>CM030043.1:9474042-9984163 GCA_017639485.1 Pluvialis apricaria | reverse complement strand
GCTGGGAGAGGCACCAGAGGAGGACAAGGCTGTCCCACCACAGGGCAATACTCAGGGGTTGGCATGAAAGCAGCCCCCCACAGGGGCACCACCAGGGAGGCAGGGTGAAGGACCAAGGCTGGCCCCTACCATGGTGAAGCTCTTGGGCGAGGCCGCCCAGCGCTTGATGTTGGTCAGGCTCCACTCCTGAATCACTTCCTTGGCCTTCTCATCCACATGCATTGCATACTCCTTGGTGATCCCCAGCAGCCGTGGCACCAGTTTGTTCTTCCCCTTCATCTTCTCCTGCAGGCCGCAACAGAAGGGTTACGGACTGCTCCTGGGACAGATCTGTCCAGGCAGAGATCTTTAAGGCCTCCTTTGGCTACCAAACACCCCCAAGGCCACACTTTCAGATGGTGACAACCATGACATGGAGCTTGAAAATGAGAAAAAGCGTGAACCAAGAAGTGGGAAGGCAACGCATAGGGAAGGCCAAGAAGGACAGATAGTGGGGACACAGGGAAAACTGGAGCAATGTGGGTTGATGGGCAGCAGCTCAACAACAGACAGAGAGATGCTGGAGAAGGGAAATTTTTGCCAGGGAAGCCACTGCTCTACCTTGACCAGGAAGAAGGAGCCCCCATAGGTCTTGAGGGAACGAACAAGTTTCACATAGTGAACTTTGGCCTCAATCTCGCTCATGTTCCCTCTGACCCTCTGAGACCTCAGGAGCTGCCTTGTCTGCACACCTACAGCTTCATGCTCCCATTTCTCAACCGCCAAGCCACTACATGCTGCCTCCAGGAACAAGAACAGCCTCAACCTTTGGCAAGGAGGAACAAGAAGCCCAGGTCTTAACATCCCCCCTGCACGTACCATGAAGATCTTGCACTCCCCTTTCTGCTTGATGTACTCCTTGGGCAGGAAATCCTTGAGTCTGCCAAGAGACAGCCAAGCCAAGCCAAGTTAGTGGCAGAGCCCAAAGCCAGCATTTGTCTTTGCCTACAAAGAGGCCCAACCCAGGGCCTTACACAAACCCCTGCCAGGGCACGGGCTGGGGGCTTTTGAGAGCAGGAAGAATGTGGGAGAGGTTGCTGCAGTAATGAAAGCGGCCCCAGGAGCCACCCTGCTGAGAGCAGGACAGAGGTGCTAAGGATGCAGCTCCATGCGCAGCATCAGGGGAGGCTGTACAGCAGGCTGAGGTCCCCCCCATCAGAAATGAAGCTGGCTGCATATCCCAGAGAGGTGCCAGAGGGAGCAGGACAGGGGGCTGGCACCCCTAGCAGCTGGTGTGGACCTCCATGCTTGGGCACCATGATGCAGGGAGGAGAGAGGTCACTCCAGAGACATCCGCATCCCTGAGTGCTGTGTGCCGGCGCAGTGCTGGGGGCTGCTGAGCTGCTTGAGCCACCTGAAGACAAGCCCAGGGGCTCCCCAGGACACTCACTCCAGAAATCCCAGCTTGTGCTTTTGCTTGTTGTGGGGCCCGAACTGAATCTGGCACTGGTAGCCAGCAAACTCGTGGGCTTTGTCAAAGGAGACAGGGTGGGAACCATTAAGGATGTCATCATGAACCTGCATGGGAAGAGAAGACACCGCTGTGGGCTGGGCAGCCACACAGCCCTGCCACTGCTCCACACTGGGCAGGACCTGTTTTCCAGACAGAAAAGAAGTGGTCATGAAAAAGAGGAGGATCTAGGGGTAGGCTGTCCCCTACAGGAACCACCACCATGCTTGGGAGAGGAACAGCAGCAGAACTTCAGGATGGTTCCCACCAGGCAGAGAAGACACAGGATCCCCTGGGGAGCTCTAGAGTATGCAGAGGACAGGGCTGGGATTGCCACCGTTGGCTCTTACCCAGGAAATCTCTCCCAGGAGATAACTGGGTATCCTGAAGTACCCCCTGTGGTGGCTCCCAGCCAAAACCCTCAACCACCGGCCCTGGCAGGGGGCTGGCACAGGGCAGCGGAGAGAGGTGCTCCAGGGGGCTGTACCTGCATGTAGAGCAGGTTGAGCTGCACAGGATCTCGCGAGTCCACATTCTGGTCAGAGTAGAAGAACTTGCACCGTAGCAGCAGCATTTCATTGTCGTCAATGCCTTGCTCACGCAGGGTCTGGCTGTGGTCCAGCCAATTCACTGCAGGCAATACCAGGGTATGAGCAGGGACAGATACCCAGGCAGGGCTGGTCCCAGCCCCGGGGCTGCTCATGTGGAGCAAGAAATGGATGTCCATTTGATGCATCTTGGCTCTCATCCCTCTGCCCTGGGCCTCCACACAGGAGAAACTCCAAGGAGTGTGGGCACGTGTCCCCTCATCAGAGTCCTCTCTATTCCCCTGTGTTGGGTCTTCCCCTTGCGGGGATGGGGCCCTGCTCCCCTCCCTGCCCACCAGCTCTCCTCCCTGCTGCCTTCAGCACAGGCTGACCCCGTCCCCAGCATGTGCAGGCATGTACACTCATCATCCGTGTGCAACTTCTGCTTGAGCTTCTCCATCTTCTTCTCATCTCACAGCAGGGTTTTGTCCTTCTTGAGGGTGCCAGTAACCTCCTCCTCCTTCTCTTTCATAATCTCCCAAACAAGTGAGTACTCATCGTAGTTGGTGATGCCTGCAGGAGTGCAGAGGACCGAGCTCAGCATGACATCACTGCCAAATACAGAGCCTGGAGCGATGCAGGGGGGCAGAGTGGTGTCCCCTCCCCAGCATCACACAACCCTCAGACATCCCCACTGCCAGGCTATTTACCACAGAGCTGCTGCTGGTACCCTGGTACCCCCCACCAGATGCTGCCATCCCCACTTCCCTTCCTCCTCCTTGCTGCTGCCCCCTCCTCTTACCGATCTGGGCACAGATCATCATGAGCATGTCTGTGACTATTTTGGAGTCATCCACCATCACCGTTTTCACTGTCCCATCCAGCATGTGGATCTTCAGGGGGCGCTGCTGCTTCTTGTACTCCATGGTGTCCTGCAAGCACAGCGGAGCACAGCAGCAGCACCGGCACGGGGCACCTGCATCCTGCCACTGTGCCAACAGCTCCCATCTCCCTGGTGTACTTGTGGGGAGGAAGCATGGGGTACATCCAGGCACGATGCAAGGCAGCAAGGCAGGCACTGGCAGCTCCTCCCCACCATGGGCACGTCTAACCGCAGAGCTGAGGTGGGTACCAGCTGGAAGGATGTGGGATGGATGCTTATCCCGTTGCAAAGCATGTAGTCCAGAGCCTTACCAGCCTCCAGCCAGATCCCTTTTTTTGGGTCTTCATCCGAGAGGAACAGCCCAAAATCATTGGCTGAAAACCACATAAAGTCTCTGCCAGGGTAATCCTGAGCAGAACAGGGCCACCAAGATGCCAGCCTGTGCCCAGGGATGTGCCTGCAACCCAGCACACAAAGCACATTAGTACTGTGCACACGCATGCCTATGCAATGCCAAACTTGGAACTGACCACAACTGAAGGAAGAGCTTGGAGTCATGGTTGACAGCTCTCCGAAATCTTTGGTGCAATGTGTAGCAGCAGCCAAAGCAAGGTAGTAAAACACTGGGAATCACCAGGAAGGGTGCTGGTCTAAAACCTAGGCACATCCATACTTTGAGTACTCTGTGGTGGTGTGGTCTGCACCTCCCTAGAAGGACACAGTAGAGTTTGAAAAGATACAGAGAGAGACAACTTAAATGATGGAGCCTTGGTACGAGGGACTGTCCTGGTTTGAGAGACACAGGACTAATTTCTCTTCTAATACTTGGGAAGACTGCACTTTTAGAAGACTCTAGTGTCTGAATTGGTGAAAATATTTACTTTATAGCCAGCCATGGTGTGTGAGCTTCAAGGTCTCAGTGTTTTCGAGCTCACCAGGTGCAGGGATGAGGAGGAGCGAGACACTTGACCCAAGCTGGCCAACAGGATAATTTCATACCATCAACATCACATTCAACATAAATTAGAAAGTTTGCTGAGAAGTGCTCTCTCCCTTGATGGCGGCGATCCTGAGAACTTGCCCCAGTGCCAGACCCCTGAGGCCTTCCCTTCCTCCCAAAGCCGTAGCGCTCGCAGTGTCTGACATTTGCTGTCCACGGCTGGGAGTGCTCAGCTTCTTACTGACAGAATTGGCTGAGTATAATCCTTGTATATTTTATATTGGTATCGGGATCGATATTGGTTCTTTAGTGTTATTAATTGTGAAATATGTTCACCTGATTCATGTCAATATGGAACAATGCTAGGGCCGCATGGTGAAATGTGACCCTCTCTGTTCTTGCAGAAGCCACCTAACGAACATTCTAGTAAACCGTTTTTTTTTTGCTAACCGCATGGTGTTAAGCAAGAAAGGTCTATAGGGCACATGCGTAAAACCTAGGGTCATCCTAAGGGCGAGCCGAGGAAGACTACTGACTTCATCCACCGACCACCAGATGGGAGTCGAGAAGACCCCAAAAGGTGAAGAGGGCATGCGCCAAAGAAGACACGCCCATCATTAGCAACTCTATGAATATGTATTGGTAGCTATGAATATGTATTAGTAGAAGAAATATAAACCGGAAACGGAGAATGTACGGTGTGCGTCTTGGTTGAGCGGAGGCTCCCGGCACACCCAGTGCTGTTTGCTTGTCTTTACTCATTTAATAAATTATAAATTTTTGATCATTTATCACAATTGGGGGCTCGTCCGGGATGGTCTTGGTTCCTGAATTCTGACTTGGTCTAGGAGGGGCGCCCCACCATTTGGTGGCTCCTGATCGGGTCGGGTCGGGACTAACACCAGCCTGAACCTGAGTAGGGACAAGCAAAGAATTTTATTTTTATGAGCTCCCTTGCCGGCTGCAGCAGTTTATTTTGCCCGTAATTCTGCACGCGAAGATCCGAACGAAGACGATGGAGTCGTAAGTGTTTAAGGTGTATACCGTTCGGTTGGGTGGGATTCGGTTGCCTGTGTGTGTGTAAGAGTGTGACTGAGACGGAACCTGGTTCCGAAGCAATTGTGGAGGTCTTCTAACCGCGGTTCCAATCTCCCGCAAGGGACTTGGCCGGTGAAGGACCGAAGCGACCCCTATAGGATTCGTGGGTGGGTGACAGGTCCTAAAACCCCCTGCAAGACACGCTTACCGGTAACCAGGGGCTGTAGGAATTGCCACAGTAAAATTCCTAGATGGGTCAGACAAAATCGACGACCCAGGACCAGAAGAAAGGGAGCAAATTACCAGACATACCTCCGGAGAGTCCATTAGGAATAATGATTAAGAATTGGGATGAAAGGGGCCCCAGAAAAGGAAAAAGTAAATTAAAATTGGTTCAATATTGCATGGTTGAATGGCCGAAGGAACCTTTAAAACCACATGTCTTTTGGCCTGTTTTTGGATCTTTTGAAGACTGGATTTGCCAGGCCTTAAATATATATGTTAATTCAAAGGAACCTTTTAGTCAAGAGGAAAGTGATTACGCAGGATTATGGATCAGGATTTCACGTCCTTTTCCAGCCTCAATACTTCCATTAAAAACAGATGAAAAGTTTGAGGAAGAAGAAGAAGGAGATAAAAACAAAAAAGGAAAGGAAAGAGATGATAAATGGGAGCCACTGGATAACCTACCGCCTCCATATCCTAATAATCCACCTTCGGCGGCGACTCCCCCTCCGGTGGCCGTAGCACCTCCATCAGCGCCACCATTACCCCCGCCTCCACCACCAACAGCACCGGAATTAGATCGACCTCCGGCTGCATGTACGAGAAGTAGTGACAGAGAGAACTAACACTTAAGGGCTAATAGCAGGAGGAAACATGCTTAACGCAAAACATATATCTATAACCTTGTAGCCATTGCCTCACTTAAGCCATATCTATAATTATAACCTTGGCCATCGTGTAAGACGTTTAATCAGGAACTAGCAGAGGGGAGTTGCAGAGAAGAACAGAACAGTCATGGCCAGCCTTGCTAAAGAAACCTGCTGGAACTGACCTTGCAGTTGTGGAGTCTGATAAAAGAGAGACTGAGCCTACGCAGGAATAAAGAGTCACTTGTGGTGATGAAGAAGAGTGGGTTTGCCTTCATCCTCTCGACCCTCAATGACCACCACCAGAAGAAACCGCGCATGCTCGGCGGGGAGGAGATCATGGAAATGGCTCATTTGCATACGAAGCGGGGTAGATAGTTAATATGTATAGGTGTATTGAGAAACCTTATGAATATGTAACACTTTGCTGCATAAATACGATACGAGCTGCCGCGTTAGGTGCGCACGAATTTGGTGGGATGACCCCCCGTGCTGCCCAGCGCTGAATAAAGCATACCTACTTTACAACCTTGCGGTTGTGGAGTCTGATTTCCACATGTCAGTAGGACTGCCACATCTGAGGGAGCTTCTCTATATCCCTTATGAGAAGTACCCCTCGGAGGCAATCAGGGAGGCATCGGGTTTGTGGCAGTCCCATTAAATACCACAGATGTAAGGAATTTCAAGAAAGAAATGGGGACCCTATTAGATGATCCCCTTGGAGTAGCTGAAAAACTAGACCAATTCCTAGGCCCCAATACTTATACCTGGGAAGAAATACAATCCATTTTAGGGATCTTATTTACTGCTGAGGAAAGGGGAATGATTAGACAAGCTGGAATGAGAATTTGGGAAAGACAGAATCAGGCAGAACCCCCGGGAGATCAGAAATGGCCAACTGTGGATCCCCACTGGGATCATCAACAACCCCAAGGAAGACAAAACATGAGGGATTTGGGAACATTAATCATACAGGGAATAAGGGAAGCGGTTCCCCGAGGGCAAAATATTAATAAAGCATTTAATGAACAACAAGGAAAAGACGAATCTCCAACTAAATGGTTAGGAAGGTTGAGGAAAAGCCTACAAATGTATTCTGGAATTGATCCGAATACAGTGGCTGGGACCGCACTCTTTAGAACACAATTCGTAGCCAAATCCTGGGGGGATATAAGAAGGAAATTAGAAAAACTTGAAGACTGGCAGGAAAAAGGATTAGAGGAGTTACTTAGAGAAGCCCAGAAGGTCTATGTTAGGAGGGACGAAGAAAAACAAAAAGTAAAAGCAAACATTTTTGTAGCAGCAGTAAGGGAAAGTCAGAAAAATAAGACTCCGTCTGGAGAGAAAAGGGAAAAAGGAATAGAGCGGACACCCCAGGGACAGCCTTATAGAGAGAGATTTACAGTTCCCGTCTGTTACTACTGTAACAAGAGGGGACATGTTCAGAAGAACTGCCGTAAGCGAGAACAAGATGAGAAAATGTTCAAAGAAGAATAGGGGTGTCAGGGGCTGTATCTTCTGGGGACTTCAACATCAACAGAGCCCTTGATAAAATTATTAATAGGTCCCCATAAAGAGGAGGTTTTATTTTTAGTGGATACAGGAGCTGAAAAATCAACCATTCAAAAAATTCCAGAAGGAATAGAAAAAGGGAAGAGTTATATGTCAGTAGTCGGGGCAAAAGGAGAGCCTTTTAAAGTACCTATCTTAAAGGATGTAGAAGTAGAAACAGAAAAGAAAATTTGTCTTAATGATTTACTTTTGCTCCCTGAAGCGGAATACAATTTATTAGGAAGGGACCTGATTTTGAAATTAAACTTGAGCATTCAGAGTCAGGGGGACAAATTGCAGATTAAATTATATACTTTAACACAGGAGGATGAAGAAGCCATTAACCCCTCGGTGTGGTATAAAGAAGGGGAAACTGGGAAGATAAAAATGGATCCCATAAGCGTTCAAATACTAGACCCACATCATCCAATTAGAATCAAGCAATACCCTATACCCATGGAGGGTCGGAAAGGATTAAAACCTGTAGTTGACAGACTTTTGGAAAAAGGAACTTTGGAACCATGTATGTCACCTCATAATACACCCATCCTCCCTGTAAAGAAACCGGATGGGTCATACCAAATGGTGCAGGACTTAAGAGCTGTAAATCAGCGAACGATCAGAAATTCCCTGTGGTGGCAAATCCTTATACTTTATTGAGTCATATTTCTCCCAGACATACTTGGTATAGTGTAATAGATTTAAAAGATGCTTTTTGGGCCTGTCCCCTGGATGAGGGATCCAGAGATTATTTTGCTTTTGAGTGGGAGGACCCTGAAACGGGATGAAAACAGCAATTAAGGTGGACGGTATTACCACAGGCGTTTACAGAGTCACCGAATTTATTTGGGCAAACTTTAGAGAAAATCTTACAGGATTTCACATTACCCAAGGAAGTAAAATTATTGCAATATGTGGCCCGAGTGGTGGAAGGGAAGAGAAAATCGGGATATGCAATAATTAATAAAAATCTAGAATTTGTGGAATCAGGACCTCTGAGTCCATCATGGTCAGCCCAAGCTTGTGAGCTGTATGCCCTCTGTAGGGCCCTGGAATTATTAAAAGGAAAAAGCGGGACTATATTTACGGATTCTAAATACGCGTATGGAGTGGTCCACACTTTTGGAAAAATTTGGGAAGAAAGAGGTTTAATTAATACTCAAGGGAGGAATCTAATACATCAAGAATTAATCGTGAAAATTTTAAAGGCGTTAAGAGAACCAAAGGAGATAGCAGTGGTACATGTGAGAGGACACCAAAAGGCATTAGATTATCGAACCAGAGGAAATAACCGAGCAGATAAAGAGGCCCAGGAAGCAGCCCTGAGGACTCAAGTCGCTAAAATTAATGTAATGCAAACACAGGAAGACATCAGCGAAGAAAGACGAGAGGAGACAGGGAAGAAGTTTACCCCTGAAGAACAGGCAAAATTGGAGAAAATAGGAGCTATATTAGAACAGGGAAAATGGACGCTGCCTGACAGGCGAGAGATGTTGCGAAAAGCCTATACTAGGCAAATATTAGAACGATTGAATACGCAAACACATTGGGGTACAAAGGCGTTAAGTGATCATTTCCTTAAACAATTCGGCTGTATTCAAATTACACAAGGATGCTTAACTTGTCAAAAGGTAAACAAGAAAGTGTTTCGACAAGCAGCCACGGGAGGGAGAAAAACAGCTTACAGACCTTTTGAAAGAGTACAAGTCGATTTCACTGAATTGCCTAAGGTAGGGAGGATAAAATATCTATTGGTAATAGTAGATCATTTAACACAATGGGTAGAAGCTTATCCTGTAGTGCGGGCTACTGCACAGATGGTGGTAAAAATTTTATTAGAACACCTGATACCTAGATATGGGATAATCCAGTACATTGATTCAGACCAAGGCCCACATTTTACTTCTAAAATAATAAAACTACTATGTCAATCGTTAGGTATTCAATGGGAATATCACACTTCGTGGCACCCACAGAGCTCAGGGAGAGTAGAAAGAATGAATCAAACAATAAAACAACAATTGGCTAAATTAATGATTGAGACACAAATGCCTTGGACGAAATGCCTACCATTAGCACTTTTAAATATAAGAACTAAACCACACAGTGAGACTGCATTATCACCATATGAAATGCTATATGGCATGCCCTATTTTCAAGGAATGCCTTTAGGGAATAATGTAATTGAGGATCAAAGTATCCAACAATATATAATTACCATTGGAAAAAGATTAAAAGAGTTAAGAGAGATTGGAATGGTGACCCAAACACCACCTTTAGGATTTGCAATTCATCAGTTAGAACCAGGAGATAAGGTTCTGATAAAAACATGGAAAGAAGAAAATCTATCTCCCCTCTGGGAAGGACCTTTTCTTGTCCTATTAACTACAGAAACAGCTGTGAGAACTGCCGAAAAAGGATGGACACATGTGTCACGAGTGAAAGGTCCAGTGAAGGAGTGGAGAGTCACATCTGAGCCCGGAGAAACTAAACTAAACTGATGGTTATCAGCCGAACTTGAAGAGGCCTTCATCCAAGATCATAAGCTAAGTTGCTGTGGGACTTTCATTATGACTACTCCTGTAGAATTAATAATTAGGGAGATTTTTAACTACTAGGAAAGACAATTTATATCCCCTAGGGACAGCAATAAGCTTTCTACAGGGTACACCGGATTTTTGGGACATAGCATACCAATTAGCCGAAAAGACCACTCCTCAAGATTAAGGAAGAGGGCAAGACCGGAGAGGGAACCGGTGTTGCGGCTTGAAAAGGTCTGCCAAGGGCTGCAACCCCTTTGGGCTGTGACCACCGATCACTATGGCCCTGACCGGACCTCTTCTAGTCCTACTCGGGGTGAGTTCCTTAACCCTGGCTACGAAAAATAACTGCAGTAATATTTATGACTGTAAAGGCCAGAAAATAGGAAGCTGCTTTTAACAAGACCGTATGCTATGATCCAAAAGAACTCCCTTATCAATATTGGGTAGATCCTGATTATGTACCTAGTCACACCTATGTGGAAGAAAGGGATGGTAAATTTAACCCTTAAATCATGAAATAGAAATAGGAGTGAAATATGAAATTCCGACAGTGGCTAAAAATTTATTTGTAAATCTTGCTGAAAACATTGCTAAATCATTAAATGCAACTGGAATGTATTGAGCTCTCCCTGGGGGCTGATGATGAGCAAGTTGAGAGCTTGTGGGTAAGGATTAAGGGGCAGGGTAATATGAGAGAGACACTGTTGTGGGTGTTTATTACAGGCCACCTGATCAGGATGGGGAAGTTGATGAGGCCTTCTACAGACAGGTGAGAACTGCCTCACAATCACAGGCCTTGGTTCTCATGGGGGACTTCAACTTCCCTGATATCTGCTGGGAAGGCTACACAGCTAGGAATGCACAGTCCAGGAGGTTCCTCCAGTGCATTGATGATAACTTCTTGACTCAGGTGGTGGAGGAGCCCACAAGAAGAGGTGTACTACTGGACCTAGTACTGACAAAGAGGGACTGGTGGAGGATGTTAAGGTTGGGGGCAGACTTCGCTGCAGTGATCATGAGAAGACAGAGTTCAGGATTAAGTGCAGTATGAACAAAATGACAAGTAGGGTTGAAATGTTGGACTTCAGGAGGGCTAACTTTGATCTCTTCAAGAAATTGATGGGAGAAATCAAATGGGAGAGGGCTCTAGAGGGTAAGGGGGCTCAAGAGAGCTGGCTGATATTCAAGCACCAGCTCCTCCAAGCTCAGCTTTGGTGCATCCCGAAGAGCAAGAAATCGGGCAAGGGAAGGAGACCTGCATGGCTGAGCAGGGATCTTCAGAAAAAACTCAGGTGGAAGAAGGGAGTTTACAAAATGTGGAAAAGGGGGCTGATGACTTGGGATGAGTACAAGAATGCTGTCAGGGTATGCAGGGAAGAAACGAGAAAAGCCAAGGCAGCTTTGGAATTGAACCTGGCAAGAGATGTAAAGACCAATAGGAAGGGTTTCTTTAAGTATATAGGAGACAAAAGGAAAACCATGGAAAATGTGAGCCCGCTCTTGAACGAGACAGGTGCTGTGGTGACAGATGATGCAGAGAAGGCAGAGTTGCTGAATGCCTTCTTTGCTTCTGTCTTCACTGCTCGGGCCAGCTCTCAGGAGTCCCAGACTTTGCAAGTAACAGAGAAAGTCTGGAGGAAGGAAAACTTTCCCTTGGTTGAAGAGGAACAAGTTAGAGAACAATTAAGTAAACTGGATTTTCACAAGTCCATGGGGCCTGATGGGATGCATCCGCGAGTGCTGAGGGAGCTAGCAGAAGTCATTGCTGGGCCACTCTCCATCATCTTTGAAAGGTCCTGGAGAACAGGGGAGGTGCCTGAGGACTGGAGGAAAGCCAATGTCACTCCAGTCTTTAAAAAGGGCAAGAAGGATGACCCGGGAAACTACAGGCCAGTCAGCCTCACCTCCATCCCTGGAAAGATGATGGAACAGCTTGTTCTGGGGGTCATCTCCAAGCATCTGGAGGAAAAGAAGGTTCTCAGAAGTAGTCAACATGGATTCACCACGGGGAAGTCATGTCTGACTAATCTGATAGCCTTCTACGATGGCGTGACTGGATGGGTGGATGAGGGGAGGGCAGTGGATGTTGTCTACCTTGACTTCAGCAAGGCTTTCGACACCGTCTCCCACATCATCCTCACAGACAAGCTTAGGAAGTGTGGGTTAGATGAATGGACAGTGGGGTGGATTAAACAGTGGTTGACAGATAGAGCTCAGAGGGTTGTGGTTAGTGGTGAGAGTCCAGTTGGAAGCCAGTAACAAGTGGTGTCCCTCAGGGGTCAGTACTGGGTCCAGTCCTGTTCAATATATTCATCAATGACCTGGATGAAGGGATAGAGTGTTCCATCAGCAAGTTTGCTGATGACACAAAACTGGGAGGGGTGGCTGACACGCTGGAAGGCTGTGCTGCCATACAGCTTACCTGGACAGGCTGGAGAGTTGGGCAGAAAAAAACCTGATGAGGTTCAATAAAGGCAAGTGTAGGGTACTGCATCTGGGGAGGAATAACCCCATGCATCAGTACAGGTTGGGGGCTGACCTCCTGGAGAGCAGCTCTGTGGAAAGGGACCTGGGAGTCCTGGTGGACAACAGGATGACCATGAGCCAGCAATGTGCCCTGGTGGCCAAGAAGGCCAATGGCATCCTGGGGTGTATCAAGAAGAGTGTGGCCAGCAGGTCGAGGGAGGTCATCCTCCCCCTCTACTCTGCCCTGGTGAGGCTGCATCTGGAGTACTGTGTCCAGTTCTGGGCTCCCCGGTTCAAGGAGGACAGGGAACTGCTGGAGAGGGTCCAGCAAAGGGCTACAAAGATGATTAGGGGACTGGAGCATCTTTCTTATGAGGAAAGGCTCAGGGACTTGGGTCTTTTTAGTCTAGAGAAAAGAAGACTGAGGGGGGATCTTATCAATACTTATAAATACTTAAGGGGAGGGTGCCAGGTAGATGAGAATAGCCTTTTTTCAGTTGTGCCCAGTGATAGGACTAGAGGTAACGGGCACAAACTTGAGCACAGGAAGTTCCATCTTAACATGAGGAGGAACTTCTTTACTCTGAGGGTGGCAGAGCACTGGAACAGACTGCCCAGAGAGGTGGTGGAGTCTCCCACACTGGAGACATTCAAAACCCGCCTGGATGCCATCCTGTGCAACCTGCTGTAGGTGTCCCTGCTGTGGCAGGGGGGTTGGACTTAGATGATCTCCAGAGGTCCCTTCCAACCCTGACGATACTGTGATACTGTGAAATGTAACTCATTGCCTATTATTTGAAGGGGGTGTTTGTGGAAAATTTAATCTTAGTAATTTTTGTTTAGAAATTGATGATGAAGGAAAAGCTGTAAATGAACTTGTAAAAGAAATGAAGAAAATTGCATATGTCCCAGTTCAGACTTGGAATGGATGAGCAGGGATTGGCTTACTAAAATTGGAATAGTAGTATTGGGGATATGTGGAGGATTGTAATACCTTGTTTTATACAAGGAATGCAGATAACTACAGTACCTGTTGATCCAGAACCAGGGAAAGAGAAAGCTCATTCCCTGATGATACTAAAGACAAAGGAAGATCCGAAATTGACACCAATTCAGCAAGTATTGACTCAATTAGAAACAAAACCACGACTCAATACCATAAAAAAAAGAAGATGGGGGATTGTGAAATATGTTCACCTGATTCATGTCAATATGGAACAATGCTAGGGCCGCATGGTGAAATGTGACCCTCTCTGTTCTTGGAGAAGCCACCTAACGAACATTCTAGTAAACCGTTTTTTTTTGCTAACCGCATGGTGTTAAGCAAGAAAGGTCTATAGGGCACATGCGTAAAATCTAGGGTCATCCTAAGGGCGAGCCGAGGTCTATAGGGTGCATGCGTAAAATCTAGGGTCATCCTAAGGGCGAGCCGAGGAAGACTACTGACTTCATCCACCGACCACCAGATGGGAGTCAAGAAGACCCCAAAAGGTGAAGAGGGCATGTGCCAAAGAAGATACGCCCATCATTAGCAAAGGCCAACTTTTTCTATGAATATGTATTGGTAGCTATGAATATGTATTAGTAGAAGAAATATAAACCGGAAACGGAAACTGTACGGTGTGCGTCTTGGTTGAGCGGAGACTCCCGGCGCACCCAGCGCTGTTTGCTTGTCTTTACTCGTTTAATAAATTGTAAATTTTAATCGGACTAAATCATTTATCACATTAATGTTAATCATCTAGTCTTATTCTATTAAATCTGTTTATATTTCAACACCCGGGTTTCCTTGTTTCTTCCTGATTCCCCTTCCTGGGTAGGGAGAGGTCATCGGATGACAGAATAATTGTCTAAACAACAATAAATTGTTGTGGGTTTTCTCAAACCATAACAGGGACTAAAGAAGCTGGGACTCCTCTGTTTGGAGAAGAAGCTGAAGGAGGACAGGATTGAAGCTTACAAGGTATCAGAGGTGGTGAGAAAATGTAGAAGTGCTGTTCACCAAATCCTGTTCCCTCAGGGCTGGGGTACCCAGTGAGAGCGCTGATGATGATGCCCGGGCAGTGGCACCCCAGCTTGGATGCACAGGGATGGCCCCGTCTTCTTGCTGCAAGAGGCCATGACCATGCCTGGTTTTGCCCTGGGAAAGGTCCTTCTCCACCTTTCCAACAACTCCACATCCCAGGCTGTCTTGGATGGAGGCTAAGTTTATATATCATTGGCAGCTCTCTGCGGGGGAGGGACAAATTCCTGAGTCACCCTGCTCCTGCCTGGCTAACACTGCTGTTAGGATCCTACTAAACAGGGAGCAGAAAAATCAGAGGCTTGCCTTTTTTTTTTTTTTTAATTAAAAAAAAAAAAGCAGCTATTTTCAAAGCAAATTCTAAAAGGGTAATTCTAAAGCACTGAAAACTGAGCAGCTTGCCCCAGATCCATAGCTTGGGCAGGGAGAGGCGCTTCCAGAGACAGAGCAAGAGCAGGGCTGGAAACCTACACCGAAACTCCCCCAGCCCAAAGGTCACAAAAAATCAGGGCAGCTCAAAAAGGGACCCCGAGTACCACCAGGTAAGGAGAGCAAAGAGAAACAAAAGCTGCAAGGAACCGATAGGAAAAGAAAAGCTGTGAGCAACTGAAAAGGAACTTGGGAATAAGCAGTTTCCTTTAAGGCTTTCCCCTTGTCTTTTTTATTTTTTATTTTATAAGCAGGCTGGCTCACACTCAGGAGCACGAAATGCAACGTACCTTCCAACACTGTTACAGCCCCACATCCACATAAACATCCAGACCCTCTCCAAAACCGAAAGCTGTGATCTGCCAGATCGCATCCCATGGGCCGGCCAGGCACTGCACGAGAAAGCATTTCCTTTCATCTATGAGGAATTTGCAGCTCCCAGATGTTGCCGCGCTCCCTCTCCTCTTCCCACAACTCCTGACCTCCCATTTGCTGCCTGCCTGATGCACGGCTCTCCTCCATGGCAGAGCCACTTTCAGAGGTGGCAGGGACCCAGGAGAGCCTCCAAGATGATGTCCCAGTGCTCCACCCCCCACCCCCATCCATGCCAGAGACAGGCCACATCCATGTGGGCATGAATCGCATCATGAGTTCATGTGCCATAAGCTTACTTTTGAGCCTTGTGGCAGCAGGGAGATCCCACCTAGTCCTGGCTAGTGGTGATGAATGCAAGTAGGAGGGAGGAGCAGAGACAGAAAGGGCAACAGGCTCAGAGCTCGACAAGTATTTCACTTCCAAATGTGTTTTCCTACCTCCCAAGTCCCCAAATTTCTTCTGGGGTGTCAAGAAGGGAGCCCGAGGAGCTCAGCCCCTCACCTCAACTGGGCAGGAGGACTTGGACCTTGCTCCCTCCACTCCCTCAACTGCTCTGCGCCGACTGGGAAAATCCAGACAGTCACGGGGACAAGAGAGGAAAAGGAAGCCAGTGAAATGCCAGGAGCCAAGCCGGGGTGGCCCTGGCACAGCAGACAGCCCCACCGCAGACTTACGCTGTCCCATCTGGGCCTCGGGCACCCGCTCATGGATCATCCAGCAGGCATTGTACACCATGGTGGAGGGCTCGAACTGTATTGTCTTCACCATGTTGCCGATGCTGATCTTCAGCGAGAAGGCAACCATGGTGGCAGCTGGGCTGTCCCCACTCCTGTCACCTGTTGGAGGAGAGAGCTGGTTCAGCTCTGACTGCTGTCCCCACGTGGTCCCCTCTGATGTGCAGGGTTCTTCCTCTTCCTTCAGCAGCACCTCTGCTCCCCAAAAGCTGGGACCTGGCTTCTAGCAGCAAGCAAGGGCCACACCCCATGCTGGTGAGCACATGAGGGGGTCCCGCTTTCCAGCCCTGTGCTGACCCCAGGGTCTCTGGCCAGCATTGGGACCCTCATCTTCCCATCCCAAGGTCCCAAAGCCAATATTGCTCACCTGCAGAAGCAACAACAGCTGGTACTTGGCAGAGATGCTGCCAGCAAGGAGGAAGCGAGCACGTGGGAGCATGTGAGAAGCCAGGAGAGCGTGATGGAAGGGGTTATAATTAAACCTGCCGCAACACAAAAGCCACAAGAGGAAAACCAAGCTTTGATCCAGAGCTGGTGGGGCCCTGCCCTGGCTATCGGGGCCCCCCAAGTCACCCGTGGATGGTGCTGAGCCGGCAGCCTGAGAACAGATGGAACCGGAGGGACAGAAAAGCCTGGAGTCGCTCAGGGTGGTGAGATAAGGGCACCAGGCACCAAACTCGCCCATTAAAAATAATTACCTGGGGAAAGCACCACTCATACCGAGTACCGTGTTGGTGCTTGGAGACTGGGGTCTATGGCAGCAGCTGCAGCACAAACCCAGGACAGGGGAGCCCACACGCAGTGCAATACGCAGGAGAGCAAGTGACCCAACTGTTGCAGTTCTTGCTGCAAGGGCTCACGAGAGCCACACCACACCATATGAAAATGGGCCCCAAGCTGGGTCCAGCTTGAAGGATCAGCTTCAGAGCAAGGGCTCCAAAACACCAGGTTTAATAACACCTAATTATAATGACGCTATTCTTACAGCAGAGCAAAATCGGAAAGAAAAAACAAAAGAAGATTGTAAATAAGCCCCCCCCCCCCCTTGCCTGCTGTGGCTTGTAGGGTGAGCCCTTTCCTTTGGGTTTACCCACCATGCAGAAGGTTTCAGTGCTTTCCCAGGTTGCTGCATGCCTTGGGGTCCCTGTGCTGTGTCCTTCTCCCTGTCCTTCTCAGTATCCCCAGCCCCTGGCCGGCCCCAACTTAACGCTCTCCAGTAGTGACACGCCTTTTCCACTCCCTGAAAGCCTGCACATGGGGAAGGAGTCCCCTGCTCTGCCTTGACCCAGGCTGCCTCGTCCTTAAACCCCAGCTGGTAGGAAGATACAAGAGCACCAGCAGGATGCACCATATCTGCTTGTCCTCTTTTAGATTGATTTTCTCCTACCAGACCTCCTATTATGGCTGTCAGGGAAAGACTACCAGCCACGTGCATCCTCAGCTTGGCCCAGGAAGGTTCTTGGGCAAGGCTTGCTAGCAGCCTCCCTCGCATGACAGCAACAGATAGTAGCCTGTGCATTCCTACCTGGTGCTGTCAGCTTCAGTCTCCTGCAGAAGGGAGTACACTGGTGCAGGCTGCTTCCAACCGCAGATCCAAGCAGGCTAGGGGCAGGACCTGCGATGGATAAAAAGTTCCTGCATCTGATTTTGGGCAGGAGCGAGTCAGAGCAAGAAGAGGCTCCTGCAGAGCCACAAAGCCAGGTGGGAGGCAGGTGACAAGTCCCAGTCCGATTTCGGGCTCGGGGGAGGTTACTAATGATCCCAAGAGTGAGCTTGAGACGAAAACGAGGTCAAATGCCGCCAATCAGGCCATTTTTATTGAGTAGGTACAGAGGAATGGAGCGATAGGAAAGGCAGGAAATATTAGAAGGAAACTAAGCAAGCATTCAGGAAGATAAGCAAAGGATAGTCACCACCATGGATCCAGCGACGTCTCATTTGTAATAAGTAACTGGGGGTGATTTGCTGATCAAGACAAGTTAAGCAAGGGGGAAAGAAACCATTGTAGTGGTCTTGAGAGACATCCTGTCTGACAGGAAGAGATATGACCACAATGTTATCTTGAGTAAATGTTAAACTGCATTGTCATGTCACTACGATAATGTATGTCTTTTGTACCAATCAAGCATGTAAAGAATAGATTGTATAAGCTAATTTTGTATCCGACGTTTTATCGAAACTACCTCAAGCAAGCACAGATCTGAAGAAATCACGATAATGGAAGAAGCAGAGGGGCGGACCGAAGATGTCGAAATCGACCTCCGTGAGGATAAAAAGAGCTGCTCAGATTGCTTGAATTTGCGAGCCTTGGAGGAGCTGCGACTCCCTGGCCGCCCAGCGCTGCTTTTGCTTTCCTACCTTAATAAATATTTAGTGAATCTGTTTTTGATTCAGTTGGTCTTAATTCCAACTATAACAAATTTGGTGCCGTGACTCGGATCCAGACAGCCACCTCGGAATTCAACTCTGGGAGGGCGCCCCATCTTCAGATGGTCCCGGAGGAGATTCTGACTTAGCTCACCTGGATTTTCCAAACTGAGATAGGAAAGCAAAAAGAAAGAAAAAGGAGATACTGCAGTTCCCCGTAATTTTTGTGCACGAAGAGCCGGACGAAGACTCAGGAGTAAGTATATTGCGGTTCCGTTCGGTCGGGGATTGGGTACCCGGGGTGCGAGTGAATGAGACGTCCACTGGACTTAGTAGTCCACCGGGCAAAGTGAGTGTGGACCTCCTAGTAGTGCAGTTCCCATTGTCCGCGAGGACGTGGGCCACGAACGGAGGGAAAACGAGTGAAATCTGAGTGAAAGAAGGCACTCTCGGAAGATGGGACAGAAGAAGAGTAAGGCTTCTGGTTCCATGAAGGAGATACGGGGTGGGGGTGGGCTCCCCGATATACCCCAAGATAGCCCGTAAGGCCTAATGATCCAATATTGGGGAAGCTCCCCTTCTCGAAAGGGGAAGTCCAAGGAGAAAATGGTCCATTATTGTATGGAAGTATGGGGAGAAAAACAGATAAGAAAAGGTTTATATTGGCCAATTTTTGGATCTTTTGAGAATTGGATATGCCAACAATTAAACATATATGTTAACAACAAACGACCATTTAACAAGGAGGAGAGTGAATATGCCTTTTTATGGATCCTGGACACTGTTCAGACCGCTAATTTGTTTTCATTAAGAGAAAAGAAAAATGATAGGAAGAAAAGGTGGAATGTAGACGAACCTCCAGCGTCTCCCCCATCCTATGTTCCACCTCCTTCGCCACCACAAGATCCTGAGCAGGATCTCCCTCTAATAGTCCCCCCAGAACCGGAGGAAGGGGCTCCTCCTTCTAATCGGAGAATAACTAGAAGTCAAACTAGAGAAAAAAGGGAGGAAAATGTATTGTATCCATTAAGGGAGACTGCTATGGGGGGACCACAACCCGGAGTTGGATTTGTATCTGTACCTCTCAGCTCCGGGGATGTGAGAGAATTTAAGAAAGAAATAGGACACTTGTTAGAGGACCCATTAGGAGTAGCCGAACGTTTTGATCAATTCCTCGGGCCTAACATTTACACTTGGGATGAAATGGAGTCTATTTTAAAGATCTTGTTTACAAACAAAGAATGAGGAATGATCAGAACGGCAGGTATGAGACATTGGGACCAGAGACATCAGCAAGGTCCCGCCGGAGATGAAAAATGGCCCCTGCAAAGGCCCAATTGGAACAATCAAGACCCCGTACGTAGAAATAATATGGTAGATCTCCGGGATATGATAATTCAAGGGATTAGAGATTCTGTACCCAGAGGACAAAATATTAATAAGGCCTTTAACGAACAACAGAAAAAAGATGAAACCCCCATCGAATGGCTGGAAAGATTGAGAAAGAGTTTACAGCTATATTCTGGGTTGGACCCCGATAGTCAAGTGGGTCAAGCTCTGCTGAAAACTCAGTTTGTAGCTAAATCTTGGACAGACATAAGAAAAAAGTTAGAAAAAATAAAAGATTGGCAAGAAAAGGGGTTAGATGAATTATTACGAGAAGCTCAGAAGGTGTATGTGAGAAGGGAAGAAGAGAGTCAGAAGAAACAAGCCAGAATCCTGATGGCAGCTGTAAGAGAAGGGCAAAATCCGGGTAGGAGAAGTGACAGTCCCCAGAGGGGCCCAGTAGACATGAGAAGAAGATTTGGTTCGCAAGAAATAGAATGTTTTTATTGTCGCAAGAAGGGACATTTGCAGAGAAATTGTCGGAAAAGGATGCAGGATGAGGAGATTTTCAAGGAAGATTAGGGGGGGGTCAGGGGCTCTATTTGCTGGGGACCCCTAAGGTTACCGAGACCTTGATAAAATTGAAATTGGGTCCTCAGCATGAAGTGTTCGAGTTCCTCGTGGACTCGGGCGCCGAAAGATCAACTGTCCAAAAGTTACCATCTGGATGTGTAGAATCAAAGGACAAACTCCAAGTAATCGGTGCAAAGGGGGAACCTTTCAAGGTGCCCCTGATAAAAAGTGTAACAATAGAAGCTCCAAATAAATATGGAGTGGGAACATTTTTATTAGTCCCAGAAGCTGAGTATAACCTTTTGGGACGAGACCTGATGGTGGAATTAGGAATCAATTTGGAAGTAGATCAAGAGAAATTAAAAGTAAGATTATGTTTATTAACCGCGGAAGATGAAGCCAGGATTAATCCAGAAACTTGGTATAGCCCAGGATCGGTGGGAAAGTTAAATATCAAACCGATCACGGTCTCCATAAAAGACCCAGACCAGCCAATTAGGATAAAACAGTATCCCATCTCCAGAGGAGGGAGAGAAGGGTTGCAGCCAGTAATTGAGAGACTTTTGGCCCAAGGACTTTTAGAACCTTGTATGTCTCCTCACAATACTCCCATATTGCCCGTAAAGAAGCCAGACGGGTCCTATCGCTTAGTACAAGATCTGAGAGCTGTGAACGAACGAACCATTACCCGGTTCCCTGTGGTGGCTAATCCACACACCATACTTAATCAGTTAAGTCCAGATTATAAATGGTATAGTGTTATAGATTTAAAAGATGCTTTTTGGGCCTGTCCCTTAGAAGAAAATTGTAGGGACTATTTTGCCTTCGAGTGGGAGGACCCCAAGACACGCAGAAAACAACAATTACGGTGGACCGTTTTGCCCCAGGGATTCACAGAGTCCCCAAACTTGTTTGGACAATCTCTGGAACAGTTACTGGAATCTTATGAATTAAGTCAGGAACTAATTCTAATACAATACTTGGATGATTTATTGATCGCTGGAAAAACTCAAGAAGGAGTCAGAAATGAGAGCATCAAAATATTGAACTTTCTAGGCCTCAAAGGATTAAAGGTTTCTAAGTCCAAATTACAGTTTACTGAAGAAGAGGTAAAATATTTGGGGCATTGGCTCACAAAGGGACACAAGAAATTAGATCCCGAAAGAGTAAAAGGAATTTTGTCTCTTAACAGCGCCCACTAATAAAAGACAGATAAGACAGTTATTGGGATTATTAGGGTATTGTCGACAGTGGATAGAAAATTACAGCAGTAAAGTAAAATTCTTATACAAAAAATTAACTAAAAATGGGTTGGTAAAATGGTCCCCTGAAGATGAGAATCGTTGGGAGAATATAAAAAGAGATCTGGTAGAAGCACCTGTCCTCAGTTTACCAGATATCCGTAAACCCTTTCAACTTTTTATCAATGTGGATAACGGGACAGCTTATGAGGTTCTGACCCAAGGATGGGCAGGGCAGAGAAAGCCTGTAGGATATTATTCTAAAATACTGGATCCTGTAAGCTGCAGGTGGCCCACTTGCTTACAAGCAATAGTGGCCACTGCCTTATTGGTAGAAGAAGTCGGAAAAGTCACCTTAGGAGGAGAACTAAAAGTATACACCCCCCATAACATTTGAGGAGTATTGAAACAACAAGCTGATAAATGGCTTACAGATAGTCGATTGCTAAAATATGAGGGAATTTTAATTAACTCCCCTAGGCTAGAAATGGAAACCACCTCTATTCAGAATCCTGCCCAATTTTTATATGGGGAACCTAGAGAAGATTTAACACATGACTGCCTCCAACTAATAAATTTGCAGACTAAAATAAGAGAGGATTTAGAAGAAGACGAATTAGACGAAGGAGAAAAATTATTTGTGCACGGCTCCTCATGAGTGGTTGAAGGACAACGGAAATCAGGATATCCTATTGTGGATGGGTATACTTTTCAGATAAAAGAATCAGGACCATTAAGTAAAGCTTGGTCCGCACAAGCGTGTGAGTTATATGCTATGTTAAGAGCATTAGAGCTCTTAGAAAATAAAATTGGAACTATTTATACAGATTCAAGGTATGCCTTTGGGGTGGTACATACTTTTGGAAAAATTTGGGAAGAGAGAGGCTTAATTAACACCCAGGGAAAAGGATTAGTCCATGAAAAGCTAATCCTAGAAGTTTTAAAGGCATTAAGAGGTCCCCTAAAAATAGCCACAGTCCATGTAAAAGAACGTCAGAAGGGACTAACCCATACTGTAAGAGGAAACAACCTAGCCGACGCAGAAGCAAAAAGGGCTGCATTATTAATGGTTCAGACCTTGGGAGAGAAACCTGAAAGGCTAAAATTAGATAAGACTTTCACCCTCCAAGAATTGGATAAGCTAAAACGAATTGGAGCAAAAAGAGATGGTGAGAAATGGCTGCTACCAGATAGCAGAGAGATCCTTCCAAAAGGACTAGCCCGAGGCATACTAAACAAGTTGCACAATAAAACACATTGGGGAATTCAAGCTTTAGTGGATCAGTTTGAGACAAACTATGCCTGTGTTGGAATATACGGTCTAGCTAAAAGGATCTTAGAGGGATGTCTAACCTGTCACAAAGTGAATAAGCGACATCTTAAGGAAAAGGTTCAAGGGGGTCGTGAATTGGCTAAAAGACCCTTTGAGAAAATACAGGTGGATTTTACCGAGCTGCCGAAGGTTGGGAGATATCAGTATTTATTAGTCTTGGTTGATCACCTTACGCACTTTGTAGAAGCCTTTCCAGTGGTAAAATCTACTGCAAAGACAGTTATTAAAATTCTCTTAGAAGAAATTATTCCGAGGTATGGAACTATTATGGTGATTGACTCAGACTGAGGCCCACATTTTACATCCAAAATAATTAAAGAGACAACTGAGTTGTTCGGTACAAAATGGGAATACCATACTCCCTGGCACCCACAGAGTTCTGGGAAAGTAGAAAGAATGAATGGGGAGATAAAGAAACACCTAACCAAACTTATGGTAGAAACAAAAATGAATTGGGTTAAATGTTTACCATTGGCCTTGCTTTACATTAGAACTCAGCCAAGAACAGATACTGGTATATCCCCCTTTGAAATGTTGTATGGGATGCCTTATGACTTTAGATTATTAGTGGAACACCCAAAGGTCGAGGATAAAATTTTAACAGAATATATTTTAGAACTTACAAGAAGGAGGCGGGAACTAAGAAAGAAAGGCTTGGTCATACAGAGACCTCCCTTGGACATTTCCATACACCGAATTCAGCCTGGAGACTGGGTGTTGATCAAAACCTGGAAAGCAACATCCTTAACGCCCCGCTGGGAGGGACCTTTTGTTGTTTTACTTACCACAGATACAGCAGTACGGACAGCGGAGAAAGGATGGACCCACGTTAGCAGAATAAAAGGACCTATCTTCCCAGAAAGGTGGACTGTGACGTCAGAACCGGGAGACCTTCGAGTAAGATTAAGGAAAAGCGAGACTGGTAAATGCACTTTTCCAGAAGAGAAGTAAGGGATAGTTTGTATCGGTGGTTCCAAATACCACCAGAAAATACTTTACGAAAGGTATATTTTGCCCCTTGGAGTGAAGAAAGGTTACCTGATCAAACAGGAGAGAGCGGGTTATATAAACGGACAGGAACTCCCCAAGTCCTCCCCTTCTGTTGTGAGACAGAGACGGGAATACCCGAAGTATCCCGAATAGAAAACCCAGCAAGAATACCATGTATAAAACACCCTACTTCTGGACACCTATGTTGGGTTGTTTGTAAATGCATAAATTGTAGTAGGAAATGGTCATGTGTCTTGTTTAACAGGCAACCTTACTGTATGAAATGTCGCAACAATCAAGAATCAGAAAGTCAGGCAGAAATCTATAAATTATTTTGTGGGTGGGAACTGTCAATACCTGAGCTCTGGGAAGTATATGAAACAGACTGGTATAAAGTCCTAAGACAGTGCGCTGTAAGATTCGCCTGGAAACAGGCCCAGCAACAAAACAGGTGGAAATATATTTGAGAATTATTGATAAATTAACAGCAGATTTACTAAAGTGAGAAAGGCGTAGTAAAAGGAAGACCAGAAAATTCCCCTGAAGACTACCTGCTGCTGCCAAGAAGATATTGATATCCTGTTACTCTCTGCAAAAGAGTAGACGAGGATAGGCAGAGAGGTATTAAACAGTGGGGAAATGAAGGCTGGTATCCTGTTAATAATATTAATTACCACGACCTCGGGAAGTGAGCACCAACCCTTCAATTGGACTTTAAGTAGATGGGATGACTCTAAAATTCTCAAAACCAATATTACAGCGGGCTCTCCTTCCTTTAATTTGACTAATTGTGAGTTAATGGGTCATGAGGACTGTAGTCCTCAAAACCTACGCTGCTGGGGATGGAATTCTAAAGCTACCTATTGGTGCCCCAGTTCGAACCCAGGACGTGGATATTGCAACTCCCCTTATGATTATTATTGTGCTTATTGGGGATGTGAGACTATTGCGATGGCCTGGGAACCTGGGAAGAAGGATGAGTATCTCAATGTTACTTGGGAACCGCGTGGATGCGATCAACCTGGTTATGCCCAATATGGTAATGTATGGAAGAGAGGAAACTGTATATCTCTAAAGGTCTCAATCTTGCAACCCCAAGATCGCGGATGGTTAATAGGGCGAACCTGGGGCGTAAGATATTGGCAACCTGGGACTGATACAAGAGTCTTTATAGTAATCCAAAAATGAGAAGTTAGAAGACCACAAGCAGTTGGGCCCGATCAGATTATTAGGAAACAAAAAGGAGGAAAGAAAAAGCCAAACCCAGGAAACTTTGCAGTCCCAGTCACCCCAGGAACACATCAAACCCCAATAAATAAGGAAGAAGCAGCACCTAAAGATAATAATGATTCCTTATGGGCAGTAATGCAGGCAGCTTATCAAGCTCTGAATACTACAAATCCAAATTTTACGGTTTCCTGTTGGTTATGTTATGATATAAAACCCCCTTTTTATGAAGGGATAGCAGTGTCATCTCCTTTTAATACCTCTACTAAGGATAATCCCCCCGGATGTAACTGGAAGGAGCGGAAACCAGGAATTACTCTCCAACAAGTTAGAGGGAGTGGGTGGTGCATAGGGAAGGTAACCCATGGAACAAAAGCTCTGTGTGCTAACCAGACTCAGGTCTTTGCTTCAAACATTAAATGGGTCCTGCCTAGCTCTGGGGCATGGTGGGTTTGTTCCATGACTGGATTAACACCGTGCCTTTCCACGGCTGTTCTTAAAAAAAAGGTCTCAGAATTGTGTGTACAAGTCATGGTGGTGCCTAGAATACTCTTACATGGGGAGGAGACTATGTATTTATACTGGAACAATTTAGGACATAAAATTAGTAGAAGAGAACCAATATCCGCTATCACTATAGCTACTCTGCTCGGTTTAGGAATAGCTGGAACTGCAACCGGTGTAACCTCCTTAGTGCAACAACAGCAAAGTTTAACCTCTCTAAGAGCCGCAGTAGATGAAGATCTGACTCGAATAGAGAAATTCATCTCTTATTTAGAAAAATCCTTAACTTCATTGTCAGAAGTAGTATTACAAAATCGGAGAGGACGGGACTTGTTTTTGCACAACAGGGGATTGTGTGCTGCCCTAGGTGAAGAATGCTGCTTTTATGCTGACCATACAGGAGTCGTAAGAGATTCATTAACTAAATTAAGGGAGGGATTAGAGAAAAGAAAACGAGAACGGGAGGCCCAGTCCTCCTGGTATGAATCTTGGTTTAACCAGTCACCATGGCTGACTACCTTAATTTCTACCTTGGCGGGACCCCTCATAATGTTGATATTGGCTCTAACTTTTGGACCCTGTATCATTAATAAATTTGTAACCTTTGTTAAAAGTAGATTGGAAAAAGTGAGGCTAATGGTGATAAAGCAATCAGAACTAGAAATGAAAATTATACCGAACGAAGATCCTGAATTAGATGCAGCTTGTGAAGTATTGTCTCGGTTTGATCAGCAAATCACTTGTAAATAAAAGAAAGGGGGGAATTGTAATAAGTAACTGGGGGTGATTTGCTGATCAAGACAAGTTAAGCAAGGGGGAAAGAAACCATTGTAGTGGTCTTGAGAGACATCCTGTCTGACAGGAAGAGATATGACCACAATGTTATCTTGAGTTAAACTGCATTGTCATGTCACTACGATAATGTATGTCTTTTGTACCAATCAAGCATGTAAAGAATAGATTGTATAAGCTAATTTTGTATCCGACGTTTTATCGAAACTACCTCAAGCAAGCACAGATCTGAAGAAATCACGATAATGGAAGAAGCAGAGGGGCGGACCGAAGATGTCGAAATCGACCTCCGTGAGGATAAAAAGAGCTGCTCAGATTGCTTGAATTTGCGAGCCTTGGAGGAGCTGCGACTCCCTGGCCGCCCAGCGCTGCTTTTGCTTTCCTACCTTAATAAATATTTAGTGAATCTGTTTTTTATTCAGTTGGTCTTAATTCCAACTATAACATCGTTGGTCCTCAGTCTTCAGTTCTTCGGTGGTGGGTGCACACCACGGCTTTTTTACACGGTCTTTTTATAAACCGGGAAAAGACCTTGGCGGGCTGCCAGCCCGGCCCAGACAGGGGTCCGCTTTGGTAGTGCCTGATAATGGTCTGCTGCTGTGGGTTTTGGCGGTGCCTCATTTGCAAAAGAATGGTCTGCTGCTACCGGTCATTTGCACCTTGCAAAGGTACAACACAAGCAAGCTTTGAGGCAAATATTTGACGTTCCAGTCTCTCACAGCAGGGACAGAGGAGCTTGCTGCCTCCACCAGCACATGGAGCCGCTCCAGCTCCTGAGCCGTTTAGCAATGTTTCTTGTGGAGGCCCGCGGCCCCCACTGGCTCTGCTGATAAGGAATGAAATACATTTTGGGACCAGAGCAAGGGAGCCTGGTGGCAGCGGGAAGGAAGCAGTGGAGGCACCTGCATGTGCCATTGCTGTCCACCCAAAAGCACCAGCAAAGCTGCAGAACTGAAGGGACAAGGAACACCCTGCTGTAGAAAGGGCTTTTTGAATATTTCATACACAGGGTGGGCTGCTGCGGTCACCAGGACAGTACTCAACATCTCTATATCTAAAAATACTCTCGAGTTGAGCAAAAAGCTGCTCTCTGTCCCTCTGCAGGAAAAGGAGAACATGCCACCACCAGGACAAGGTCAGAGACCACAAAGGAAGAGGAGGGGAGGATGCTGGATGGCAGAGAGAAACCAAAAGGAGCCAGACTATGCTGGTGTCACTCCCGCCCCAGCCATTTCTGCAGCCTTCTCTTGCCCTCCCAGAGCCACCCAAAATCAGGCACTGCACCGGAGGCACCCCTTAGCATGCCCTTCACAGGGGCCACCATGCTTTTTCCAAGACCTCACAGGAGGATGACTGCTCAAGCCTTCCTACTTTCAAGCTCTTATAAAAATGACAGAGCTTAGAAGGGAAGGTGTTTACAACATCAAGCAAGCCCTCAGAGGAAAGGAAGATAGATGGTTCATTTTAATTCCCATATTCTACAGAAACAGTTCAGGATCCAGCAGTTGAACTTTGCTGACATCAATGTCTAAAGCAGAAATGCTGTCTGTTCTGCAAGACCTCCTTCTCAAACCCTAGAGAGATTTGTCAGCAAACATGGCAATTAATCACATGGGGTTTGCAAATCTGCCTGCACACCTCCTCCTGCAAGAGGGCACCAACGCAGGGCTCAGCCCGTGCACACCTCTACCCTCTGGGTACCTACCGGGTGAGGAAGAAAAAGCCGGACTAGACGTAAGGGACAGGACAGCATGGGAGCCCGATGCTGCAAACCAGAAAAATAAAGGAAAAGGACAGTGAAATTCAAGCTGTCCCTGTAGAAAGGAAAAAAAAACCCAAGCCCAAAACACCGAAACAAACCAACTCTCAATGAACACACACCAAATTTCTGTGCTGGCTTGCCTCTAGAGCAAGCAAACCCATTCCCAACCAGCTGTTGGTATGCAAAGGCAGATAAGGCACTGGAGCAGTAAGCTGGCCAGCTAGCAGCCAGATTAAGGCATTTCTGCATTTTACGGCAAGCTGTGTGCAACCCTTTGAACCATGAGCACACTCCTGAGCCAATTCCAAAATGGGGGGGGAGTTCTTTTCTTGGTGTGGTCCAACCCCCTCGGGAGTCATCCCAGCAAAACCACTGTGGTGGTAGAGGTCTCCTGGTTTGTGGCTCTGCTTAAAGGCAGGGCAGCACAAGCAGGGACAGCTGCAGGGAGCCAGCACCGTGCCAGCCTGAGGAACCACTGCATCATTGCTGGGACCACTGAGCGCGAGTTTTCCATCACATGATGTAACTGCTATATTTGTATTGGCTGAGTTTAGCACTGTAAGAATGGTTACAGAGGTTTTATATCTTAAAAAAAAAATTAAAAAATTCAATAGCATCAAAGCATCAATAGCATCACCAGGTCAGAGACCACTTGGCCAAGCTGGACATCCATAAGTCCATGGGCCCTGATGGGATGCACCCGTGAGTGCTGAGGGAGCTGGCAGAAGTAATTGCTAGACCACTCTCCATCATCTTTGAAAGGTCATGGGGAACAGGAGAGGTACTGGAGGACTGGAGGAAGGCCGACATCACTCCAATCTTCAAAAAAGGCAAGAAGGAGGACCCAGGGAACTACAGGCCGGTTAGTCTCCCCTCTGTCCCTAGGAAGGTAATGGAGCGACTCATTCTGGATGTCATCTCCAAACACGTTAAGGAACAGGAAGTTATTGGAAGTGGTCAACATGGATTTACCAAGGGTAAATCATGCTTGACCAATCTGATAGCCTTCTATGATGTTATAACTGGTTGGCTGGATGAGGGGAGAGCAGTAGATGTCATCTACCTTGACTTCAGCAAGGCTTTTGACACTGTCTCCCATAACATCCTCATTAGGAAGCTGAGGAAGTGTGGGCTAGATGAGGAGACAGCAAGGTGGATTGAGAGCTGGCTGTGTGACAGAACTCGGAGGGTTGTGATCAGCGGCACAGAGTCTAGTTGGAGGCCTGTAACCAGTGGTGTCCCCCAGGGGTCAATACTCGGTCCAGTCTTGTTCAATATATTCATCAATGACCTGGATGAGGGGACAGAGTGTATCCTCAGCAAGTTCGCTGATGATACCAAACGGGGAGGGGTGGCTGACACTCCAGAGGGCCGCGCTGCCATTCAGCGTGACCTGGACAGGCTGGAGAGCGGGGCAGAGAAGAACCTAATGAGGTTCAACAAGGGCAAGTGCAGGGTCCTGCACCTGGGGAGGAAGAATGCTAGGCACCAGTATAGGTTAGGGGTGGACCTGCTGGGAAGTAGTTCTGAGGAGAAGGATCTGGGGGTCCTGGTAGATAGTAAATTATCCATGAGCCAGCAATGTGCCCTTGTCACCAGGAAGGCCAATGGAATCCTGGGCTGCATAGGGAAGAGTGTGGCCAGCAGGTCGAGGGAGGTCATTCTCCCCCTCTACTCTGCCCTGGTGAGGCCACAACTGGAATACTGTGTCCAGTTCTGGGCTCCCCAGTTCCAGAGAGACAGGGAACTACTGGAGAGAGTCCAGCGTAGGGCAACTAAGATGATTGAGGGATTGGAGCATCTCCCTTATGAGGAAAGGCTGAGAGAGCTGGGATGACTCAGCCTGGAGAAGAGAAGGCTGAGGGGAGACCTTATTATTGCTTATAAGTATCTAAAGGGTGGGTTGAAGGAGGATGGAGCCAGACTCTTTTCAGTGGTTCCCAGTGACAGGACAAGGGACAATGGGCACAAGTTGGAACATAGGAAGTTCCATTCAAATATACGGAAAAACTTCTTTACGGTTCGGGTGACAGAGCACTGGCACAGGCTGCCCAGGGAGGTTGTGGAGTCCCCTTCTCTGGAGATTTTCAAGACCCGCCTGGATGCAGTCCTGAGTAATGTGCTCTAGGCAATCCTGCTTTAGCAGGGGAGTTGGACTAGATGATCTCTAGAGGTCCCTTCCAACTCTGAAAATTCTGTGATTCTGTGAAAGCACCCTGCTGGCACACTCACGGCAAGTTTCCAGAACAAGCCACAAATCTTCAAACACAAAAATTTCACCATTTTTAACATGCCCTTTCTAAGGGAGACTCCAGATAGGTTGTGGGTGTGGGTTTTTTTTGTTTGGTTTTTTTTTTTTTTTTTTTTTTAAACAGCAATGCCAAATTTAATTTGAGAAAGGCCCCACTCTGGACCACGCCCGGGCTGGGGGTGAAGCAGTGCCGGGAGCCGGCTGCAGGAAGCTTTATCAGCTGTAAACCACCCCTCTGCTAGGGCTTTCCACAGGCACAGGGCTGCCCACCTGGCCAGCATGGCTGCTGGCACAGCCAGGCAGGTCCCAAGCCACCACAACACCTGCCAGTAGCAGCTCTGCCTGCACACCAGCAGAAGGAACTAGGTCAAAAATTAACCCAGTAAGAAGCCGGACCTGGGTCTGGACAGGTCCTCCAGTATGAGACCACTACACACAGCCACAGCAGGCACTGGGGACATGGGTGGCTCAGCCTCACACTGATGGGAAGGAAGGCTGAGCCTGCAGCCCTGGCCAGTGATGCTGCTGCACGCTGCTGAGCCAATAAGGAAGACCCAGGGAACTACAGGCCAGTCAGTCTCACGTCTGTGCCTGGCAAGATCATGGAGCAGATCCTCCTGGAAACTCTGCTGAGGCACATAGAAAACAAGGAGGTGATTGGCGAGAGCCAACACGGCTTCACCAAGGGCAAGTCATGCCTGACAAATCTGGTGGCCTTCTATGAAGGGGTTACAGCGGCGGTGGACAAGGGAAGATCAACTGATGTCATCTACTTGGACTTGTGCAAAGTATTTGACACTGTCCCACACGATATCCTGGTCTCTAAATTGAAGAGACATGGATTCGATAAATGGACCACCCAGTGCATAAAGAACTGGCTGGACGGTCACACTCAAAGAGTTGCGGTCAACGGCTCCATGTCCAAGTGGAGAGCAATGACGAGTGGCGTTCCTCAGGGGTCGGTACTGGGACCTGTACTGTTCAACATCTTTGTCAGCGACATGGACAGTGGGGTAGAGTGCACCCTCAGCAAGTTTGCTGATGATACCAAGCTGTTTGGCGAGGCAGACACGCTGGAGGGGAGGGATGCCATCCAGAGGGACCTGGACAGGCTGGAGAGGTGGGCCCAAGCCAACCTCATGCAGTTCAACAAGGCCAAGTGCAAGGTCCTACATCTGGGTCGGGGCAATCCCAAGCACAAATACAGGCTGGGCGGGGAATGGCTGGAGAACAGCCCTGTGGAGAAGGACCTGGGGGTGCTGATTGATGAGAAGCTCAACATGAGCCAGCAATGTGCGATCGCAGCCCAGAAGGCCAACCGTATCCTGGGCTGCATCAAAAGATGTGTGGCCAGCAGGTCAAGGGAGGTGATTCTGCCCCTCTGCTCTGCTCTCGTGAGACCCCACCTGGAGTACTGCATCCAGCTCTGGAGTCCCCAACATAAGGAGGACATGGACCTGCTGCAGCGCGTCCAGAGGAGAGCCACGAGGATGATCAGAGGGATGGAGCACCTCTCCTATGAGGAGAGGCTGAGAGAGTTGGGGCTGTTCAGCCTGGAGAAGAGAAGGCTCCGGGGAGATCTTATTGCGGCCTTCCAGTACCTAAAGGGGTCCTACAGGAGAGCTGGGGAAGGACTTTTTACTAGGGCATGTAGTGATAGGACGAGGGGGAATGGCTTTAAGCTGGAAGAGGGCAGGTTTAGATTAAACATTAGGAAGAAGATTTTCACTTTGAGGGTAGTAAGGCACTGGAACAGGTTGCCCAGAGAGGTCGTTGAAGCCCTGTCCCTGGAGGTGTTCAAGTCCAGGCTGGACGTGGCCTTGGGCAACCTGGTCTAGTGGGAGGTGTCCATGTCTATGGCAGGGGGGTTGGAACTCGATGATCTTCAAGGTCCTTTCCAACCTAAACCATTCTATGATTCTATGATAATTCAGCCTGCTTCCTCTTTCCTAGCTGTGTGGCCACATTGGACAGTGAGATGGTTTCTTTTAGCCAGAGCCAAGCTTGCTCCTGGGGAACGTAAGTGGCTGCTGAGCCCAGCTCCTTGGCACCTCTGCGACCACCTGGCTATTACCTGCAGCTGAGGCAGGAGCATCCTCTTGTCCCTGCAGTGAGGGCAGCCCTGCCTGGTGTGGGAAACAGGCAGGGGACGGGCAGCAGGGCTGGGGGATCACAGCCGCAGGTGCACACAGCTCACAAGCTCACCAGCACTGAGGTGAAGCAGCTCTGGCTATTAACTGCTGTTGTTTCTCATGCATCCCCAGGCCTGTCTGCTCCTGCTGGGCATCTCCTGCCCTCCAAAGGGAAGGGGCACAAATAGCAGCACGCCCCAAGCTGCCCACCACCAAGGCAGCCACAGGGGCAAGCAAGCGCAGGACGGCGCGCTCAGCCAGCAAAAAGGAGGGCACCCCACAGGTCCCTGTTCCCCAGCCTTCCTGCTCCTCTTCCCCAAATCTGACAGAACGTGCCACTTCAGGATGCACCAAGCCCCCATCACTGCCATTCAGCGAGCAAGCCACGCACTCAGCTGGTGCTCACTGCACACCATCATGTATGCTGTGCAGCAGCAGCTGCTCATTTAGCACTTGGGGGGTTTGACCCCATAGTCTGTGGGAGGGTGGTGGGGTGGAGTTCATACCCTTTACCGGGCAACCTGCAGGCTCCAACAAAGCTCAAGATGCCCCAAAATACCTCCCCTCCCCTTCTCACCAGTGAGGTACAGGGAGAGAGAAGGGAGTAAACAATTATTGCTACCAAATATGGGTCTAACAGCCAGCAATGAAGCCATGGCAGAAGCACGTAGGCATCCTGCCAGCAGATTCAAAGGGCTGGGGAGCTTGCAGGGGTGCAGGCAGGAGCCATCATAGAGCAAGGCTGGGCAGGGAAAAGGCAGAGGTTTCCCTTGCCCGGTTAGCTGCTCCAGCCAGGACATGGTGGGGACCTGTGCTTTTCCTCCATTGGGAGTCAGTCCTGCTCCACAGCACCCACCCCAGCGCCCCATCCCAGGGGGACCACAACCAGCCTTCTGTGCCAGGATGATCATCAGGAGCTGCTGGGGTTACCTCCCCTAGCTGCATCATGGCTGTGGGGAGCGTGTCCTGTGGCATCCCCACCCAAAACAGTGCCGTGGGCCAGAGACACCCTTCCCACTTGCTTCCCCCTGTGTACAGGCAGGGCAGGCAAGAAGAGCAGCAGGAAAGCTTCGCCGCCATAACCAACCAGTGCCAAAACTCATCCTCCTGGTTTGAGGGCCTGTGACCACACCCAGGCCTCTCCTGCTCAGTCCCTGGGGACCCCTGATGCAGGGATGCCAACCAGGGCCTGGTGAGCTCTGACTTCAGGCCAAGGCCTGTGGCGACTATTTTGGGGCAGGACAAGGACAGGGCTGGGATTAACAGAGCTAAGGCCAGCCCAGCCGTACCTGCCCACACTGCCCTGGGGTCACCAACATCGGTGGGTGCCGGTGCCCAGCAGGAGGGTACCACCAGCCCCGGGGGCGATAGGGCACACCCCAAACTCAGGCTAAGGCATGACTGTCCCCTCGGAAGCTCCTAGGCCGCAGCCTCTCCTTCCCAGAGAGGCACCCCAGTGGGAATACAGAGAGCTCGGCCCCGGTAATCGAGACGCTGCTCCCCCCTGTAAGCGGAGGGCTCCTCCCAGGACATCCGCTTACAGCAGCCCACAAAAGCCAGGGTGCTGGCAGTTACCGGGACCCCATGCCCCTCCAGCCCCATACCTGTGCGCGGACAGGAGCAGCGTGGCAACCCCGCCAAGGCTGTACGGAGCGAGGCGGCACCACCCGCTTCCCGCCCCACCGCGCATGCGCCGAGGCGGCGCGGCACGGCACGGCACAGCAATCCGGAGCTGCGCTCCGCCCAGTCCTCCCGCATCCCGGCCCCACGCCCAGCTCCGCCCGCTGCTCACACCCCTGAGCCCCTACCCGGCACAGCCCGGGCCGCCACAGAACCGGAGCCCGGCTACCCCCGGCCGCACCTTCCCCCCCGGCCGCCGCGCGCTCCCACCGCCCACGCGCCGTCGGCCAATAGGCGATGACGCCGTCGCGTCCCCTGTGGGAGGGGTAGGGTCGTTGAGTGCGCGCGACCTGCTGGGAGGTGGGTGGCGTCACTGGTGGTGCATTGGAAGAGGTGCGGCTGAGTGATGTTGCGCTGAGGTGGGGGGCGGGGCGGGTTGGGACCGCCACTCTCTCTTCCCCACTCCAACCCACCTGGGTTGGGGGGCCCTGCGGGGTGTTGGGCGCGGGGGCTGGCGGCTGGGGGAGCTCGCAGCCGTGGTATGGCCTGCTGCTGACAGCCCGCCGGTAGGGCGCCTGGGGCCTCGGTCCTTCTCCCGCGTGGGGTTGTCAGACCTCGGGTTGTGCTGCTCGGCTGGGACTCGCTGGCTGCAGGCTGTGGCTGTGCCCCAGGCAGTGGCATGCCATGCTTGCCTGTGGACCAGCCCCACAGGTTTCCTTTGGGTGGGTGTCCAGGTGGGGACAGTTTATGCCCTGCCTACTCATGTGGCCCTTCCTTCTACCTCACATGCTGTTGTCTCCTCTTGTTCTCTTCCTCTCCTTGCTGCTTGCCCAGTGCATGCTTGCTAGATAGAAAGCCCTCATTTCTGTGGAAACAATGGGCCCTAGCATTGCCTGGACTCTGCCCACATCCCCTTTCTCTCACTGCTCTGCTTCCTGCTGGCTAGACTCTGCTCTCCGTGCCATCTGGCACACCAAATTCCTGCTCCCAGGCAGCTGGCACAGCAGCCCTGTGACTGTAGTCTGCCCTGGCCTTTTTTTTTTTTTTGGAGGGGAGGGGGGTGCTGTGATACCTGTCAGCTAGATCTGAAATCTTAAGGATGCTAATGGGGAGGCTGTCCCAGCTGGCTGCATGCCAGTGGTAGGCACCTTTGGACTTCAGTGGAATGGCAGGATCTTGTATACCTTCCATGGCAAAAAGTCTGGGGCCCTTCCACTTTCCCTCTCCTTCCTGCAGCTTTTGCATTCTGGGTGGAGCCTGGCTCCTGTGGCTGGGTCCCAGTAGTCTGGTGGGGCCACCAGTGCTGCTAACAGCCTTGTACTCATGGCTTGGTCATTGCTGCAGGGCTCTGGCAGCTGTTGCTGCCATGGGGAGACTGTCAGTAGGGGCTGAGTGACATCCCAAAGGAGTGCTGGTGTCTCCCCCAGGGCCTGTGCTCACTTTGGGTGTCTTGCTCGGATGTTGTGCCCAGAGGAACTGGCTGCCCCGGCAGATGAGGACCTGCTTGACTTCCTCCTGAAGGATGATGCTCCCTGCCCTGAAATCCCAGGGGAGGAGAACAGTCTGCTGAAAGACTGGGGCTTGCCAGAACCTGAGGTAAGTTCTTCAGGAAGAATTGCTGCTGAGTTGTGGGGAGGTTTGGCTCCCTGCTTATTAAAAGCTTTTTCTCTGCATCTTCTGAACGAGGAGATGGATGACTTCATCAGCTCCTTGCTGAGTCCCTTTGAAGATGAACCAGGCACACTGCAGGGTTATTCACCTGTTGACACTGACAGCAGCATTTCTGAGGATTGGAATCTGTCCCATAGCCCTGGCAGTGACTTTGCTGGCAGCCCTTGGAGCTCAGACGTTGTGCAGTTTGATCACAACTATTCCCTCCATCGGGACTGGTCTGTGCTTGAAAGTGTGAGGTCTGAAATGGCAGAAGGAGATGTTTCCATTGGCCTTAGTGACGTGTGTGGGGTCTTTCTGTCCTGCCTACAGGCAGAAAAGCAGTCCCATGTAGGGGTTTTTGAGGAAGTGCCAGGCAGTGATGGAGAAAGCCAAGTTTGGTGGCTTTCTGCTGCCATAAAATTGTGGTTTCATGCTACTCAAAGCTGGTCGAGTGCTGCCTGGAGCTTGACTCTCCTTCCCCAGAGACATGGACGGGTTTGGAAGGCACAAGTGAGGTGCTGGAACAGAGCTCTAGTTTCTCCATTACTGTTGCTGTGGATGCCGGACCCCAGCTTGTGCCCAAAGCCACTGTGCAGGTACTGACTGCCATGCCTTAGGAAGCCTTTGCTTCTGCTCACATTTCCCCTTTTCTCCTGGCTTGGCTCCTCAGAGGAAAGCATGATGCTGCTTTGGGAGAGCTGATCCCGGTTCTGGAAGCTTTCTGCATACCCCCTCTGCCCTGGAGTGGACTCCCTTTACTTTGCATTCTCAGTGCGCATATTTTTGCTGTTTTCTCATCTGACTTCCCAGAGCTGGTCCTGACAGAGGAGGAGAGGCAGCTTCTGGAGAAAAAAGGCGTTTCATTACCAACCTGTCTGCCACTAACCAAAGTGAGTCCTTGCTACAGCCTGTCACTCCCAAACAGACTTAGACCACTCAAACCCCTCAGCCAGAGTAAGGATCGAAAATGCAGGATGGTGCCTTGGTGAGAGCATTAGCACCCAGGTGCTGCATTCAGGGCAGCATGCGGCAGGACTTGGTGTCTTCCTCCTCCCTTCGAGGCCCGGCGGGTGTTCATGTGCACAGCAGCCTCTGCTTTGCTAGTCAGGTAAATACAAAGAGCAGCAAGACCTGGCTGCTGTCAGTCTCCCTACTTGTGACTGCTTGCAGGAGGCAGTTACACCGCAAGTGCTTTTTTCTTCCCACTTGCCTCATGTCTTGTGAGCTGCATGCTTTTCATCTCCCTTAGGTGGGCCTCACTCTTCTGCTACACTGGGGAAGCTGCTGGCCTCAGCAGCAGGCCAGAGTTTGCCTTGCAGCTCCATGCAGTTCATTCGGTGGTGTGGGAGGGACAGAGGACAAAAGCACGTGGGTTGCTGCCTTTCTAAGCAGGGCTGAGTGCTGAGATGTATGCAGGATTTGCGAGGGCTGGATTGCCAACACCCTGGGGTGGCTGCTAATGAGAAATGGCCCTTGCAGGCTGAAGAGCAGCTTCTGAAGAAAGTGCATTGGAAGATCCGGAACAAGCAGTCAGCCCAGGATAGTGGTCGCAGGAAGAAGATCTACGTGAACAGCCTGGAAAACAGGTATGGGCACACAGCAGCTGTGCTATACCACTGCTGGGGTCTTGTCACCCTGGGCAGAAAGTGAGGCTGACCCCTGTGGTCTTCTCAAGAGACTCAAAAGCTCAGGGCATATCCTGCCCTGCTCTCTTAGGCTCAGGAACCTGATGAAATTCAACAAGGGCAAGTGTAGGGTACTGCATCTGGGGAGGAATAACCCCATGCATCAGTACAGGCTGGGGGCTGACCTCCTGGAGAGCAGCTGTGTGGAAAGGGACCTGGGAGTCCTGGTGGACAACAGGATGACCATGAGGCAGCAATGTGCCCTGGTGGCCAAGAAGGCCAATGGCATCCTGGGGTGTATCAAGAAGAGTGTGGCCAGCAGGTCGAGGGAGGTCATCCTCCCCCTCTACTCTGCCCTGGTGAGGCCGCATCTGGAGTATTGTGTCCAGTGCTGGGCTCCCCGGTTCAAGAAGGACAGGGAACTGCTGGAGAGAGTCCAGCAAAGGGCTACTAAGATGATGAGGGGATTGGAGCATCTTTCTTATGAGGAAAGGCTCAGGGACTCGCTGAGACGAGCAGCTCCGGTGCAGGCACATCTGCAGCGGAGCCGGCTGATCTCAGCGAAAAAGGGCCTTTTTCAGAGCTTTTTTGAGCCAGGGAAGCGCCAGAGCGGCACAGGGACCCGCAGGGCGCCGGCAGCTCGAGGGAGAGCAGCTGACGTGAAGGGGCGGAACCAGCGGCAACGGCGGCTCCCCCACTCCCATAAGAGGCAGCCCGAGGGAGCGCAGGGAGCGCAGGGACCAGGGCGGGCAGTCAGGGTGTGGCGTGGCAGTTCGCGCAGAAGGGCCCGCAGGAAGGGCACTGAGGTTGCTGCCATTTTTGTCAGTTCCAGAGGTGGGCTCACCTGGTAAGAGAAGCACAGGCATGGTCCCCACCCGCCGGAAGGCCTTGTCCTCGGCACCAGCCAGAGCAGATGCAGCAACACAGACAGCACTCCCTCGTAAACACACAGGCACCCAGGCCTCCGGCTGCAGGGAGTGCCACAGCCTTGCTCTAGGAGCAAGTGGTAGTGGTAATAACGGCTGTGTGAGGTGTGAGCAAGTAGATGATCTGCTGAGCCTGGTGGCAGAGCTCAGGAACAAAGTTGAGCGACTAAGGAGTACCAGGGAGAGTGAGAAAGAAATAGACTGGTGGACCCAGGCCTTGAGCTCCGTGAAAGAGAGGCCGGACCAGACACCGGAAATAAAAAAAAGACCACAGGGATATCATCTCTATGCCCTGTAGGGCTGAAGGGACGGAAGGCAGAGGCATACTGAAAAATGATGATAGGAGGCAAGTCTGCAGTAGGGGCAGCAAGCGAGCCCCCTCCTTGCCCGCCTCCCCTCCCCTAGTACCATTATACAACAGGTACGAGGCCCTGGGCATGGTAGAACAGCCTAAGGACAGCAAGGCGGACAGTCCTACTACATCACAGGAGACGCCAGGACTGGAAAGGCCCGCTCACAACATTAAGACCTCTGCTACAAGGAAGAAAAGGAGGGCTATAGTCGTGGGCGACTCAGCACTGAGGGGGACTGAGGGCCCAATATGTAGGGCAGACCCCACTCTCAGGGAAGTCTGCTGCCTCCCGGGGGCACGGGTTAGGGACATCACTAAGAGACTCCCTAGCCTGGTGCAGCCCTCGGACTACTATCCACTGCTCCTGTTCCATGTGGGGGGCGATGAATGTGCAGATCGGAGTGCAAGGATGATTAAAAGGGATATCAGGGCCTTGGGTCAGTCACTACAGGGATCTGGAGCACAGGTGATTTTTTCATCCCTACTTCCTGTTGTGGGCAATGACATTGAAAGGAACAGACGAGCTCAATCTGTTAATACATGGCTTCATGGCTGGTGTCAACACCACAATTTTGGGGTTTTTAACAATGGAATGACCCATGTGGCATCAGGCCTGCTGGCATCAGATGGGGGCTGGCTCACTCAAAGAGGGAGGAGGGTTTTTGCCCCAAAATTGGCAGGGCTTTAAACTAGATTTGACGGGGGAAGGGGGTATTATCAGGGTTGCCCATGACCAGCCAAGGGATGTTGCATCAAGGAAAGGGGAACAGGGTGCTGGTGAGGGCCTGCAGCCATTAGCTCCAAGATGTGCCGGCTACGCTGCAGCATGCTCAAAGCCTCGCGTAGATGAGCTAGGAGCTCCTGGACCAATGGGAACCAATGAGGAGGCACTGTTAATACAGGGCAAAGGAATGCTGCCTGGAGAGCAGCACAAAGTAATTACAGCTGCTCCAACCAATCAGCCTCAATGAAGACAGGGCTGAAGTGCCTCTACACAAATGCGCGGAGCATGGGGAACAAACAGGAGGAATTAGAGATGTGTACACGTGTCCAAGGCTACAATCTCATCAGCATCGTAGAAACTTGGTGGGACGACTCCTATGACTGGAGCGTCGGCATGGAAGGGTACAGGCTCTTCAGGAGAGACAGGCAAGGGAAACAAGGAGGCGGTGTTGCCTTATATGTTGATGAGCAGCTGGAATGCATGGAGCTCAACCTAAGGGTGGATACAGAGCCAACTGAGAGCCTATGGGTCAAGATTACAGGGAAATCGGGAGCAGGGGACGTTACAGTGGGGGTATGCTACAGGCCACCCGACCAAGAAGACCAAGTGGATGAAGCCCTCTATAGACAGATAGGGGCGGCATCACGTTCACAGACCTTGGTTCTCATGGGTGACTTCAACCACCCTGACATCAGTTGGAAGGATAACACAGCCAGGCACAGGCAATCCAGGAGGTTCCTGGATTGCACTGAGGACAACTTCCTTCTCCAAGTGGTTGAGGAGCCGACGAGGAGAGGAGCCATCCTGGACCTTGTTCTTACCAACAAGGAAGGGCTGGTTGACAGGGTCAAACTCAAGGGTAGCCTGGGCTGTAGTGACCATGAAATGGTCGAGTTTGAAATCCTCAAGGCAATGAAGAAGGTGCGCAGCAGGCTGACGACCCTGGACTTCAGGAGAGCCGACTTTGGCCTCTTGAAGAATCTGCTTTGTATGGTGCTGTGGGATGAAGCACTGGAATGAAGAGGGGTCCAAGACAGTTGGTTAATATTCAAGGACCACCTCCTCCAAGCACAGCAGCAATGCATCCCTACAAAGAGGAAGGCAGGCAGAAAAGCCAGGAGGCATGCATGGATGAACAAGGAGCTCCTGGAAGTGACCAAAAGAAAAAAGGAGGCCTACAGGGAGTGGAGACAGGGGTGGGTAGCCTGGAAGGATTACAGAGGAATCGTTCAAGCAGCCAGAGAGCGGGTTAGACAAGCTAAAGCCCAGCTAGAACTAAATCTGGCCAGGGACATTAAGACAAACAAAAAATCCTTCTATAGGTATGTCAGTGAGAAAAGAAAGACTAGGGAAAATGTAGGCCCTCTCCAGAAGGAAACGCAAGAACTGGTTACCCGGGACAGCGACAGAGCTGAGGTACTCAATGACTTTTTTGCCTCCATCTTCACGGACAAGGACAGCAGCCGCATTGCCCAAGACGCAGATTGCAAAGGAGAGGATTGGGAAAATGGAGCACTGCCCACTGTAGATGAAGATAAAGTGAGAGACCACCTGAGGAACCTGAAGGTGCACAAGTGCATGGGACCTGATGAGATACATCTGCAGGTCCTGAGGGAACTGGCAGATCAAGTCGCTAAGCCACTAGTCATCATATTTGAGAAGTCGTGGAAGTCTGGCGAGGTTCCTGCCGACTGGAAAAGGGGAAACATAACCCCTATTTTCACAAAGGGAAACAAGGAAGACCCAGGGAACTACAGGCCAGTCAGTCTCACGTCTGTGCCTGGCAAGATCATGGAGCAGATCCTCCTGGAAACTCTGCTGAGGCACACAGAAAACAAGGAGGTGATTGGCGAGAGCCAACACGGCTTCACCAAGGGCAAGTCATGCCTGACAAATTTGGTGGCCTTCTACGAAGGGGTTACAGCGGCGGTGGACAAGGGAAGATCAACTGATGTCATCTACCTGGACTTGTGCAAAGCATTTGACACTGTCCCACACGATATCCTGGTTTCTAAATTGAAGAGACATGGATTCGATAAATGGACCACCCAGTGCATAAAGAACTGGCTGGACGGTCACACTCAAAGAGTTGCGGTCAACGGCTCCATGTCCAAGTGGAGAGCAATGACGAGTGGCGTTCCTCAGGGGTCGGTACTGGGACCTGTACTATTCAACATCTTTGTCAGCGACATGGACAGTGGGGTAGAGTGCACCCTCAGCAAGTTTGCTGATGATACCAAGCTGTTTGGCGAGGCAGACACGCTGGAGGGGAGGGATGCCATCCAGAGGGACCTGGACAGGCTGGAGAGGTGGGCCCAAGCCAACCTCATGCAGTTCAACAAGGCCAAGTGCAAGGTCCTACATCTGGGTCGGGGCAATCCCAAGCACAAATACAGGCTGGGCGGGGAATGGCTGGAGAACAGCCCTGTGGAGAAGGACCTGGGGGTGCTGATTGATGAGAAGCTCAACATGAGCCAGCAATGTGCGATCGCAGCCCAGAAGGCCAACCGTATCCTGGGCTGCATCAAAAGAAGTGTGGCCAGCAGGTCAAGGGAGGGGGCCTACAGGAGAGCTGGGGAAGGACTTTTTACAAGGGCATGTAGTGATAGGACGAGGGGGAATGGCTTTAAGCTGGAAGAGGGCAGGTTTAGATTAAACATTAGGAAGAAGTTTTTCACTTTAAGGGTGGTGAGGCACTGGAACAGGTTGCCCAGAGAGGTTGTTGAGGCCCCGTCCCTGGAGGTGTTTAAGGCCAGGCTGGACGTGGCCTTGGGCAACCTGGTCTAGTGGGAGGTGTCCCTGCCTATGGCAGGGGGGTTGGAACTCGATGATCTTCAAGGTCCCTTCCAACCTAAACCATTCTATGATTCTATGATTCTGCCCCTCTGCTCCGCTCTCATGAGACCCCACCTGGAGTACTGCATCCAGCTCTGGAGTCCCCAACATAAGAAGGACATGGACCTGCTTGAACGTGTCCAGAGGAGAGCCACGAGGATGATCAGAGGGCTGGAGCACCTCTCCTATGAGGAGAGGCTGAGAGAGTTGGGGCTGTTCAGCCTGGAGAAGAGAAGGCTCCGGGGAGATCTTATTGCGGCCTTCCAGTACCTAAAGGGGGCCTACAGGAGAGCTGGGGAAGGACTTTTTACTAGGGCATTGTCCTGGTTCCGGCAGGGATGGGGTTAATTTCCCCAAGGATGGGAGGGGCCACAGGTATTCCCCACCATATGAGCCATGCCCAGGTGATAAGGGGGAGCGGCGGGGGGGGGGGGGGGGGGGGGGGGGGGGGCAGGAAGTCGCTGCTCAGCGCGGGCTGCGGTGGTGTGGGTCCAGGTCCGGTCGGTGAGCAGCGGTGCCCTAATCGCGTTTGTATATTCCTTTATCCGTGTTATTGTTACTGTTTTCTTTTCCCTTTGGTGTTCTGTTAAACTGCCTTTATCTCAACCCACGAGTTTTGCCTTTTTCTTCCTATTTCCCCCCCACGGCTGTGGGGGGTTGAGCGAGCGGCCGCGTGGTTCGTTGCTGCCGGCTGACGCCAAACCACAACAGTCCTTTTTGGCGCCCAATGTGGGGCTCGAGAGGGTTGAGATAACGACAGATCCAACCCGAGATTATTAACACGAGTTTGTTATATATATTTCTTATATTAGTTAGATAATAGCTGGTTACAATATTGCTTCGTTTGTTTGCGTGGCTGTGTTATGTAAATTCCTACGTGCTCTATGTACTCCCCGTGATGCTGTTTGTTACCTCAGGGAGAGGGATCAGGATTATCATTTTGCTGTCTTGTGCGATATCAGCGTATGATATGATAACATCCTTGCTCAGGTCGCTGTGTTGGGGTGTTTATGCAGTATTGCTGTCCTGCCCATACCTTGGTCGCCATCTCTCAGAATTTATTAATAATCACACCCAATCTATGGGGGAAACAGGGGGGGATACTTTCCTTAGCTCTTTCGCCCCCCTTTTCTCCTTCGGGCCAGGTTTTGAGAATTTCGAATATCTTCTGGATGCTCAAACCAGCATGTTCCTATTGCTGTGTCTCCTGAATGTGTTTCAGGTCTTGTTCAGGGTTAAACAACTGTTTAAGACTACCACCCAGAGATCTGCCCCGAGGCTGGATAGTCAGGGGTGGCATGGCATGTGGGAGAATATGGGCAGGTATCTAGAGAACTTCTCACCTCCAATGGTTTGGGACTTCACCCCCGAACAACTACAGGACCCTGATAAAGTGGTAGAATTTTTAAAAGGAAAATGCTGTGGCTATTCCAGAGATGCACAACTCATTGCACTGTGCTGGGCCCTGGCCAGTATCTACCAAACACTGCTCGGTATTATGCAGCACCCTCAGGGGAAAGAGGGGGAAACCAAACCAGTAGGCACTGCAGCTATCCCAACCCCTGCGACAGACAATGCAGCTACTCCCACGCCGGTGGCAGGCCCTGTGGCCACTCAAGCCACTGCGGCAGACCCTGCAGCTATTCCAACCCCTGTAGCAGACAATGCAGCCGCTCAAACCCCAGTGGCGGACACTGCAGCTGAACCGGACAACCAACCCGTGCCCATATCAGTTGCTCCTATACAGAAGAAGAAATACACCAAGAAATCAGTTCGCTTAGTTAGGGATGATGATGAACCAGGGCCATCAAAGGTAAGGGAGGAAGAGATGGAACCAGAGATAATCACCCGATCTCTATCCCTGAGTGAGCTGAGAGATATGCGAAAAGATTTCAGCCGACTTCCAGGCGAGCACATTGTCACCTGGCTGCTCCGATGCTGGGATAATGGGGCCAGTAGCTTGGAATTAGAGGGCAGGGAAGCCAGGCAGCTGGGATTCCTGTCTCGGGAAGGGGGCATTGACAAGGCGATTGGGAAGAAGACACAAGCCCTCAGCCTCTGGGGGCGACTCCTGTCAGGTGTGAGGGAAAGGTACCCCTTCAGTGAAGATGTTGTATGCCGTCCAAGCAAGTGGACCACCATGGAAAAAGGTATCCAGTACCTCAGGGAATTAGCCGTGCGGGAGATGATTTACTATGACCCAGATAACACACAGTTACCCACAGATTCTGATGAAGTCCAATGCACAAGGCCCATATGGCGGAAGTTTTTACGGAGTGCACCATCATCGTATGCCAACTCCTTGGCAGTGATGGAATGGAAAGGCGAAGAGGGACCAACGGTGGATGAGGTGGCTGGCCGACTCTGGCAATATGAAAAAAGTCTCTCTTCCCCCCTTGTCTCAGCTGTGGAGAAACTGTCCCAGAAAGTCCAGCGACTTGAAGAGAATATGTCCTACTCCCCACCTGTACAGGCCAGCATCTCAGCTATTAGGAGCAGGTGTTTCCCTACTCAAGAGGGAGAGTCTAGAGGGTACACACCACGAGGCACCCTGTGGTTTTACTTGCGCGACCACGGTGAGGACATGAGGAGGTGGGATGGACAACCTACCTCGACCCTACGGGCACGGGTACGTGAGTTGCAAGGAAGAACAATCATAAAAGGGGATCCCTCCAGGAAAAGTGCTGCTCCCGTTTCCAGCAGGCAGCCTCCCAGACAGAGTAGAAGGCCTGATCTTACCTCTGATCCTCTTGAAGGGACCTCCAAGTCATTTCTGCAACAAGTGAGTAATGGATACTATGATCAGGATTAGAGGGGCCCTGCCTCCAGCCAGGTGGGGGAAAGGGACAACCAGGTTTATTGGAACGTGTGGATTCGATGGCCTGGCACATCACAGGGCTCTAGTGGACACTGGAGCTCAATGTACCTTAATACCATCAAGTTACAGAGGGGCAGAACCCATTTGTATTTCTGGAGTGACAGGGGGATCCCAAGAGTTGACTGTATTGGAAGCTGAAGTGAGCCTAACTGGAAATGAGTGGCAAAAGCATCCCATTGTGACTGGCCCAGAGGCTCCGTGCATCCTTGGCATAGACTACCTCAGGAAAGGGTATTTCAAGGACCCAAAAGCGTACTGGTGGGCTTTTGGCATAGCTGCTTTGGAGACGGAGGAAATTAAACAGCTATCTACATTGCCTGGTCTCTCGGAGGACCCTTCTGTGGTAGGTTTGTTGAGGGTCAAAGAACAACAGGTGCCGATTGCTACCACGACAGTGCATCGGCGGCAATATCGCACTAACCGAGATTCTCTGATCCCCATCCATATGCTAATTCGTCAACTAGAGACTCAAGGAGTGATCAGCAAGACCCGCTCACCCTTTAATAGTCCCATATGGCCAGTGCTAAAATCTAATGGAGGGTGGAGGCTAACAGTGGACTATCATGGTCTGAATGAAGTGACACCACCGCTGAGCGCTGCCATGCCGGACATGCTAGAACTTCAATACGAACTGGAGTCAAAGGCAGCCAAGTGGTATGCAACAATTGATATCGCCAATGCATTCTTCTCAATCCCTTTGGCAGCAGAGTGCAGACCACAGTTTGCTTTCACTTGGAGGGGTGTACAGTACACCTGGAATCGACTGCCCCAGGGGTGGAAACACAGCCCCACCATTTGCCATGGACTAATCCAGACCACACTAGAACAGGGTGAAGGTCCGGAACATCTGCAGTACATTGACGACATCATCGTATGGGGCAACACAGCAGAAGAAGTTTTTGAGAAAGGGAATAAAATAGTTCAAATCCTTCTGAAAGCTGGTTTTGCAATAAAACGAAGTAAGGTCAAGGGACCCGCACAGGAGATCCAGTTTTTAGGAATAAAATGGCAAGATGGACGCCGTCAGATCCCGATGGATGTGATCAACAAAATAGCAGCTATGTCTCCACCAACCAGTAAAAAGGAAACGCAAGCTTTCTTAGGTGTTGTGGGGTTTTGGAGGATGCATATTCCAAATTACAGTCTGATTGTGAGCCCTCTATATCAAGTGACCCGGAAAAAGAATGACTTTAAATGGGGCCCTGAGCAACGACAAGCCTTCGAACAAATTAAGCAGGAAATAGATCATGCAGTAGCCCTGGGGCCAGTCTGGGCAGGACAAGATGTTAAAAATGTGCTCCACACTGCAGCCAGGGAGAATAGCCCTACCTGGAGCCTCTGGCAGAAAGCACCAGGGGAGACTCGAGGTTGACCCCTGGGGTTTTGGAGTCGGGGATACAGAGGATCTGAAGCCCGCTATACTCCGACCGAAAGAGAGATATTGGCAGCATATGAAGGGGTTCGAGCTGCTTCGGAAGTGGTTGGTACTGAGGCACAGCTCCTCTTGGCACCTCGACTGCCGGTGCTGGGCTGGATGTTCAAAGAAAGGGTCCCTGCCACACACCATGCAACTGATGCCACGTGGAGGAAGTGGATTGCACTGATCACACAGCGGACTCGAATGGGAAACCCCAATCGCCCAGGAATACTTGAAGTGATCATGGACTGGCCAGAAGGCAAAGATTTTGGAATATCACCAGAGGAGGAGGTGACGCGTGCGGAAGAGGCTCCACCGTATAATAAACTACCAGAAAATGAGAGGAAACATGCCTTGTTCACTGATGGGTCCTGCCGGATTGTGGGGAAGCATCGGAAGTGGAAGGCTGCTGTGTGGAGCCCCACACGACGAGTTGCAGAAGCCACTGAAGGACAAGGCGAATCGAGCCAGTTTGCAGAGGTGAAAGCCATCCAGCTGGCTTTAGACATTGCTGAACGAGAGAAATGGCCAGTACTTAACCTCTATACTGATTCATGGATGGTGGCAAATGCTCTGTGGGGGTGGTTACAGCAGTGGAAACAGAGCAACTGGCAGCGCAGAGGTAAACCCATCTGGGCGGCTGAACTGTGGCAAGATATTGCTGCCCGGATAGAGAATCTGGTTGTGATAGTACATCATGTAGATGCCCACGTACCCAGGAGTCGCGCCACTGAGGAACATCAAAACAACCAGCAGGTAGATCAGGCCGCTAAGATTGAACTGGCTCAGGTGGATCTGGACTGGCAACACAAGGGTGAATTATTCATAGCTCGGTGGGCTCATGATGCCTCAGGCCATCAGGGAAGAGATGCGACATATAGATGGGCTCGAGACCGAGGGGTGGACTTGACCATGGACACTATTGCACAGGTTATCCACGAATGTGAAACATGTGCTGCAATTAAGCAAGCCAAGGGGTTAAAGCCTCTTTGGTATGGAGGACGATGGCTAAAATACAAATATGGGCCTTGAAAAACAAGTCCTATGGCGACATGACACTCCAGAGAGGATTGAGTCAGACAACGGGACTCATTTCCGAAACAGCCTCATAGACACCTGGGCCAAAGAGCATGGCATTGAGTGGGTATATCACATCCCCTACCATGCACCGGCCTCAGGGAAGATAGAACGATACAATGGACTGTTAAAGACTCACTGAGAGCCATGGGTGGTGGGACTTTCAAACACTGGGATACGCATTTAGCAAAGGCCACCTGGCTAGTCAACACCAGGGGATCTGTCAACCGAGCTGGCCCTGCCCAATCAAAACTTCCTCGTACAGTAGAATCATAGAATCATAGAATCATAGAATAAGTGAGGTTGGAAGGGACCATTAAGATCATCAAGTCCAACCGTTAACCTACCCTGATTTAAAAACACCCACTTCTAAACCATGTCCTTAAGCACCTCATCTACCCTTTTCTTAAACACCTCCAGGGATGGTGAATCCACCACCTCTCTGGGCAGCCCATTCCAATGTTTAATAACCCTTTGAGTGAAAAAATGCTTCCTAATATCCAATCTAAACCTGCCCTGACATAACTTGAACCCGTTTCCTCTTGTCCTATCACTTGCCACGTGGGAGAAGAGGTCAGCCCCCATCTCTCTAAAACCTCCCTTCAGGTAGTTGTAGAGGGTGATAAGGTCACCCCTCAGCCTCCTCTTCTCCAGGCTAAACAACCCCAGCTCCCTCAGTCGTTCCTCATAAGGCTTGTCCTCCAGACCCCTCACCAGCCTGGTAGCCCTTCTCTGGACACGCTCCAGCACCTCAATGTCCTTCTTGTAGTGAGGGGCCCAAAACTGAACACAGTACTCGAGGTGAGGCCTCACCAGTGCCGAGTACAGGGGGATGATTACTTCCCTACTCCGGCTCACTACACTATTCCTGATGCAGGCCAGGATGGTGTTGGCCCTCTTGGCCGCCTGGGCACACTGCTGGCTCATACTCAGCCGGCTGTCCACCAACACCCCCAGATCCTTCTCTGCCAGGCAGCTTTCGAGCCACTCCGCCCCCAGTCTGTAGCACTGCATGGGGTTGTTGTGACCCAAGTGCAGGACCCGACACTTGGCCTTGTTGAACCTCATACCATTGGCCTCAGCCCATGTGTCCAGCCTGTCCAGATCTCTCTGCAGAGCCAATCTACCCTCAAGCAGATCAACACGCCCCCCCAGTTTAGTGTCGTCTGCGAACTTACTGAGGGTGCACTCAATCCCCTCATCCAGATCATTAATAAAGATATTAAAGAGAACCGGTCCCAGCACCGATCCCTGGGGGACACCACTTGTCACTGGACACCAACTGGATTTAACTCCATTTATCACCACTCTCTGGGTACGGCCATCCAACCAGTTTTTTACCCAGCGAAGGGTACACCTGTCCAGGCCACGAGCAGCCAGTTTCTCCAGTAGAATGCTATGGGAAACGGTGTCAAAAGCCTTGAAGTAGAAGGGGATAAAGTCCCCGTAGTGCACATGAAGAATATGTTAGGGAAGACAGTCTGGGTTAGTCCCGCCTCAGGCAAAGGCAAACCCATCCGTGGGATTGCTTTTGCACAAGGACCTGGGTGCACGTGGTGGGTGATGCGGGAGGATGGGGAGGTCCGATGTGTACCTCATGGCGATTTGATTCTGGGTGAGAATAGTCAATGAATCAAATCTTATGATGGTATGTGCTAAACAACCCTGTCACTGTGTGTCATCATTACTATAACTGCTATCAAGGGTACTATGGTGAGAATCTCCCAAACCAATGACAGATGGACTTTGATAAAGCGGAGTAAAGTGCAGCGGTGAGGTAATAAGAACTGACCTCATCAGCTGGCGCCCAGCAACTTCCTTGAGATCAACGTCTTCAGCCTTCGAACTGCAGGCATGGGCCACACCGGGTACACCAGCCGCGAGCTCCAAAATGCAGCATGCACCAGTCCAGCACCACACACCATCTCGCCTGTCCTGAGAGACTGTTCTCACAGATGGGGCCCACAGTGATGGACTAAATTAACTCAATGAACTTTTTAGAGGGACCGCCCATGGACGGTGGGGATTAAATCTGTATGTATATAGATGTACATATGTATATATATATAAAAGGGGAAAGTGGTGGTAAATGATTGGGAACTGTAGGATCTGGGCATGGCGCAGATGGTATGGAATAAGGGGTGGATAATGTCCTGGTTCCGGCAGGGATGGGGTTAATTTCCCCAAGGATGGGAGGGGCCACAGGTATTCCACACCATATGAGCCATGCCCAGGCGATAGGGGGGAGCTGCGGGGGGGGGGGGGGGGGGGGGGGGGGCAGGAAGTCGCTGCTCAGCGCAGGCTGCGGTGGTGCGGGTCCGGTCGGTGAGCAGCGGTGCCCTAATCGCGGTTGTATATTCCTTTATCCATGTTATTGTTACTGTTTTCTCTTCCCTTTGCTGTTCTGTTAAACTGCCTTTATCTCAACCCACGAGTTTTGCCTTTTTCTTCCTATTTCCCCCCCCCACGGCTGTGGGGGGTTGAGCGAGCAGCCGTGTGGTTCGTTGCTGCTGGCTGAGGCCAAACCACGACAGGCATGTAGTGATAGGATGAGGGGGAATGGCTTTAAACTGGAAGAGGGCAGGTTTAGATTAAACATTAGGAAGAAGTTTTTCACTTTAAGGGTGGTGAGGCACTGGAACAGGTTGCCCAGAGAGGTTGTTGAAGCCCCGTCCCTGGAGGTGTTCAAGGCCGGGCTGGACGTGGCCTTGGGCAACCTGGTCTAGTGGGAGGTGTCCCTGCCTATGGCAGGGGGGTTGGAACTCGATGATCTTCAAGGTCCCTTCCAACCTAAACCGTTCTATGATTCTATGACTTGGGTCTTTTTAGTCTAGAGAAAAGAAGACTGAGGGGGGATCTTATTAATGCTTATAAATACTTAAGGGGAGGGTGCCAGGTAGATGGGAACAGTCTTTTTTCAGTGGTGCCCAGTGATAGTACAAGAGGTAACGGGCACAAACTTGAGCATAGGAAGTTCCATCTAAACACGAGGAGGAACTTTACTTTGAGGGTGGCAGAGCACTGGAACAGGCTGCCCAGAGAGGTTGTGGAGTCTCCCACTCTGGAGACATTCCAAACCCGCCTGGACGCCGTCCTGTGCAACCTGCTGTCGGTGACCCTGCTGTGGCAGGGGGGTTGGACTTAGATGATCTCCAGAGGTCCCTTCCAACCCTGACCATTCTGTGATTCATTCTGTGATTCTGTGAGATGGCCCAGAGTTTGCTCTGTTTGAGCCAGGTACTGGCCTGTCAGGTCCAGTGTGTTCTCCAGGTTAGGCTCGTTTGTAATACAGCCTGGTGTCACTGATCTGCAGGGCTGGTGTGCTGCTAGGAGTGAGAATCCTTAGGGATTAATCTGGTGCTTCTCTGCGGGACTGGGCAGGACTTACCACTCCCCAAACCTGGTGTGAGACGTCATTCTCTGGGCTTTGCTCCAGCTGGTGCCACGTAGACCCCAGGAACACTTGTAGCTGCTCCAGCCACCTGGTGGTGGCTGATTCCCTGAAAGAGAGAGACTGGTGAAGTCCCTGCTGTTGACTAACAAAATCTCTCTGGTTTTCCCCCGTGCTGTTCATCTTTCCCAGGAAGGGTGGCAGCCCGCAGGGTTCAGAACCACGAGCTGCAGAAGAAGGTGCAGCTGCTGCAGAAGCAGAACATGTGAGTTCTTGTTGTTGGACATGACAGGAGATATGGTGGAGAATGTTCCTATTCTTGGGATTGTAGTCTGTCCCTGGCTGCAAAGGGGCAGGAGGGGAGTTCAACTAGTTCAGCTGTTGCATTAACCTACGTTGCCTGCTCTCCTGCAGGTCACTGCTTGAGCAAGCATGGAAACTGCAGGCCTTGGTGAGACAGTCCACCACCAAAACTACCACAGCAAGCACCTACATCATGGTGAGTGGTTTCAGCCCCAGTGTCTGTGAAGGGGTCTCTGCTGTCCCCATAAGGCTGGGAGAGGGGCATTTATTGTGGCTGGTGATGCCTGTCCATGTCCTTTGCTGAGGGCTTTGCTGATTTTGTGTTTCCAGGTCCTGGTTCTGTCCTTCTGCCTCATGGTCTCCACCAGCATCTGCTCATTTTGGAGCAGAGTGCCACAGCCAGAGCTCAGAGTTGAGTGCCCGGGGGCTGAGGTGTGGTTACAGTTGAAGTGCTGCCCTCTGGGGCAGAGCACCTTCCTCGGAGACAGTCTGAACTCTGGAGTGCCTGCAACCCAGCAGCCCCTTGCTGGGATGATCAATTGGTTTGGCTTTGCTGTCTCGCCCCAGCTCTGGACTCTTCCTCAGTCCTGTTGCAGAGGCCTGCCTGGGGGCAAGGCCCTGGGCCAAGGACTGTACCAGAACTGGACGTATCCAGTCCTCTTGGAGCACAAGCTGTGCTTGTGTCTGGTGGCTGTGCAGCATCCTGTCATGGTTTGGGCTGGACTGGCCACTGAGGCGAACAACAGATGCTCTCCCCCACCTCTCTCTTCAAGGAGAGGAGGGAGAGAAGGAGAGAGACTTATGAGTTTAGAAGAAACTAAACTATTTTAATGAAATATTAATAAAATAATAAAAAGGAAATCATTAAATATATACAAAACTGGATCAAGCTCCCAGGATGACAATCACGTCACCAGCAGGTATGGGGAAAGTCCCAGACTGGACTCCGTGATGGACAGGAACTGGATTCTGGATTTGGATTCAGGAATGCAGGGATTGGGATCAAAGGCAGATGAACAGACAGAGGAGTCCTCGGACGCTGGCCATTGAAGAAAGAGGGTTGACTCTTTGATCCCTCAGCTTTTATACTGAGCATGAGGCAGATGGGATGGAATACCCTCTTGGTCAGTTTTGGGTCACCTGTCCTGTCTGCTCCTCCCCACAGGTGGGACCCCACTGCGCTTTTCCGCTTCCAACCCTCCAACGTGGCAAGTAACAAAGTTGGTTGGCCTTGGGTGTTATAGCAATAAGTATAAGCAAGAGCCTCCCTGCATACCATGCCTGGGCATCAGCTATAAACATAGGTCTTATCACTCTGAGAGAGCGAACATTGTCTGCACAATATGCTGTTAATTTCAGTAGTTAGAAGAGGCCTAGCTAAAAAGTAAAGTTACTGAACAAAATTGGTTCCTTTTTACTTCAAACCAGGACACATCCTCTCCTCGTCTCCCCGGGAGGAGGCAACCCTAGTTGAGCAGTTTGTTCCCCTCTTGTGGGCTCTGTGGTGGCCCATGCTCAGAGCAGGACCATGACAGGCTGGTGTGTCCTGCTCTCAAGGTGGCTGGCTCTACCTCTCTTGCAGTGCTGTCACAGCAGATCTGTGAGTTCCCAAACCAGGTTAGGCAGGTCCTGATGTTCAGGAGGAAGCTGCGCTGGAGAGGCTCAGCCCAGAGCCTGAGGACCCTTCGTTGTTGAGCAGCCTGTCAGTCATGGGAAGCCCAATCCCAGATCTGCTTTCAACAACAACTTATCCTCCGACCCTCTGGCAGCAGCAGGCTCTGAACTGAACTCCCAGCCTCAGGAGCAGCACTCCCAGAATGACCCTTTGCACATGGCGGTGCCGGCAGCATGGAAAGCCAAGAGGCAGGAGTGGGTGGAATGCATTGCCGGTGTTGTCATCCAGCAGCACTGTGCCAATGAGATGTGACTGCCACCTCCTTCTGCCTGTTGGGGTGACACCGAGCACCTTGCCGGGCAGGGACAAGCAGATCTGTGTTAACAGATAATATATCAAAGCAGATGCTTTTGAATACTCCTGATTGCTGACAGCTCAGAGGGTTTACCAGGGAGGAATCGTTTTAGGGATGACCTGATTTTACGCTCTGCTCTGTATGTCCATAGCAGGACCCTATTTGAGATGGGGTAGGAAATTGTGGGAACTTTGCTACAGCTGCTGACATGGGCTGCAGCCCGTGGTGTGTCCCACGGCTTATGGGGACAGACTGAGGCATATGGAGGGTGAAGTCAATTGGGTCTGAGGTCTGATTGGAGACAGGTGGTGATGAATGCTGCTGCCCTGCTTCTTCCCTGCCCAAGTGGAGGTGAACAGGCTGGGTCCTGCATTTCTTATGGTGTCTAGTGGACGCAAGCATTTGTCCCTTCCTCCTTCCCTTTAATCCTAGTGTTGCTTGATTTCTGGGTGTGAGATGGCAAGCTGACCCTTCAGTGTCCTGGCAGAGAGCAGTCCTGCCATTGCAACAGACCCTGCGTTTTTCCTGTTCCTGCTAGATGTTGAGCCATGGGCTAGAGAAGATGCTGTGGAGTCCCTCCCAAGCCACACTTGCTGTTTCCCTTCATAGGGGCTGAGCCTTTCATCTCCCACAGCCCTGGGAGTGGGGCTTCTGGTCCATGCCTCAGGGAGAGAAGGCATGCCTTGAACTGGACTGCCGAGGGGGCATGGAGCAGAGAACAGCAGAGCTGTTTGCTCTTCTGAAGGCTTTCCTGGCTGCAAGCTGGTTTCAAAGCTGTGTCCTTGTGTGCCCAAGCTTTGCTGTGCTGGCCAGTGAAGCAGTTGGCCAGCTCTGGTTGCACCCCAGGTCTGTGCAGAAACACTTTGAGCTGGCAAGTGGTGTCTTTCCTGGAGGGCAGCTTAGTGGTACTTATTGAGCATCTCTCCTTGTCCTACTTCAGAGCTGCACTGGTGAGGACATTTCCTTATTAATGACTTGTAAATAAAAATGATGTGTAAATAAAATGTGCCCTCTGTGCTACTGAGCCCTCCGTGGTTGTTTTGGTGGAGGCCAGGGGCTGGGAGCATTGTGGGAGGAACCCAGTGGAGGCTGGGGAGTGACCACCCTTGCAGCCTAATGAAGGGCAGTGGGTGCTGCCTTCCCTTCCCATGGCTGCAGCTGTGCAAGGAGCTGTGCCTCAGCACAGTGCAAGTTTGCTGGGCAGTGCTCTGCTCTCACCCACCTTCAAGGGTGTGCCAACACCCTTGAAACACTTTTGGAGATAAATGGATGTTATGAGCACCCAGTGCCCACGTGCGACCTGTGCACACTGAAGCTGCTAGTGCAGCAGAAGCAATTAGCTTTCCTTGTAGGAAGCACAAAGAGCTGGTGTCTGCCCCCATCACTGCTTTCATAACGGGGAACTGCACAATTGCAGGAAACAATGCAGAGCCAAGGTGGTGAAACAGCCCAGTCCCTTCAGCTGGGAGCTGCAGTGAGGGCTCTGTCTGCTGGGTGGTTGCTAAATCAAGGCTGTGCCCTGGGTTTCTTTAGGATCTTTGGATCCACGGGAGGCACTAGTAGACCCTGAGCTCAGACTGCTGAGCACAGCACAAGGTTTGGGGGTACAGGAGCCCAGTGAGGCAATGGGTGCAAGCAGCACTGCACTAGCAACCTGCCCAGGAAGCAAAGGGCACTTGTGCAGATGGATGAGATGTAAAATTGAACACTGTGTCTTTGCCTGTGGAGGAGAGACAGCCAGAGAATGGCTTGCCCACGGGCCATGTCTCAGGACAGGTGACAGCATGCTTGTAACAGGATCAAGTCGCAACTCTGTTCTGCCCAGGGAGGGCAGCCTGTGAGCATCCCCAGGGAACCACTGAACCTTTTTCCCCAGGAGCGGTGTGGTAACAGGAAGGTCTAGGACACTGTTCTTGTTTCATTTTTTGCAGTTCAAGGCCAGGATGCATAATACCACTGATGTCACCTGGAGTCCCTGGCCCAGTGATAATTAATATCTGTATGAGTCATCTGAAATAAAACACAGTGGTGTTGCCAGCAACACAGGGAGCAGCCACCAGAGCTGATGTTTGGCTGGGGTGATAGGGTCAGCACCATGCTCTGCAGCAGTCTGGCTTGCTTGGCTAAATGTCAGGAGGGGAGATAGCTCTGGGAGAGCAGGCAGGGAGCCAGGCAAGCACAGCAGGCTCTTCATCAAATGCAGCCAAATGTATGTTCCTGCTGCTAGGCACTGCCTGCACCAGGCAATACAGCCCTTCCATGCGGAAAGCTTGTGGCAGAGGCTGAGATATCTCAGAGCTGGTCCCAGTACTGCACTGGGAATTTTGGGGATGGTTGCTCTGCAATCTCAGCCCGTGCTGCCATTTTTCATCGCTTTCTGTGTTCTTGCACTGGTCCCACAACAAACGGCTCTGAGCCAGCGAGAGGCAGGAAGCCCAACCTTGGTGTGGAAAAGTAATGGAAGATCAGCAAGGAGGATTGTAAATACGCTCAAGTGACTTGAACCTGGGGTATCAGAAAACACATATATTACACTAATCATTGTTTAGTCTTATGTGCTCGACAAGTAGAACAGCAGATTCGGTAACAGTCTCTAACAAGGACCGAGCTCCGCAGTGACTGTGTTCCCACTTGCATGCCTCTGCCCAGGTGCTGCTTCGGAGATCCCCCGGTTAGCGAGGTATTGAGATTAAATTTACTCTGCATTTCATCTATGGTTTTGTGGTTGTTCCTGTGTCCTGCCTGTGTCAGCTCACACACCCTTTATTTTGCACCTGGTCCCCAGACTTCACGCTAGGCTGAACTTGCCTGGGAAAACATGAACCCGTGGGCTGAGTTGCCAAAACGCAGCATGTCAGCACAGGCAGAGCCTGGCCAGGGGGAGTGCTGTCTCCTTGCAGGCCTGGCCTGGGCCTCCTGGATTTTACCACTTGCTGTTATTTTATCTGGGTGAAAACACTGGTGCCAATCCTGCAGGAAACCCCAAATCACTGTGGTTCATTCAGCTGGGGTCACCTATGCTGTGGTGGTGGGTACAGAGGAGAAACCCGAGGGGGCAGGCACTGTGTCCTTGCTGGGTGCTGAGTGGGATGCCCAGGGCTCCAGCACCCTGTGGCAGAGGCTGCTCTGGGTGCTGGCATCGTGCTCTGGTCTCTCCCCCAGGCTATGTGTGAGGGGAGTCCCAGGGGGATCCAGCTGGGGCCAGACCCCATCCTGGGCTCACCCAGCCCTGGGGCACACCCAGGATGCAGGAACCGGCCAGGTCACAGGCATGCTCCTTAGCCCTTGTTCATCACCAGTGACAAACCCATTTCACCCTCCTGGTCCCACTGTGCTTCATCCCATGGGATTTTTCCCCTCTCCAGCCTGGGGTGCAGGAAAGCTTGGCACAGCAGTGGCTGGGACCCAGCACTCACCGTGTGGCTTTCCAGTCCTCGACAGGGCCCTCGGCCACCTCTCACAGGAGCCACAGGGTGTGCAGGGTCTCTTCCCCGTTGGTGCTCACATAGCACTGGCCCAGGAAGGCAGTCATCTGGGCTCTATCTGAGTCTGGAAGGGTCCAAGGGGGCATGAGCCAGGGCAACAAGGCACAAAGCTGCCCCCCTGGGTCCCACTGGCATCCCCGCTGCAGGGCAATGGCCCCCTCCCACCTACCTCAGAGCTGCCAGTGCATGGTGAAGGAGAAGGTAGGCTGTGAGACCAGCCCTGCATCCTGCTGGGACCCCTCCAGCAACGAGGTGAGGATTTCAGGGTCACTGGCTGCAGGCCCTGGCAGGTAGGAACCAGAGAAGCTGCTGTCCTTACTGAGGATGGACACAAACTGGCAGCTGGTATTGCTCTGCCAAGACTCGGAGAGGAAGTACTGCAAGGCCAGTGCTGTGGCTTGGGGTGCCTGGCCAGGCAGGGAGGGCACCCTGTTTCCATCCTACCACCCTGGCTCTGCCCCAGGGCAGCACTAGGGGACGCACCGTGAAGCTCATGCCATTGACATTGCCACCTCAGCATAGGCATTGCCCCTGCGGCACCAATTGCCTTCAGCCCAGCTGCTGCTCCAGGCTGTTTGCTACTCCCACAGGAGGGGATCCTCCCCACACTAAAGCAGGATGCGCTGGCTTTCCTTGTGCACTCTGGGACATGGCTCTATTTGCCTGTCTCTGGGCGGATTCCCACAGCAAGGAGCATCCTTGCATAAGTGGTCCCTCCCTCCTGGCCTCTCCGCAGCTTTCCCCAGCATCATGTAGTGCTGGTCCCACCAACTCCAGCAGCCCAGCCCCAGTTCCCTGCTGAGCGCTGCACCCCCAGCCTTTGGGGTGTAGCAGGGTGCCAGAGCCACATCCCCATCACCACCTGTCCCCATACCTTCCTCTCTACAGAGGTGCTACTAAAGTGAGGACCAGGGTGAAAGCACCACTCCACATGGCTGTGGGGCTGCAGAGCACCCAGCATGACTCCCTCCTGGCCCCACACCCCAGCCCCCTTTATAGGGCTGTAAGCAGGCACTGGGCTGGCAGCCATGGGGTGGGCGGCTGGGTGGCAGGGCATCTGGGACAGGTGAGGAGAGGAGGTCTGTGTGATCCAGGCAGTAACGAGGAATGTAGGGATGAGCACAGCTGTGGAGAGAAGCAGGGGCAGTGGGGTGTTTTTAAGGCCCTAATAGCAGCCTGGAAAGCATCAGCTGCTGCCTTTGGGAATTCTTCTCCTATGCATGCAGGTTGGAAATTATTACCTGTTTAAACATTTAACCATTCCCTGCTTTACTGGTGCCACTGCCTGGCTGGGGTGTCACCCATGTGGTGCCGAGGCATTCCTGGCAGAGGCAAGCTGCAGTGCTGTGCAGGAGGGAAGGCTTGCCCTGCCTTCTGCTTTAGCAGCATGTCCTGGTTCCGGCAGGGATAGGCTTAATTTCCCCAAGGACGGGGAGGGGACACAGGTATTCCATGCCATGTGAGCCATGCCCGGGCGGTAGGGGGGAGCTGCCGGGGGGGGGGGGGGCAGGAAGTCGCTGCTCAGAGCGGGCGGTGGCGGTCCAGGTCCGGTTGGTGAGCGGCGGTACCGCAATCGCGTTTGTATATTCCTTTATCGGTGTTATTGTTACTGTTTTTTTTTCTCTTCCCTTTGCTGTTCTGTTAAACTGCCTTTATCTCAACCCACGAGTTTTGACTTTTTCTTCCTATTTCCCCCCACGGCTGTGGGGGGTTGAGCAAGCGGCCGCGTGGTTCTTTGTTGCTGGCTGAGGCCAAACCACGACACAGCAATAACATTTCCCCAGCATCTTCTGCATATCAGCTGCTCATTCTTTTGCTTTTACAGGAGTTAGAGGAAGAAGTAACCACAGTGGGACACTGGGATCCAAGCAAGTGTGTTTACTAAACACACTAACCTTCCTTGTGTTTGCATTGCTGCTCTTAGGGGCTTCAGATGTGCACAACAGTGTGTGCACTGTCCCTGTGCACCCAAGCTGCTGCTCTGCTCCCTGCAGTGTCCCAGAGCAGGCATGGGGCTGTGGGCAACCGAAAATTAAGGTGGGATTCAGGTGCCTAAATATATGCCATCTCCAGGACAGCAGTGTCTGGGGCACTGGATGGCACCAGGGCTGTGGTGTGCGTACTGGGGGTGGTGGAGCCCCACACCAGGGTGGCAGGCACCACTGCCCATGCCACTTAGCACCTGCCACAAGCCCTGGCACACCCCAGGGCCCCACTGCTGCTACTCGGTGCCTCTCCCTCCAGTATGGGTGGCCCTGAAGGCTGGGGTGAGCAGAAACCGCCCCGCTCCTAACACATCACTCCTCCTTGTTGCCTTTTACACAGTCCCGAACTCACGGGCTTTTCACAGAGGCCTGAGAAATCCCCCCCGGGGGCTCTCTTGCCCTTACCCTGGATGCCACACTCCATCCTTTTGGCCTGACACCAGCCCCTGCCTTTCTGCACTGTTTGGCAGGGACAAGCCACCCCGTTTGAGGTGCCAGCCACCACTCCATGTCACACACGGCAGTGTGCACCAGCCTTGCTGGGGCTGGGCCAGGCTGGGCAGACTGTATGGCTTGTGTGCCAGCATCCCTGGTGCTGGGTTATATTTGTAACACTTCTGCAAGAGGCTTTGGGTTCACCCATGGACCTGCCAAAAACCTTGTGTCAAAAGCGCAAGTTTGGCATGTGTCCACGGAAGCTGATGGAGTGGCACTGCTGAAACGCAGTAGCAGAGAAAGGTAAAATCCCTGGCTGTAACCCAGAGGGATGGGTTGGATGGGCTGTGACAGGCTTTGACTGTGCATGTTTTACTTAGGGTGCCATGCAGCACAAAGGAAGTGCTTTACCAACATCTCGCATCTATCGATACCATTACCTCCATCACCCAACTCTACAGGGAGTTCTGGGGCTGGAAAGGCATCTGGTGGGGATGGGTATGAAGGCACCACAAGGCAGGCAGCTGGATTCAGGATGCCGATGTCACCTCTGCCACCGGCGGGCAGGTGTGGAGCGATGGCACAGGGTGGAAGTTTGGATTAGGATAAAGTGGGAAATGAACCCAGGGAGCTGGATGAGGGTAATGGGGGGGATACAGATGTCCCCAGGGAAGGACAGTTGTGGCCATCAGATAGCAATGAGTCCTCCCCTCTGCAGGGGGACCTGTGGGGACAGAAGCTGCCTCAGAGGGGGAGCGAGGACAGTTTTTTAAAAAAGACAACCACAGCTGACATGATTGTTAATTATTTTTTTTTTTGGTGAGAGGCTGATTTTGCTTGCCTTGGGGGGCTAGGTTGCAGCCAAAGTGCGCCATCACAGAGTGGGTGAAACTGCGTCCTCGCAGGATGAGGACAAGCTTGGCAGGATCTTTCGGGGTGCATTTGCATGTGAAGACATTTCTGCCCACCCTGCACAGAAGCAGAGAATTCCCATGGGATGACTTGCAGATATGACCCACTCGGGGTGGCCTTAAATGCCCCCGAGCAGCTGCCAGATGCCCCTGTCCAGGGCAAGCCCCTTGCCAGGAGGCATTGGCATCCCTGCTGCAAATCCACGCTGGGGGGTTTACCAGGGCTGGTCCCTTCGCCCAGGGGGATGCTCATCCTTGGGGATCCTGGGGAGGCCCCCTCTGTGGGGCTGCTACCCACCGCATCCCCCTGCTACCTCGTGGCTTTCCAGTCCTTGAGGAACCCAACGGCTTTGTGCAGCAGCCATGTGGTGGTCTACATCTCCTTTCCGCCCGTGTCCATGAAGCACTGCCCCGTGAAAGCTGTGCTGGCATCTGGGGGAAGCACTTGGTGAGGGGTTGGAGTGGGACAGCACCCATGTTGCTTCCTGCCCTTCCCCGGGGTTCTCCCCACTGCAGCCGTGTTCCCGCTCCAATGGCCACGTGCCCACCCAGCCTGCACCTGCCCTTCTCCAGCAGCTCCCTTGGGTGAGGCAAGCTCTGCAACACCACATCCCCATGTCCTAACAGGATCCGGACCCACCACGGGCACCATGGGCTGCCCAGCAGGGATGGGTGCAAAGATCAGTACAGATTGGGGGCTGACCTGGAGAGCAGCTCTGTGGAAAGGGACCTGGGAGTCCTGGTGGACTACAGGATGACCATGAGCCAGCAATGTGCCCTGGTAGCCAAGAAGGCCAATGGCATCCTGGGGTGCATCAAGAAGAGTGTGGCCAGCAGGTCGAGGGAGGTCATCCTCCCCCTCTACTCTGCCCTGGTGAGGCCGCATCTGGAGTACTGTGTCCAGTTCTGGGCTCCCCGGTTCAAGAAGGACAGGGAACTGCTGGAGAGAGTCCAGCAAAGGGCTACTAAGATGATTAGGGGATTGGAGCATCTTTCTTATGAGGAAAGGCTGAGGGACTTGGGTCTTTTTAGTCTAGAAAAAGAAGACTGAGGGGGGATCTTATCAATACTTATAAGTACTTAAGGGGAGGGTGCCAGGTAGATGGGAACAGTCTTTTATCAGTTGTGCCCAGTGATAGGACTAGAGGTAACGGGCACAAACTGGAGCACAGGAAGTTCCATCTTAACATGAGGAGGAACTTCTTTACTCTGAGGGTGGCAGAGCACTGGCACAGGCTGCCCAGAGAGGTTGTGGAGTCTCCCACACTGGAGACATTCCAAACCCGCCTGGACGCCATCCTGTGCAACCTGCTGTAGGCGACCCTGCTGTGGCAGGGGGGTTGGACTAGATGATCTCCAGAGGTCCCTTCCAACCCTAACCATTCTGTGATTCTGTGATTTGTCGAACAGTCATTATGACTCATTTGGAATGGTTTCAAAGGAATATAGTCAGAGTCCTTTGCTATCTTTGTATAAACTTAGGTCGGGAGCTATGGGAGCTGTGGGGAAGTTCATTGCCATTTGTCTCTGGTTTAGGACAGCTTATCGTTTCTAAATGTGGACTTAAAAACATTGCCTTTTTATTTTGTGTGGCGGCATTTTGCTATGTTATCGGGTCTTTTGGTGTCCCCCATTCCCTGCAGTGTCCCCAGTGCTCTCCCATCCCCTGCGGTGTCCCCAGTGCTCTCCCATCCTTGACCCCGGACCTCCTTGGCTGGTGTCACCTCTCAGTCCCAGGGCACAGAGGATGCACCAGGGGCTGAAGCCCACTGCTGTCCCCCTGTCTCTAAGCGACACCCCCAGCCCTCTGACCCTTCCTGCCTGCTTTCCCCAACACCGTTGTCCCCAGAGGTCAGGGACAGCCCAGGTCCACCATCTCCAGCACTGGGTGAGGCTGCAGAGCCAGGGCTCCAGCACTTCCCTGCCACTCTGGCCACATTCCCCTCCACCTCTCACCCCATCCCTGCAGACTACATCACTGTCTTCACAGGCCAGTGCTTCATGGATGAGGAGGGGAAGGAGGTTTTGAAGACCATGTGGCTCCTGCGGCCACGCATGGACAGCATCAAGAATGACTGGAAAGCCAACGTGAGTCCCCTGTCCCTGCCCTGCGCAAGTCCCCTGCACATCCCTGGGGGAGAGTCAGGGCTCTCCCACCCCATGGTGTTCAGCAGCTGGCAGAGCCACTGCCAGCCTGGGGGTGCCCAGGGCACATGTGCTCTCGAGAATGGGATGCTCATGCACAGCCTCTCCAGGGGTCTTGCCAAGATGCAAATGCTGCTGGGGGGGAGATGGAGCTACGGGGGGGGGGGGGGGGGGGGGGGGGGGGGGGGCGTTTTTTGTCACTTTCCGGTTTTGGTCACTTATGTAATGGCATCTCGAGAATCGCAGCGGTTGGACTCACCTTGGGACAGTGGGAGGCCTCTGCTGGATATTGTGCATAATTATACCTTGGGTTATATTACGGGCCATTTAGCAAGGGGGGGATGTCTCTTGAGGATTTGTATGTTCCGGTGGCATCAATAGTAACAGTTTTTGAGAGTTTGGAATACCCTTGGGATGTTTTGATTATTGTGCTTGGGTTGTTAAGTTTTGCGGGCTTGATTTTCTTCATTGACTGGATCTACGGTAGAGGGAAACATCTGGCAGCAACCCCGCTGGCCCCCACAGCAGATGTTGTACCTGTACAGCCCCCGACAGCTCCCACGACACTCAGACCCCGCTGGGCCCATGGCAGTCATTGGTCTGATCCAGACTCCCCCGGCTTAGATCCCGCCTACAACAGGCACGGCACGGCATCGTGCCTGTACAGCCCCCACCGGCCCCCACAGTGGACATTGCGCCTGCACAGCCCCTGCCAGCCCCCGCAACAGACATCATACTTGCGCAGACCCTGCTGGCCCCCTCGACATACACTGTACCTGCGTGGACCCCACTGGCCCCTGTGAAAGACACTGATCCTATCCAGACCCCGCCACCTCCCACGACAGGACCCGCAGCTGCAACGAGTACTAGACCTACTCTGACCTTGGTGATGGATGATGCAGCTGACCTACAGACACAATCAGTGCCGGTATCAGTCAACCCTGTACATAAGAGGAAACGTGCAATAGGGCCAGATAGCAACGGTCAACCAGGGACATCACACAACGAAGTAACAGAGGAAACTACTCCATCATTATCCCTAAGTGAGCTGCGAGATATATGTAAGGATTACAGCCGTCAGGAAGGTGAGCAAGTGATTACTTGGCTATTCTGATGCTGGGATACTGGAGCCGATAGTTTGGACTTAGATGGTAGAGAAGCCAAGCGGTTGGGACCATTGGCTAGAGAATCGGGTATTGAGGGGGCTCTTGGAAGACCACCACAATCCCTCACTCTCTGGAGGCGACTCCTGTTAAGTGTGAGGAGCAGGTATCCCTATAGGGATGATATCCCATACCGCCCATCCAAGTGGACAACTATTGAGAGAACTGTTAAGAATCTGAGGGAAATAGCTGTGCGGGAGATGATTTTTACTGATTTGGACAATCTGCAGACACCATTAGATCCAGATGGCCTCAAAATTACTGGACCCATTTGGCGCAAGTGGGTACTGAGTGCACTGGTGGTGTATGCTAATGTATTGGCATCATTTTGCTGGAAAGAGGATGAGGCACTTACAGTGGGTGAGGTGGATGCTCAAATGCAGCATTATGCACATAATCTTTCTGCCCCACAGGCCGGTGTCTCAGCATTGGACAAGTCACGTGACCAGGCTGATGTCTCAGTTAAGGAAAAACGCTTTCCTAAAAAACCTGTTCAAGAGAAACAATACGCACTGCGACGCATTCTGTGGGCTACTCTGCATGATTGGGGGGAAAACATGAGGAATTGGGATGGGAAACCTACTTCGGCATTACAGACTTGCATACGTGACTTGCAGAGTAAAACACCCCCAAGGGGGGGTTCTTTCAGGAGAAGTGCTGCTCCAGTTTCCAGTGGACAGTCCCCTGGATGGCACAGATGGGCTTCGGAGCCTGATTTACGACATGTGGCTGTCAGGGATGGAAGTGAGGGGCCCTCTAGTCGAAAGTAGAGGTGCCCTACCTCCAGCCAGGAGGGGGAGAGGGATAATTGAGTTTATTGGAATGTGTGGATTTGATGGCCTGGCACATCAGAACCACAAAAGTATAGGGCCTTGGTAGACACGGGCACACAGTGCACCATAATGCCATCAAATCATAGAGGGGCAGAACCCACCGCTATTGCTGGAGTGACAGGGGGATCTCAAGAACTGACTGTATTGGAGGCCGAAGTGAGCCTAACTGGGAATAAATGGGAAAAGTTCCCCATTGTGACTGGCCCGGATGCTCCATGCATTCTTGGCATAGATTATCTCAGGAGAGGGTATTTTAAGGACCCAAGGGTGTACCGGTGGGCGTTTGGTGTAGCAGCGGTGGAGACGGAGGAAGTTATGCAACTGTCTGCTTTGCCTGGGCTGTCAGAGGATCCTTCTATTGTGGGGCTGTTGAGAGCCGAGAAACAAAAGGTGCCCATTGCTATTACAACGGTGCATAGGCGACAATATCGCACTAATCGAGATTCCTTGCTCCCTATCCAGAAGTTGATCTGTCAGCTGGAAAGCCAAGGGGTGATCAGTAAGACTCGTTCACCCTTTAACAGTCCCATATGGCCAGTGTGAAAGCCTGATGGGGAACGGAGACTGACAGCAGATTATCGTGGCCTGAATGAAGTCACACCACCACTGAGTGCTGCCATCCCAGATATGTTAGAACTTCACTATGAACCAGAGTCAAAAGAAGCTAAGTGGTATGCTACAATTGACATTGCTAATGCCTTTTTCTCTATTCCTTTAGCAGCAGAGTGCAGGCCACAGTTTGCTTTCACCTGGAGGGGTGTCCAGTACACCTGGAATCGACTGCCCCAGGGGTGGAAACACAGCCCTACTGTTTGCCATGGACTGATCCAGACTGCACTGGAGAAGGGTGGAGCTCCAGAACACCTACAATACATTGATGACATCATTGTATGGGGCAACACAGCAGAAGAAGTTTTCTAGAAAGGGGAGAAGGTAATTCAAATCCTTCTGGAAGCCAGTTTTGCCATCAAACAAGGTAAGGTCAAGGGACCTGCACAAGAGATCCAGCTTTTAGGAATTAAGTGGCAAGACGGGCATCATCAGATCCCAATGGACATGATTAATAAAATAACTGCTATGTCACCATCTACTACCAAAAAGGAAATGCAAGCCTTCTTAGACGTTGTGGGTTTCTGGAGAATGCATATTCCTGGTTACAGTCAGACTGTGAGCCCTCTCTATGAAGTGACTAGGAAGAAGAATGATTTTAAATGGGGCCCTGAGCAGCAATCAGCCTTTGAACAAATTAAACGGGAGATTGTCCATGCAGTAGCCCTTGGGCCAGTTCGGACAGGACCAGATGTAAAAAAATGTGCTCTATACTGCAGCAGGGGAGAACGGCCCTACCTGGAGTCTCTGGCTAAGGGCACCTGGAGAGACTCGAGGCCGACACCTAGGGTTTTGGAGTCGAGCATATAGAGGATCAGAGGCTCACTATTCCACTACTGAGAAAGAGATATTGGCAGCATATGAAGGAGTTTGAGCTGCTTCAGAGGTAATTGGTACTGAAGCACAGCTCCTCCTGGCGCCCTGGTTGCCAGTGTTGAACTGGATGTTTAAAGGGAAGTCTCCTTCCATGCATCACGCAACTGATGCGATGTGGAGTAAATGGATAGCACTAATTACTCAGCGAGCTCAAATAGGGAACCCTAATCATCCAGGAATTTTGGAGGTGATCATGGATTGGCCACAAGGCATGGATTTTGGAGGGTCCCCAGAGGAGAGGGTGGTGTGTGCTGAGGAGGCCCCACCATATAATCAATTATCAGCAAATGAGAGGCGACATGCGCTGTTCACTGACGGATCTTGTCATATTGTAGGAAACCAGCAAAGGTGGAAAGCTGCTGTGTGGAGTCCTACATGACGAGTCGCAGAAGCGGCTGAGGGAGTGGGTGAATTGAGTCAGTTTGCAGAAGTGAAAGCCATTCAGCTGGCTTTAGATATTGCTGAGCGAGAAAAGTGGCCAGTGCTTTATCTTTATACTGACTCATGGATGGCAGCACATGCCTCGTGGGGGTGGTTAAAGCAGCAGCAGAAGAGCAACTGGCAGTGAAGAGGTAAACCCATCTGGCCTGCTGATTTGTGGCAAGATATTCCTGCCAAATTAGAAAAGCTGTCTGTGAAGGTATGTCACGTAGATGCCCATAAACCCAAGAGTCAGGCCACTGAGGAACAACAAAACAACCAGCAGGTGGATTGGGCTGCTAAGATTAAAGTGTCCCAAGTAGACTTGGACTGGCAACATAAGGGTGAATTGTTTTTAGCTTGGTGGGCCCATCAAGGTGGGTCATCAAGGAAGAGATGAAACATATGGGCTCGTGACCAAAGAGTGGATTTGACTATGGACAATATTTCACAGCCGAGCTGGTCCTGCTCATTCAGAGCTTTTACCTACTGTAGAAGGGGATAAGGTCCCTGTGGTGCATGTAAAGAATATGTGGGGGAAAACAATCTGGGTTACCCTGGCCTCAGGTAAAGGCAGACCCACTCGTGGGGTTGCTTTTGTTGAAGGACCATGGCATACTTGGTGGGTGATGCAGGAGACTGGAGAAGTTCGATGTATACCTTTAGGAGATCTGATCTTATTTTTAAAACGTGTGGTGTTAATTGTTACATAACACTAATGTTATATATGGGGTACCATATAACACTATGTTATATAAGGGCCACCATTGGATTTCCCCAAGCAGATTAGCCAAATATCAAGCTGTGCTATTGGAGCAAGATGATGTTATAATTTCAATGACCTCTGTGCTGAATCGTGCTACTTTGCTCCCGATCTCGGAATCTGACATATTGCAACATGATTGTTTAACCTCTGTCAAACAAGTATATTCCAGCAGCCCCAATCTACGAGATGAACCCTTACCCAATGCAGAATTGGAGCTATTCACAGAGGGAAGCAGCTTTATGTCAGAAGGAAAATGAAGAGCTGGATATGCAGTGGTAACCCTTACTCAGGCCCTAGAGACTAAATCTCTGCCTCATAATACTTCTGCCCAGAAGGCTAAACTGATTGCATTAACATGGGCCTTGGAAAACTCAGTCAAGGGAAAAGAGTTAACATATACACAGATTCTAAATATGCATTGGGAGTAGTTCATGCACATGGAGCAATTTGGAAAGAAAGGGGACTTTTAAGCTCACAGGGAGCTCCAATCAAATATGGAACAGAAATAATGAAACTCTTACAGGCGGTCTCACAGCCAAAAGAAGTTGCCATAATGCATTGTAAATCCCATCAAAAGGGAAATAGTGAAATTATATTGGGAAATCGCAAACCAGATCAGTTGGCGAAGGAGGCCGCATTGAAAGAATCGAAAACTGAAGGAGCACTAATGCCAGTACCTCATCTAGGACTGTCACCCCCAAAGTATACTGAAAAAGAAAACCAGTTGGCAGAGCAATTAGATTGTTCTAAAAATGATCAAGGATGGTGGGTGACTCCGTTAAAACAGTTATTAATTTCTGAGAGGATAGTGGAGGCCATACTCAAAAGATTACATCAGGAGCTACATACAGGAGCAGGCACGCTAGTAATGACTGCAAAAAAATATGTCATTGGACCAAAGATGCAAAGTTTAGCAGATAATAGTAAAAAAATGTGCTTTATGTTGTGCTAACAACCCAAAAATAACTAGGAAGATTGTGGGGGGAGTTGTAAAACAAGGAGTAACTCCTGGGTAATGCTGGCAAATAGACTTCACTGAATTGCCAAATATAAATATTTATTGGTATTGGTAGATACTTTTTCTGGTTGGCCTGAGGCTTTCCCTTGTCGCACCAACAAAGCTCGAGAGGTAGTTAGAATCTTATTAAAGGAGATTATCCCTAGATTTGGTATACCAGAAGGTATTTCTTCTGATAATGGCCCCCATTTTATTGCAGAAATAGTGCAAGGAGTTTCCAAATTCCTAGATATTAAATGGGACTTACACACTCCCTGGAACCCTCAGTCTAGTGGTAAAGTGCAGAGAATGAACCAAACTCTAAAAAGGCAGATTTCCAAACTTTGCCAGGAAACTCACCTTAAGTGGACAGAAACTCTTCCTCTAGCCCTTTTGAGAGTTCGAATAACTCCAAGGATAAAGGAAGGAGTAAGCCCCTTTGAAATTTTGTACGGAAAACCGTACCCAACCCATCATTTAACTACAGAGGGAAATCAGATGCATATAAAGGGACAAGCTATGATTAAAGAATATTTAATCTCTCTCTCCCAAAGTTTATCCTCCTTATACAGGTATTTGAACCAGAAGACTCCTCTTCATTTGGACACCCCAGTGCATCCATTCCAACCAGGAGACACAGTTTACATAAGAACTTGGAAAGATGAGCCACTGAAGGAAAAGTGGAAAGGACCCTATATTGTGCTGTTAAAGACTTATTCTGCCGTCAAGGTAGAAGGAATTAATTCCTGGATTCATTATACTAGGGTGAAGAATGCGCCGATCACGGGAACGAATTGCTGGAAATCTGGAGAGATAGAACCCTTAAGGCTGAAATTTTCTAAAAATTAATGAGTTGTACTTGGGAAAATAGCTGTTTAAAGATAGTATTGACTGTTTTTTTTTTTTTAACTGTGTGGTTTATGTTTCCTTTGACTGCTATTTGTATAAAAAAAAAACTTTTTCAAAAATTTTGTGTAAAAGAAACAGAAAGAGTTGAAAATGAAGGTCAGGATGATGTTGTTGATGCAGATTTACCAAGAACTACATATCTGTAATACTAATTTAGTTTTGCAGCTCATTCAGTGATTTTGGAAAATCCATAACGTGAGTCAAATTACAGCATGTCTGCCTTTAACAAAGACAGCGGCCTCTCCTTTGGAGTGGGGAATTTTAACCCTCGATTTGAATCGGACTTTTGATACCATGTTAACAAATGGAACTGGAATATTAAGATTTAATTTGAAAAAGGAAAGGGTATTTGGATTAGGGAAATGGAAGATTCTGGGGAATGATTCTAAAAATTGGTGTCGGCATATTAATGAGACCCAGCAACCTGGATTGATTAAGCAAACAGAACCATGTGATCAATTCCCTTGGCGAATGCAGTTCAGTTTGGAGGACTGCAGAACAAGGAGAATGGCATTATATGCAATCTACTCCTTGGTGTATTGCTTGGACAGGGAATCAGTCAAAAGAGAAAATAAGAAAAATTGGTTTACCCTCTAATTTGACTGGCAACAGGAAAGAACTCCCTCATGCTAACAATTGGAATTGCACACAATTTTACAATTGTTCAACTAATGCATCCGAACTGCAAAGATTGGGACCCATAGCTAGAGCTTTGAGATTAGGGTGTTTATGCCGAAATTATTCAACTTCTGTAAAAGATACCTGGACAGGGACAATGATCAAGGACAAAATTATAAATTGTGACTGGGAAATAATTCTTCCTATAGGACATACTGTATGGGTAGCCAGTGATGGAACTTGGTCAACACAGTTGTCTTTAAAAGGACCAAAGAAACAAATTACCTTAGGCATGTTGACCTTATGTCCTTTGTGGCAGAAAAGGCCTTTGACCCCTGAGTTATGGGGAAAAGTTAAAAGGTCTAATACCGACTCTTGGCAACACCCTTCCACAGGAACAGCAGTAGGATGGGTGTTGGAATCCATATTTAATGCCCAAATTACCTCGTACAGAAATTGTGTTTGGTTACATAATTTGACAGGACAAATTGAGGCTCTGGCTAATGCTACCAGAATTGGATTACATGATCTCAACGCCCAATTACAAACAACTTCAAGAATGACATTGCAAAATCGATTGATTTTGGATTTATTGTTGCTGCATGAACGTGGTGTATGTGGATACTTGAAATTGAACAACGACCAATGTTGTGTCCACATACCTGATGTAACAGAAGATCTGGAAAAACAATTTGATACTATAAAACAAGTTGCAAAATCAAGCAGAAATATATGAGAGGCAATGGAAACAGGATGGTTGAACAAGATCTTGCATGGATTTAGGTTTTCCCTGACCAGATGGCTCCAAATCCTATTGCAAAACCTAATCATCTTTGTGATCATAGTGACTTTTTGTTTATATTTTGTTTGGATGTCTTAAGAGTATCGTTACCAAGCAATTATCTTAATTTTATGTATTAGTGATATGGGATAGAAAATGAGACTCATCGAAGTACACAAAGACTTCGATAAGTCTCAAAGGGGGGAAATTGTTGTAGTAAAATTGACATAAACTAGGAAAATGAAATGTAAAATGTAATGGAAGCAACCAAGGAAACCTGCTGCTGCTCAAGACCTCTATACTGCCCCAAACCTATTTAATTATTTACCTAATATTAAAATAGAGAAATAGTAACTAGACATGATTTAGCTACGATTCAGTTAAGGAACTAACCACCAGACAATGTAGCATTGTTGATAAGCAGGGTATTCCTGTCAAAAGAGTGATGAACTGTAGGCCTGGTCAGCAAACCGAGAAAACCACTTGGAACTGCCAAGATCAGAGGAGAAGTAGGTAAAAGGTAATTCCGGCAGGGGGAGATCACGACCACCGACTCATTGACCACCTACCCAAATGATACCACCTATTCAAAAGAGAACAATGGAAGAAGACGACAGAGTCTGCACGCTAATTTACATAGGAAGCGAAGAAGTCTTGACCAATCCTTAAAGAGAACAACAATGAATCTGTATTAATTGTTTGAATATGTAATAATCAATGTTTAAAAGTGGAGATTTTTGGAACTAAGGTGTGCTCCCATTTTGGGACGAGCACCCCATTTCTGTGCATTAATGGAATAAACTTGGAAATACCTCTGCTCTGTGTGTTATTGGCTTGCACACCAGGTAAAGAACCCAGTTTTGAGATAACAAACCTTTAGGATTTGATCTAGCAGTAATGAATCCGGAAATAGTGAATCTGAATGAAAAGAAAAGTCACAAAATTTTGTGGAGGTTAAATGAAAAGTATTTTTCTGTCTTTTAAATTTTAAATCTCTTGTATGTCTTTACATAAGTGACCTTTTTACTGTGCAGAACACAGTTGCAATTTAGTCATTGGCACATGTAATTAAGGACTTCTTGTATAAACAGGGATTGCTGGGTTGGGCTGCAAGTGTTCCCTCTGAAATTAATGCCTTTCATTACTTATGTCATATTCCTGTTTAGTTCAAAAAGAATGTTGTGGGGGTTTTTAGCTTTTCAAGAATAGTCTTCATAGAGTATTTCAGTTTACCTTCTGTACTTGGTTAGTGAATGGAAAGCAATTTGCAGAAAGCAACAGATTTTGGAAAAATGAAAAATAGAAAATGAAATGTCTTCTGCTGCATGTTATTATTTAGATTCCTCTCCTCAATATGTCTCCAGTTCAACATAGATGTTACTGGGGGTGAAATAAGGGTGGGGTTCTGGAGTACCTGCTGGAATATATAAATGGGGGCTAGTATAGACCAATGCTTGGTAATTTCCTAAAAATTATGTCAACAGCTGTTGAGCTCATCCGTACTTGGTGTGTTTTTTGAAGAGAAGCCAAGGAATTCTTAATCAAGAAAGATTACTGAGCAGATTACTGTGCGCTGAATATTTTAAAAACAGGCTTACTTTTATTAGTAAAAAACTCGAAGTGTTACATTTTTTACTAAAAATGCAGTTGATTTATAACTGGACGGGATGGGAACTGGATTCTGGATCTTGATTCAGGAATGCACGGATTGGGACCAAAGGCAGACAAGCAGACAGATTCCTCCTCGGATGCTGGCCATTGAAGAAAGAGGTCTTACCCTTTGATCGCTCAGCTTTTATATTGAGCATGAGGCAGATGGGATGGAATACCCTGTTGGTCAGTTTTGGGTCACCTGTCCTGTCTGCTCCTCCCCACAGGTGCGACCCCTCTACGCTTTTCTGCTTCTGACCCTCCAATGGGACACATAACAAAGTTAGCTGGCTGTGGGTGTTATAGCAATAAGTGTAAGCAAGAGCCTCTCTGCATACCATTCCTTGACATAAATTACAGCTAATCAGGTCTTATTACTCTGAGAGCAAACAGCTTCTGCACAATATGCTGTTAATTTCAAAAAGTTCCAGAGAGTTCAGTTAGTTAGAAGAGACTGAGCTGTAAAGTAAAATTATTGAACAGAAAATTAGTTTTGTTTTACCTCAAACCAGGATAATGTGGATCCAGCTACCTCTGCTATCCCTTCCCGGCCATGGGTCTGTGTATACAGGTTTCCCATGACTGATAGGCTGGACTTCACTAGCACATTTGATGTGGGTGAAGGGTGGCTGGAAACCCTCAAGGCAGCTCAGCATCATTTCCTCGTTCTTCTTGTAATTCTCCTGGACTGGTCCCAGATGGAGTCTTGGGTCTCACCGTGGTCTTTGGCACATTTCTGGCAGAGGAGAAAGCGGGTGTTAATTGGGGTGGCAGGTGATAAGCTGGAGCAGGGGTAGGTGGTGGGGTATCAGCAATCCCCAGCAATCCCTTCAGCCACTGAAGGGAAGAGGGAAGGCAACATGTCCATCTGCCATGGCATGACCCCTTGGCAAGGCTTTCTGGGAGGGGGCTCTCCTTGTACACCCAAAGCATGAAGAATCACTCATCCATGAACTGCACCCATCCACACACTTGTATCCATGGACACTCAGCCTTCCACAACAGCCTGAAGCAGGGGGTTTGCTGGTTTTTTTCTTCCTGCCCATCCCCTCTGAATGCTGAGCTGCCTACACACGGACATCCCCATACTCAGCACAGCTCTGTCCCTGCCCAGGGCAGCCCCACATCCCCATCACCTGAGGGAGGGCATCACTCTTCCTCCAGGTGCATCCCCCACAGCCTCCAGCCCCCATGCCAAGGGCTGACCCAGCCCCAGGCACTCAGGGCTCCCTTCAGTCCCCTCCACTCCAACTCCTGTGGCTGCAAGAGATGTTCCCAGGGTCCCTCACCTGCACGGGCAGGCAGTGAGACAAGCAGACCTGTGCTCTCTGGAGTGGCACCTGGAGGTGCAGCAAGAACTAGGGCATGTCTGTGGGCACCTCAGTGCTGGCCCTGGATCCTGCCCCAGGCCCTGGTGCCCATCTGCAGGGACCCACACTTGGCCTGCTCAAGAACCACTGCAGGAGCTGCCGACTTGCCTGGCTGGCACTACCTTGTCTCTTGGCTGGGCTGTCCTCTTCAACAGTTTGCACGGGCAACACAGCACCAAGGAAGGACTTTGGTGTGCCTGCTGCTCAGCCGGGCAATGTCACAACCGGCCATCGAGGGTGAAGGTAGAAAGGGGACATGGGAGAGCTGCTGCTGCCTCACCGATACACCCTACAGCCCTCTCAATGTGCATCCAGGCACCTGTGCTGTTCCTGCCCCACCAGGCATCTCCAGAACTCAGTCACAGAAATTCCCTTGCACATTTGTCCTTGGGGAAGGATGGCTTAATATCTCCAGAGCGTGTCAGTGTCAGTTCTTTGTTCTTTTTATAACTGCTTTTGCTTGGTGCAAACTGGACTCTTTTATCCCAATGGGGTTTTGGGTGCTTTCCAGTCAGGGAGAAAGTGTGAGAGTCCTTCTCAGGAACAGGGACTGGTCAGGCACTGGAGAATAGGGGGGGGAAGAGCTCTTTGCCAGCTCTTCATTGCACCCATAAATCCTCTGCTCTGTGACAAAGTGGAGCCTGTGTCTCACTGGGATGCTGGCAGAGGGGAGGCAGGTTGTCAGCACTCTGGGAAGGGGGCTACTGTGGGCCTGCAGCTCCAAGGACATCACCCCAGTAGGGCAGTGGCATGCTGGTGGTTGGAGCTGGCTTTTTCGTTTAGAGATTTCCTGTGGAATGGGCAACAGGCGAGGGCCTGATTGGAGCCTGTGAGTCAGGACCAGGAGAGACACCAGTAAGGGTGACACCATGGTACAAGTGTGCCCACCTCCCCAGGTGAGAAAATGGACAAAGTCTTTTTTAAACAACTCAGGGACCATGTCATGATTTAACCCCAGATGGCAACTAGGACCACACAGCTGTTCACTCACTTGCCCCCCCCCCCTCCCCCAGTAGGGTAGGGAGAAGAGGGAGTAAAAAAGAAAAAAAACCTCGAGGATTGAGATAAAGACAGTTTAATAGAACAGTAAGGGAAGAGAAAATAATAATAATAATGGCAAAAGAATATACAGAATAAAATTATGCATTACAATTGTTCTCACCACCCAATGATCAATTGCCCAGCCCATCCTGAGCAGCGATGACAGATTCCTGTTCCCCCGGCCAACCCCCCATTTATATACTGAGCATGACGCCTATCATATGGAATATTCCTTTGGCCAGCTTGTCCTATCTATGCTCCCTCTCAGCTTCTATGGAAAGCTGAAAAAGTCCTCCCAAAAAACAGGATGAGAGGAAATGGCCTGAAGTTGCGTCAGGGGAGGTTTAGATTGGATATTAGGAAAAATTTCTTCACAGAAAGGGTTGTCAAGCATTGGAACAGGCTGCCCAGGGAAGTGGTTGAGTCACCATCCCTGGAGGTATTTAAAAGACATGTAGATGTGGTGCTTAGGGACATGGTTTAGTGGTAGACTTGGCAGTGTTAGGTTAACAGTTGGACTCAATGATCTTAAGGATCTTTTCCAACCTAAATGATTCTATGATTCAAATGATCTGGTCTTATACAGCTCTGGCAACAGGTCACCCTGACCCTTTTGCCCACTGCGAACCCCAGCCAGGAAGAGGCAGCCAAGACTGACAAGGGCCAGCTTTCTTTTCTCCCACATACGCCTGATTCAAAAGAAAAACCTGACTGCAGCTCATCCCTTCCACCCCATCTGGCAGCCTAGTGTTGGCCAGAGCCTTGGTACTCAGCCCCACATCTGCCTCTGCTCCCCAAACTGTAGTGCTTTCTCTTCCCCATGGCTCTGACCACTCACTCCAACACACACAGGTGTCCCTCTACTCCCACTACTTTGGCCGTGTGCCCAGGCACTGTTCAGGGGCACAGGGCTTCTCATCACCCCTATCTCCAGAACTCCTAAGCCTCCCCTGGGTTCCACCCACCCATGGGGTGCTTGAGACCCCATTCTCTTGGCCCTTCTCATGCCCAGGTGAGCGGTACAGCAGTGCCAGCATCCCCCACCAGAGCTCACCCAAGTCCCAGAGAAGCTTCCCAGGGAAATGTGGGACTCTCAAGCAGGGCAAAGTGCCAAAGCCTCAAGCTGAACCCCTCCAGCTACTCCTCCTCCCAGCTTCACAGCTGCAGCTATCCACGAGGAGGCAGAAGCTGCTGGCTAGGAGGGATTCCTGCCTTTGAACCCCTCCCCAGGAGCACAGATCCCCTGCAGCTGCCTGCAGCAAGGTACTGAGACAGAGGGTGCCTTGGAACTGCCAGGACAGGGGGAAAGCCAAGGCATCCAAGTCCCCCATTCCTGGCTTGTCATCCTGTCTGGCACCAGCTCAGGACCCCAGTATCAGGGTGATGCAGGGCTGTGCTTATGATAGAGAGAACTAACACTTAAGGGCTAATAGCAGGAGGGAACATGCTTGACGCAAAACATATAACATTGTAGCCATTGCATTGCTTAACCCATATCTATAACCTTGGCCATCGTGTAAGACGTTTTATCAGGAAATAGCAGAGAAGAACAGAACAGCCATGGCCGGCCTTGCTAAAGAAACTTGCTGGAACTGACCTTGCGGTTGTGGAGTCTGATAAAAGAGAGACTGAGCTTACACAGGAATAAAGAGTCACTTGTGGTGCTGAAGAAGAGAGGGTTTGCCTTCGTCCTCTCGACCCTCAACGACCACCACCAGAAGAAACCGCGCATGCTCGGTGGGGAGGAGATCACGGAAATGGCTCATTTGCATACGAAGCGGGATAGATAGTTAATATGTATAGGCATATTGAGAAACCTTATGAATATGTAACACTTTGCTGCATAAATATGATATGAGCTGCTGCGTTAGGCGCGCACGACTTTGGAGGGATGACCCCCCGTGCTGCCCCGCGCTGAATAAAGCATACCTACTTTACAACCTTGGGGTTGTGGAGTCTGATTTCCGCACGTCAGTTTTGGCGAACCAGCCAGGAGATTCTCTGCTCAGCTGCGGGATCGACTGTGGAGCGGACGCCCCTAGGCGCGCCCCGAGTACTTTCCTCGGAGGAGCCTCCACTCCCAGCCGCTCACCGTGGGAGTAGACAACAACCTCCTGAAGCTGCGGGCAAATGGTATGTTTAATGAGGGAGCCAGTAAGTCGTAGGGGACGCCCACACGTGGCCGGGGCTGCTGGTAAAGCGCGCAGAGACGTCTGGCGTGCAGCATAGTCCCCGTATGGGAAGAGGGTACCCTGTATTGTAGTAAGGGGATTCGCTGACCGATAGAGCGGCCGCTAGCGATCTTGGGAGTAGATCAAGTGAATCCGAGGTTATCGCTGCATCCCGGCATCGGGAGCCAGGACGGACCTGCTAATGACTGTCTGAGAAGCAGGAGAAGGGTAAGCGAGCCTCTCACAATTGTGATATGTCAACTAAGTAATATTTGCAGCTGCTGGAGGGATACTAACTGGAGTGATAATTTCATGTCTTATTTGTAAATGCCCGGGTATTTTGTGTTAAAAGCACTTGTGTGTGTGTGTGTGTGTTTAAGACGCAGCGTTGTTGTAAAGTGAGGGGGAGCCCTGAGTTGCGGTTTTGTGACTCTCCAAGGAACTCCGAGACGGGCAAAACATCTGACATTCTGTAAAAGTTTTTTTCTGATATATGTGCTGTGGTGCTTAGTCGCTCTCCTATCAGGGGTTTGGCTAATCATCAAAGTGGCAGAACAGAGGGAGTCACTCCTTCGGTGGTTTGGGTTCGAACCTTGGGAATATTTAAACGTGTGGGAAAGAGTTAAAACAGTTTGCAAGAAGAGGTTTGTGTGGAAATTGAAGCACAGCAGAAATAGAAAATAGTTGGAAAAAATTAATTAAAGAAACTTAAAGATGGGTAATACTCAAGGGGGTATCCTCAAGAAAAGTCCTTTAGGTTGTGTGCTTGCTCATTGGAAAGAAATTGGGGGAAATGGAGGTACTGAAAGTAAGAAAATTCTTGTTAAGTATTGTAATCAGTGGTGGCCGTTATATAAGTTGGAAGATGAGGCCAAGTGGCCATTGAATGGATCACTAGATTATAATACTATGTTGCAGTTAATGTTATTTTTAAGAAGAGAAGGGAAATGGGATGAGGTATCATACGCAGATATGTCTTTTACCCTCTGAAACCATCCGGAGTGGCAGAGGGATTGTGGAATAGTGCCACCGCAGGACCCTATGGTACTCGCCCTCGAGCGAGAGAATAAAGGATTAAAAGGAAAACTGAGGCGGTGCTGCTCGGCATGTAGTATTGGACAAAGATGCACTAAGATCAGTAAAAATTATCAAGCATCAGAACAGGATTTAACTGATCTGTTTAAGTCTCCCCCTTGGTCACAGGAACGAGATGTGGACTCGGATAGAACTCCTACTCCTCCGGACAGCCCCGTAGCCTCCCGGACTCGGGGGAAACATATGGTTTTGCAGGCACCGCTTCGAGAGGCAGTAGGACCAGAGGGAGGGACAATGTTGATTAAGATACCTTTTTCCACTACCGATTTGGAGGCGTGGAAAAAGGTTGCCAAGGATTATAGGAATGATCCTGTGGGCGTAACCAAACATTTTCAGTTTATCATAAAGCAACATAACCCCGATTGGAATGATATGCAGCTATTATTGGAATATATGACAGAAAGGGAAAAACAACAGATTTTAAAGGTTGCTGGGGATTTAGCTGATGATCATTATAAGATCGCAGGAGGGGACGTTAAAGAATATTTCCCCCTGCAGGATCCAAAGTGGGATCCAAATAAATCAGCACATATGGAAAGATTACGAGCATATCAAGGATGGATTTCAAAAGGAATGGAGAGAGCCATTCCTAAGACCATCAATTGGTCAGCATTATATGCAATTAAACAAGGTCCCTCCGAGTCACCATCTGAGTTCCTGGACCGACTGAGAGATGTAATGCGCCGCAACACACCGCGGGATCCTGGGTCTGAGGTAGGAATACAGCAACTAGTCTCTCTATTTTTAGGACAGTCTACAGGAGATATTAGACGGAAACTCCAAAAGCACAGAAAGTACTACTTTCCCACAGAAAGTAGAAGTCTGGAAGTGTTACTGGATGAGGCGTGGAGAGTGTTCAGTAATAGAGAGGATGATTATAAACGAGGGCAAAGAAGGGTGGTGGCGGTCATCAGGGAGGGGGAAGGGAGAAAACCCAGACAAGGACTGCCTCGATTAGGCAAGGATCAATGTGCGTGGTGCAAAAGATCTGGACACGGAAAAACAATTGTCCGGAAAGGTGGAAAAATAAGGAAAAGGCACGGAACAACCAAAAGGGAAGAGTGTTGGCTCATATGAAGGTAGACTGACGGGGACCAGAGGAATCTACCCTAGCGGATCCACTGGTTATAATGAAGCTAGGGGAGGAACAAAAGAAAGTAGAAAGTAGAAAGTTGCCACAAGGGTTCAAAAACAGCCCCACCATATTTGGTAACCAACTCGCAAAAGATTTAGAGTCTTGGGAAGCCCCACCCGAGGAAGGGAAACTGTTACAATATGTAGATGATCTCTTGATTGCCACCAAGACAGAGGATGCTTGTATAACCTGGACGGTGAGTCTGCTGAATTTTTTAGGACTCCAAGGATACCGGGTATCTAAGAAGAAGGCCCAAGTGGCGCAGTGTAAGGTGATATATTTGGGCTATGAGATCAGTGCCGGACAAAGGACTTTGGGACAGGCCCGAAAGGAGACAATATGCCAAACTCCAAGACCGCAGACAGTGAAGGAACTACGAACTTTTCTGGGAATGACTGGGTGGTGTCGGCTGTGGATTTATAATTATGGGCTACTTGTCAAACCCCTGTATACCCTAATGACTACGGAACAGAAACCCCTTGAATGGACTAAAGAGACCATACAGGCCTTCGAGTCGTTAAAAAAGGCCTTGATGTCAGCTCCAGCCTTGGGACTCCCAGACGTGAGTAAACCGTTTATCCTTTTCTCTCACGAAAAACAGGGAATTGCCTGAGGGATATTGGCACAAGATCTAGGCCCGTATCGGCAAGCAGTTGCATATTTCTCCAAGCAATTGGATACAACTGCGAAAGGCTGGCCTGGATGCTTGCGGGCAGTTGCGGCTGTAGTATTAAACATCCAGGAAGCCCGAAAGTTCACCCTGGGCCAGAAAATGACTGTGTTAGTGTCCCATACAGTATCCTCAGTACTGGAAGCGAAAGGAGGACACTGGCTGTCCCCACAAAGATTCTTGAGATATCAGGCCATACTGGTGGAACAAGATGATGTGGAAATTGTAATCACTAACATTGTCAATCCAGCTTCTTTCCTCAGTGGGAAAACAGGAGAACCAGTGCATCATGATTGTCTGGAAACCATTGAAGCAACATATTCGAGTCGTCTGGACCTGAGAGACAGTCCTATGGAGAACACAGAGAATTGGTTCACGGATGGAAGCAGCTATGTCCTAAATGGTAAAAGGTATTTTGGGTATGCTGTCACCACCAGTCAAGAAATAATAGAGTCAGGACCTTTGCCCATGAATACTTCTGCTCAGAAGGCAGAAATAATTGCTTTGACCCGCGCCTTGGAATTGGCCCAAGGCAAAGCTGTGAATATCTATACAGACTCGAAATATGCCTTTGGGGTTGTACATGCACATGGAGCTATCTGGAAAGAGAGAGGACTATTGAATTCACAGGGCAAAAACATCAAGCATGCAGAGGAGATCTTGAAACTGCTGGCAGTCCAACTCCCTGAAAAAGTGGCGATCATGCACATTAAGGCGCACCAGAAAGTAAACTCGGAACTGGAAAGAGGAAATGAGCTGGCGGACAGAGAGGCAAAACAGGTAGCCAAAACAAAGGTAAAAACAGAAGGGGCTTTGGTCCCTGATAGACGAATTTCCCTAGAAGATAAGCCAGAGTATACTAAGGAGGATCAGAAACTTGTCATAGACTTAGAAGGGTCATACAACAAAGAGGGGTGGGCTCTCACCCCACAAGGGAAACTAATCGTTCCCTCCCATCTAACATGGTCTCTAGTAAGAGAAGAACACAGAAAGAGGCATTGGGGAGCAGAGGCCTTATATAAACACCTAATTAGAGAAATCGTAGCTAGAAACTTATACACCACTGTGAGACAAGTGACTCAGCAGTGTGAGCTTTGCCTCCAGACTAATCCTAAGAACACCCCCAAACCAGAAATAGGCCAAATTGGGAGAGGCAACGGGCCTGGGCAACAATGGCAAATTGACTTCACAGAACTCCCAAGAAAAGGGGGGTATCGATACTTATTGGTATTAACTGATACCTTTTCAGGTTGGCCAGAGGCGTTCCCTACCGGGACGGCCAAAGCTGGGGAGGAAACCAGAATATTAATACAAGAGATAATACCACGCTTTGGGGTTCCGGCAACTATATCATCTGATAGAGGGCCACATTTCATCTCGAAAGTAGTACAACAAATTAGCCGCTATTTGGGAATAGATTGGCAGCTTCACACCCCATATCGCCCTCAGTCGAGTGGCCAAGTAGAAAAAATGAACCACCTAATCAAACAGCAGATTGTAAAATTGGGACAGGAAACTAACTTGGCCTGGCCTCAGTCTCTTCCCTTGGCTCTTTTGCGCATACGAACTAGGCCAAGAGCAAAGGAAGGACTGAGCCCTTTTGAAATCTTATATGGACGACCCTATGGAATACAAAAAGGGATGTCCACACAAGCTGGGGATGAAATCATGACCTCCTATATGGTGGCCTTAAGCAAACAACTCCGTAGAATCGGGAAACATGTGGTTGGGACTCGAAGTAGAGGTTTAGATGGGCCTGTACATAACATGCAACCTGGAGACTATGTGTATATAAAGTCTCTTACAGAAAAGGCTCTGGAGCCGCAGTGGGAAGGACCATTCCAAGTACTCCTTACCTCCTTCACAGCAATCAAAATCAAAGAACAGAGCGCCTGGATCCATCACACCAGAGTAAAAAGAGCACACGAATCTCCATGGAAGATCACGCAAGTTCAGCCAGGAAAATTACTTTTCTCACGATCCTAATTATAATTCAGGGACAGGAGAGCACTTCTAGCCAAAATAATATTGGGTGGCCTTGGTCCCAAGCCTATATAAAGCATACTGGATCCATGGGGGGATATTCTGCTCAAAAAGATTTAAAATTATCCACTGTAGTCATGCATGGAAGTCAAGTATACTTAAAGGAAGAATGGAGCAAGGATGTGAAGGGGATTTATCAACTTCAAGGAACTGTAGGGGAAGAAATCAAAGTGGGATGCCGATTGGTTAATGGCACCACCTATAAAAAGGTATCCCAAATCACTGTTTCAGATGTTCTTACAAAGAACAAAACGGTCTGTACTTCCAGGGAATTAGATTGCTGGCATAAATTTACATTAGAACGGACCAGTGAAGTGGTTTGTCTCTGGGCCTATGATACTATTGGACTCTCATTCAAATTTAAAATAAATGTCGTAGCTAGGCCCGTTACAACAGTGCCTGCTACAACAGTGAAAGATATGTTTACCACGCGACCTACGCCAGCACCCAGGCTCGAACCCAAAATATATGAGAATGGCCCATATGTAATAAAAAACACAGGCCAACAGCAAATGCTGTTTAAACCGGAATGGTCTCTTAAACACATTGAGTTGTCAATGCAAAACAATGTCACAGAGATTCAACCAGCCTGTTCTCCCTTTTTACGAACCTCTTTCGAGGGATGGACCACCTGGTTACATAGAAGAGCACCAGCAACTTTTCATAGGCGAATATCAAGAGACCTGACTGGTGCTATAGGAACAGGGCTAAGCGTTCTGAATAGCATTGACTCAGAAATAACAATGAATAAGTTGGCCGCCTCCACTGCCGATTTCACAAAATTACAACAGCCTTTAAGATCTTACCTAGTGGCTTTGGGAATTCATCAGTGGCTAGTGTCGAAAGTATTACCAAATTAGGAAAGAATAAACATAAGAGATCACGAATTAATTATAGACGCACTGGGTGGGCTCCAAAGTAACGTCTCTTTGGCTCTCAGATGTATCCAGGCTCAGTTATGGATGCAATCAGTGACTGCTTCAATCATAAGAGAAGGTGAGGAAGGGATTTTTCCCACTGAAATCCGGAAAATAATCTGGGACAATGCTAACCACTTCAAAAGGAAACTCCAGGCCTGGTGGAATTTGGTAAACTTTACCTATGATCCCACTACAGACACAGTTACAACTTTTGTGTTAACCATTCGTAATGCTTCAATATATGTGATTCATCCCATTATAGCATTAGGATTAAATTACAATGGGATTTTACTCTATCCTTTTGAGCATAAGACATGGGCCTGGAAGGTAAAGGATAAATGGCAAACAGTAGACCTAGAATCCTGTATTGTGCGAGAACAACAAGGATTCATTTGTGAAAGTAACGCCATCAGTGCACAAGACATTTGTCTTGACCCTGATCAGAAAGTTTGCCATTATGAAGTTCATCCCAATGCTGACCTTAAAACCATATTAATATACATTGGCAAAGGTTGTGTGTGTCTGAGAACTGCCTGTAGTTTCATATCTGTAGAGGACATAGAAGTAGATACTAGAAATCACTCAAATTTCTGTGTTTGTAATTTTACTAACATCAACGGATGTGACTTTATTTATACAGCTCCAGTCATATCCCATCAGCTTTTTAAATCTAATTATACGTTACTCCACGAATTGGCGCCTACACCCATTGGGACAGACATAACTCTAATGAAGAAATTACTACAGCATCAAGGGTTAATGTGAATATTAGAGGAAATCAAAACCAAGGGACAGGAAACTTTGATAACGGTTCATCATGACACAGATAAAATAATAGAGGTTCTAAAAAGGGTAGAAAAGGATGGAGAACATAAATGGTGGGAAGTACTCTTCGGCTGGTCACCCACTGCTACAGGAATCCTTAATAAGTTATGCCACCCTATTGTTGTTCTCCTGGGCTTGTCCCTGATTAGTATTGTTTTATCCATAGTGTTATATGTTTTAAACTTGCGAATGATAAAACAAATGAGGCAATTGATATATGCTCAACAACGCCAACAACAAGTCGAAGTAGGCAAAAATCTTATAAAGAACCTAGAAAAGAATGGAATAATATAAAGGGCACTAACATAAAGTAAATGAATTTACTTACTTTTTAGAAAAGGGGGGATTGATAGAGAGAACTAACACTTAAGGGCTAATAGCAGGAGGGAACATGCTTGACGCAAAACATATAACATTGTAGCCATTGCATTGCTTAACCCATATCTATAACCTTGGCCATCGTGTAAGACGTTTTATCAGGAAATAGCAGAGAAGAACAGAACAGCCATGGCCGGCCTTGCTAAAGAAACTTGCTGGAACTGACCTTGCGGTTGTGGAGTCTGATAAAAGAGAGACTGAGCTTACACAGGAATAAAGAGTCACTTGTGGTGCTGAAGAAGAGAGGGTTTGCCTTCGTCCTCTCGACCCTCAACGACCACCACCAGAAGAAACCGCGCATGCTCGGTGGGGAGGAGATCACGGAAATGGCTCATTTGCATACGAAGCGGGATAGATAGTTAATATGTATAGGCGTATTGCGAAACCTTATGAATATGTAACACTTTGCTGCATAAATATGATACGAGCTGCTGCGTTAGGCGCGCACGAATTTGGTGGGATGACCCCCCGTGCTGCCCAGCGCTGAATAAAGCATACCTACTTTACAACCTTGCGGTTGTGGAGTCTGATTTCCGCACGTCACTTACCCTTGCAAGTGGCAGTCCTGTTCCACAAGGTCTGGGTCCCACTAGAAATACACATGATCCAGGGGACCAATGACAGATGCTCCTCAGCACAGCTCAGCTGCACCAAATCGTTCAGGGCATAGCTGCTCTGGCTCAGGGTAAACTGCAGCTTGGGATCCCAGTTGGGGGGAGCTTTACATCTTCCTGTGTGCAAAGGACATGAGGGAGAGCCCTGAGGATCACTGGACTCTGGCAGTGCCCTCAGGGGTGAGGAGGCCCTGTCCAGAAAGGTGCTGGTCCCCCTCACATCAGAGGGGTGGCAGAGATGAACACCTCCCAGGATGAGGCCCCGGACCACAGGTGCATTAACCCTCCTTGCACCCTCAGGTGCAGTGCCAGTGGGTTTCCTGCAGGCCCTCCTGCCCCCGCACTCACTGCAGATGGATCTCAGCCAGAGGGATCCAGGAGCCCAGTGGATGCCGCTTTATCCTGCGCTCTCTCCCCCAAAGACAGGGCCTATGGGAGTGCACCAAGCCCAGTGGGCCTCTGCTGCCATTGCACACCCTCCCAACTTGGCCCCACGAGGCAGCTTCCAGCACCAACAGCCTGCCCTGAGACCTCCACATCTACGTTCACAACAGTGGCCACAAAGCTCACACCCCACTCCGTGCACCCAGCCTTTTCTGTACGCTTCACCCAAAATGAATCTGCCTTTTCCTGCTCTGGTAGGCATGTCACACAGACTTGCTCATCCAGTGCAAACCAAGTCTGTGAGAAGGCATCGGGGTAGGAGTTGGCCTCCACTAAAATAGGATGAAACACCTCTCCAGCTACATGCATCTCTACAACTGCCCGCTTCCTGGCAGCCAGCACTCATAGGGCTGCACTCCCTTAAACTGGAACAGGGGCATCACCAAACTTCCCTTACCTGGTAGCCATCATCTCAATCCTGCATCCTGGCCCTTCACTGCAAAGGACAGTGGCCACCAACCCCATCCTTTGAGACTGCATGTGTTGTCCAGATAGGAAACTTTTTCCCCTGCAGCTGGATCCCTCCCAACACCCTCAGATCACACACTTCACTGCAACAGCCAAGTCTTGACAGACCTTAAACCCCTGACTCAGTCCATGCCTAGTTAGGCATCCCCAGCACACACCTTCCCCCCTTCTGTCATTAAACCCTTCTGAAGCAGCACATACGCCCTCACACTCCTTCCCCAGGGAGAAATACGGGATCCTTCCCACCACAGCTGAGTCCAGGATACCTGCCCAGCACCAAGTATTTGACCAGGGACACCAGCCAGTGGGAAGGAAATCCCTCTGCTGTGGGAAAATTAACCACGCTTCAAAGAGCAGATTTCCACATGTGGGGAGGAACGTTTTTTTCCTATTGGTACTTGTCAGGAAACAGGTCCCAAAGGTTGGTTGTCCCCAAGATGCTGTACAATATGAAAGGCTAGGCAGAAACATCCTTATACAGAAGGAGGATGGGGGATGCAGCAAGAGCACAACCTGGCTCAGTCAGGAGACTGACGATGACCTGCAATGCAAGAGGACACAGTCAAAAGTAAGTTGAACTACTAAGGAAGTACAAATCAACAAGAGCCAGTGAGGAAACAGCTGGCAAGGCCAAGGCACAAGAGGGGACATAGCAAGTGAGAGCAATGGGAGCATGAGGATGTCTTATGCAAACCTCAGTGGGGAGAGGAAGGTGAACAAAACTGGGCCATAGGCACTGTCAGGAAGTAACACAAGCCTTTGTTGCCTAGGTCTGGTCTAGAAAATGCATGTGGGTCATTTGGCCATTCATGGTTATCACTGAACAGCAAGGACACAGGACATGAAGAGAAAGTGAAAAAAGACATAAGTCCTTAATGACACTTGAAGAGCACAGACTGCAGCAAAAGCCTTTGCGGGGGCTTGGCTTGACATGAGGACTTTCCTCTCAGTGCAGGTGGAGACAAGCTCTGCCCCTGCCTGCAGCTCTGCTAGGCTACCCATAATCCAGACTCCACCGGCCTCCTTCTGTGCTGCAGATGCCAGTAGCATGGTAGAGGATAATGGACAGAACCTCAATTCAGTGCTCCACACTTCTTCTGCAGACACAGATCCAAGAAATCTCCCCCAACCGCTCAGAGCCAATGCCTCTACCATGCTCATCGCAGCCTCCTCCAGCTGGGACTCCTCAGGCCAAGGAGGGGAGAGGTGTGAGTATTGAGAGGGCTTGTCAGGGATGGGCTGTGGGGAATGGGAGAAAGGAGCAGGATCTGCTGCCGAGACAAGGGAAACAGATTCCATCCTGCCCTGGATAGCTGAGGGCTGCCCATTGCTGGAAGGGCAGCATCCCTCCAGCCACCAGCGATGGGTAACATAATTCATGACCCATATGATGACTTGGCAAACCACTTCTGCTCTCATTTCCCTGCAGAGAGGATGACTCACACCTCAGACCCCTAGCCCCTGGTGCAAAGAGCAGCCGCTCCTGCTGCACCACGTGGGGACCTTGACAGGTACTGGCAACCCCAGGGCACAGCATGGAGGAAAGCACACAGTCCCCATAGGAAGGGCCCAGCAGAGACCCAGGAGGTGCCCCTAGCCCTTCTGGCATGGAGAAAGAACAGAACACTGTTCAAGAACAATACCACCAAACTACAGCTCCCCTGACCCCGAGGACTACAGGAGAGAGCAGGCATCCCAGCTAACACAGGGATTAATCTCACAGCTCCCCAGATCTTTGCTGAGCACCAGCACCACCTTCCCCTTCAATGAGGACGCTGCTCTGATTGCCCTGGTAAGGCCACATACCCCAGCTTCATTTGTCCACCACGCAATGAGAAACGGCCACCTCCTGCTCCCAGGGACACTGCCCACTCCCTGGAAGGACACAACAGCTCTGGCACTCACAAAGGCTTTCCCAGCACACCAAGGTTGAACAGGGTAAAGCCATGTAGAAAATGAGCAGGGAGAGGAGCAGCAAAACCTTTCCTTGAAGAGACAGATGCAACCTGCTCTTACCTGCTTCCTTGGCTCCTCCCTGGTTCTTGGGACCAGGCTCCTTCTGTCCCCATGTAAGCAGCAGAGGGGCAAGGACCAGGAGAAAGGCCAAAGCCAGCCCTCACAGGGCCATACTGGCATGAAGTCCCCAGGCAGGACTCAGTCTGAGCTGCTCAGGAAAGGTACCTGTGTAACCAAGTGCAGGAGAGGTACAGACACAGAAATGAAACAGCCACATAGGGAAATTGCATGTGGTGCAAGAAGCTTCCTCTTTGGAAAGAGAGCATCCCACCAGCTGCAGGGCTGTTCCTCACCCGTCTGCCTTCAGGTAGCGGGTCCAGGCCCACAGGGCTCTCCTGGGTACCTCAGTCTAGCCTTTTCACTGATCTGTCATTCGTTTTCAGTGGCCAGTCTAGCCCAAACCACAACACTACCTCAGGCCCCCACAGCCCTGCTCCCACAAACACCTCCAAAACCTTCTCAGGTCTTCCTCACTCCTCTCTCCCTCCAGATACAGTGGTAGATATTGAGTAAAACATCCCTGGTTCAGCTGCCCAAGTCCCAGAGTCCTCTCATCATGCATCTCTTTTGCCTTGAAATGTCTCTACTTACTACCTTGAACTGACCCAGCTGCAACAATCCTGCTGTTGAACCCTACCTGTAGACCTTCCAGATCTGACAAGATCCTGAACCAGCCAGATTTGGCTCATTTTGTTTCTCCTCCAAACCTTTCCTGCTACCCTGCTCTGAGCTCCACTTTCTCAGTGGCTTCTAGGATGTAAAACATCTGGAGCTGGATGGAGAAGACCTTCCTGTCCCTGGCTAGGTCAGGCAGGGTCTTTGGGTATGGGAGGGAATTCCCTGGGTGCTCCTCGTTTTGGGCCATAACCCTAAGGCTGGCTCACTCACATTCCTCCAGTCTCCTGTCCCTGAAGACACCACCACCATGCTCTTCACTGAGCCCCTTTCCAGCTCACACACTATTGCATGGCCTCAAGCTTCCATGAGTCCTGGCTCCCTGTGCTGTTGCAGCTCTCCTGGGCAGCCCTTCTTTCAACTCTGTTTTATACATCCTCTCTCTCTCTGCTTCCCTGGACAGAGGAGAGTGATTGCTCTACAGTCCAACACAATCAGCATTCTGGGAATGTGTGCCACCCAGGATGCTCTTCACCACACAACTCGGACTGGTTGGCCCAGAGCTCCGTGGCAGATCCCTTCCCAGGAACCACCATGCTAAGCACTGCAGGACAGTGCTTGGTGTATCTATCTGTATTACCCCAGTAGAGCAGCAACACAGGGGTTTCTGGAAGCTAGGTCTCTCCTAAGATCCATTCAGGAACATCAATACATCAAGTCCAGCTGTCTTCCATACAGCTGTTGTGAGATTAATGGGGTAAAGACTTCTAGCAAGCTTGCGGCAAGAGGAGCAGCAGCACTAAGTCACGTCCTCCCTATTTCCTTGGCAGTTTCCTGGGCTTTAGGAACCAGGCTTTTTTTTTTGTCCCTGTGCAGCCAGCAAAGGTGCAAGGACTCATGAATCCAAACTCAACATGGCATGATCTATGGGAGGTGATGAGCTCTAGCTCCATGAGACAATTCACTGGGCTTCCAAGAGCACATCATGTGTGGGCTTTGCATACTCTGCATACACTGCTCTAGCCCTTGCAGCAGGACTAAGTCTCATAGTCATCTCAACACATCTTATATGCTTTCTAATACAGATTTCCTGCTATAGCATACAGTGGATGTGTACATTTTTGCCCATAATAAAGCCAGCAAGCCACATACCTTCCTCTCAGTCGGGTGAGGTCTCAAGGCAGTTGATTTAATGGTCATAAACATGATTGATGGGCTGTTTCCTGAAGGTCCAGTTCGATCATCAGTGATCTAACAGGACTGAGAGCTACAAGCTCTTCAGAAGGGATAGACGAGGAAGGAGAGGTGGTGGGGTGGCCCTGTATGTTAGGGACTGTTATGAATGCTTAGAACTCAATCGTAGTGATGATACAGTTGAGTGTCTATGGCTCAGAATCAGGGGGAAGGCCAACAAGGCTGATGTTGTGGTGGGGGTCTGTTATAGACCACCCAATCAGGACAGAGAGGTAGATGAAACTTTCTACAAGCAGCTGGGAGAAGTCTCGTGATCGCTTGCCCTTGTTCTTGTGGGGGACTTCAACTTCCCAGATGTCTGCTGGAAATACAACACAGCAGAGAGGGAACAGTCCCGGAGGTTCCTAGAGTGTGTCGAGGACAACTTCCTCACTTCAGCTGGTGAGTGAACCTACCAGGGAAGGTGCCCTGCTGGACCTGCTCTTTGTGAACAGAGGAGGACTGGTGGGTGATGTGATGGTGGGAGATCGACTAAGGCAGAGTGATCACAAAATGATTGAGTTCTCCATTCTTAGAGAAGTAAGGAGTGGGGGCAGCAGAACTGCCACCTTGGACTTCTGAAGGGCAGACTTTGACTTGTTTAGGAGACTGATTGACAGAGTCCCTTGGGAGGCAGTCCTGAAGGGCGTAGGAGTCCAGGAAGGCTGGACACTCTTTAAGAAGGAAGTCTTAAAGGTGCAGGAGCAGGCCATCCCCATGTGCTGTAAGTCATGCCAGCGGCAAAGAAGACCGGCCTGGCTGAACAGAGAGCTTTGGCTGCAGCTCAGGGAAAAAAGGAGAGTCTATGGTCTCTGGAAGAAAGGGCAGGCCACGCACGATGACTACAGAGATGCCGTGAGTCTATGCAGGGAGAAAATTAGAAAGTCCAAAGCCCAGCTAGAAATTAATCTGGGTTCTGCTGTAAAGGACAACAAGAAATCTTTCTATAGGTACATTAGCAGCAAAAGAAGGGCCAGGGAGAGCATCCATCCTCTATTAGATGCAGGGGGAAACACAGTGACTAAGGATGAGGAAAAGGCTGAGGTGCTTAATGCCTTCTTTGCCTCAGTCTTTAGTAATAGGACCAGTTGCACTCTGAGGATCCAACCCCCTGAGCTAGAAGATAGAGACTGGGAGCAGGATGATCCCCCCACAATCCAGGAAGAAATGGTCAGTGATCTGCTGCAGCACATAGACATACACAAGTCTATCGGACCGGATGGAATCCACCACCTGGAGTTCTGAGAGAGCTGGCGGAGATGCTCACCAAGCCACTTTCCATCATTTTCCAACAGTCCTGGCTGACTGGGGAGGTCCCAGCAGATTGGAAACTAGCCAACGTGACACCCATCTACAAGAAGGGCTGGAAGGAGGATCCAGGAAACTACAGGCCTGTCAGTTTGACTTTGGTGCCGGGGAAGCTGATGGAGCAGATCATCCTGAGTACCATCACGCAGTATGCACAGGACAACCGGATGATCTGGCCCAGTCAACATGGGTTTATGAAAGGCAGATCCTGCTTGACTAACCTGATCTCCATCTACAACACGGTCACCTGCTTAGTGGATGAGGGAAAAGCTGTGGATGTTGTCTATCTGGACTTTAGTAAAGCCTTTGACACCGTTTCCCACAGCATTCTCCTGGAGAAACTGGCGGCTCATGGCTTGGATGGCATATACTTTGCTGGGTAAAAAACTGGCTGGAAGGCCGGGCCCAGAGAGTGGTGGTGAATGGAGTTAATTCCAGTCGGCGGCCGGTCACGAGTGGTGTTCCCCAGGGCTCAGTACTGGGGCCAGTGCTGTTTAATATCTTTATCAATGATCTGGATGAGGGGATCGAGTGCACCCTCAGTAAGTTTGCAGATGACACCAAGCTGGGTGGAAGTGTTGATCTGCCTGAGGGTAGGGAGACCCTGCAGAGGGATTTAGACAGACTAGATCGATGGGCCAAGGCAAACTGTATGAGTTTCAATAAGGCCAAATGCCGGGTCTTACACTTTGGCCACAACAACCCCCGTCAACACTACAGGCTTGGGGAGGAGTGGCTGGAAAGCTGCTCAGCAGAGAGGGACCTGGGGGTGTTGATTGATAGCCGGCTGAACATCAGCCAGCAGTGTGGCCAGGTGGCCAAGAAGGCCAATGGCATCCTGGCCTGTATCAGGAATAGTGTAACCAGTAGGACCAGGGAGGTGATTTTACCCCTGTACTCAGCACTGGTGAGGCCGCATCTTGAGTACTGTGTTCAGTTTTGGGCCCCTCACCACAAGAAGGACATTGAGGCGCTGGAGCGTGTGCAAAGAAGGGCAACGAAACTGGTGAGGGGTCTGGAGCACGTCTTATGAGAAGCGGCTCAGGGAACTGGGGTTGTTTAGCCTGGAGAAAAGGAGGCTCAGGGGAGACCTTATCGCTCTCTACAACTACCTGAAAGGAGGTTGTAGAGAGGTGGGAGTTGACCTGTTCTGTCAAGTAACAGGTGATAGAACAAGAGGAAATGGCTTCAAGTTGCGCCAAGGGAAGTTTAGATTGGATATTAGGAAGAATTTTTTCACTGAAAGGGTCATCAGGCATTGGAACACGTTACCCAGGGCAGTGGTGGAGTCCCCATCCCTGGAGATATTTAAGGGTCATGTAGATATAGTGCTCAGGGACATGGTTTAGTGGTGGGCTTGTCAGTGTTAGGTTAATGATTGGACTAGATGGTCTTACAGGTCTTTTCCAATCTAGGAGATTCTGTGATTCTGTAATGATCAACGGATCAACACATGAAAAAGCCACACGAATTATAACAGCCAACATTTTCTCAGACCAAATAACAACAAAGCATTGTGTCACTGACAAGTGGGATTGCTGGTATAACTTCACCCTATTGCAACCCACTATTGTGGCTTGTGATTGGCAGCAGCACAGTATAGGGCTGTCATTTAAGTTCAAAATAGATATGATTGAGCCTGACCCAACTACACAGTCTAACCTAGTCCCACATGCTCCACCTGAAACACCTGTCGGTGACCACACAGAAAACACACTACTACATGGAGTTAGGAATGTGCCCATTTTCACCACAATACCTGGTGGTGACCCTTGGGACCATGCATTGTCAAGATACACTGCAAGCGCTGGAACACCACAACACAAAAAAGGCTTAAATCTCTCCACTCTAGTTATACATGGAAATGAAATATATTCAAGAGATGAATGGAGTTGGAATGACTCTCTTCAGATGGCTAAACTCCAAGCCATTCCAGGACAGAAAATACAAATCAGCTGCCGAGAAATTAATGGGTCTACCTACCATAGGCCAACTGAAATTAAAACAATTTATGCTGACTCTTCCAGACCAGAAGACTATAATACTGAGTGTTACAAAATAACCGAACCAAATTCAGATTGCTGGTATAACTTCACCTTTACCAAAGCTATAATTGTGTACTGCATTTGGGGCTACAGAGGCACAGAATTATTATTTGAATTTATGATTGATACAGCAACATCTGTGATGATTGTAAAGGATAAAAAATCTCTGTCCCCACAAATTTCTGAAAATGTACCAACTTGGCCTCTTATTAGTCTGACTCCTTACATCTACAACACTGGTCCTTACATAATTAAAAATACTGGTCAACAACAAGTGCTGTTTAATCCATCATATTCCCTCAAATGTGTGGAATTAGCAATGCAGACTAATATCTCTGCAATTAAACTTACCTGTTCACCATTCCTGAGTACACCTTACGCAGGATGGTCAGCATGGTTACATGGACAGACTCTCATCTCTCCAAAACGATCAAAGAAAGATGTGACTGGTGTCTTAGGAACAGGACTGGGAGTCCTAAACAGCATAGATGCTGAAGTACTTGCCAATAAACTGGCCACAGTGACCAGTGACCTAAATGGATTGCAACACCCATTACAATCTTCTCTTTCAGCTCTGGGAACTGGCCAACGGCTCTTATCGGATATATTGCCTCAGTAGGGAGAGGTAGATGAGAAGGACCACCAGTTGATTACAGATGTGCTTGATGTGGCCCAAAATAATGTTTCTCTAGCCCTTAGTTGTATCCAAGCTCAGCTGTGGATGCAATCAATGGCAGCTGCAATTATATGGGAAGGTGAGGAAGGCACCTCACCTACTGAAATTCGGAAAATAATTTGGGATAATGCGATTGAATTCAAAAAGAAGTTTCAATCCTGGTGGTATTTAGTTAATTTCACTTACGACCCCACTGGCAGTAAAGCCACAGCTTTTGTTTTGAACATGCACAAAGCTTCGGTATATACTATATACCCAATCATTGCGCTGGGAGTGAATCAACCTGGAACTATACTCCATGCTATAGAGTATAACACTATACTCTGTGCTGTAGAGCATAGAGTATGGGCCCAGCAGAATGGAAGTAAATGGCAAACTGTTGATGTTGACGCATGCATTGTGCAAGAACAACAAGTATTTATCTGTGAAAGTAATACCATCAAGGCCCAAGACATTTGTCTCGATACAGAACAAAACATCATTTTGAAATACACCCCAATGAAAATCCTGAGACTGTACTTGTATATATTGGAAAAGGACGTTTGTATGAGAACCGTTTGTGATTTTATATTTTTAGATAACATTACTGTAGATACAAGTAATCACTCAAATATTTGTGTTTGTAACTTTACTAAAGTTATGGGATGTGACTTCAATTATTCAGCTCCTGTTACGTCTTATCAATTGTTACAACCTAATTACACCTTGAACCAAGATTTATTGCCTACCCCCGTCGGGATGAATCTCACCTTGGTGAAAAGACTCTTATGACATGAAGACCTGAAGTGGTTGTTGAAGCAAGTTCAAGAAAATGCACAAAAGACTCTAATTACTGTCCATCACAATGCAGAAGAGATACATTGAATGTTGGAAAGAGTAAAGAGAGACAGAGAACATGAATGATGGGACACTCTTTTTGGATGGTCGCCAACTGCTACAGGAATCCTTAACAAAATACTTCACCCTGTTGTTTTACTAATACTCACTATATTGTGCTTTATTTTGACAATTACTTTATATGTTAAACTTTGGATTATGATGAAACGCTTAACTCGTATGATATCCCCACAAGATGTATATGTACTTGATAATCTTCACCACAGGAACATATGTGATATTCCCAATTCCTTCTAAATATTGTGAAGCTTGAGTGACTATAGTCATGGGGTGGATTATGTGGAATAATTGCTGGAGGTTACAGAAATTAAACTTATATTCACATTTTAAGAAAAGGTACAGCATTGAAGAAACTTTCAGGGTAGAGTGCAGCTAATATGCAAAGGATCCATTCCACATAAGTTCCCTAGGAAACATAACCTGCAACCTTAGATGTTGGCAACACCAGGGGAGCTTGATGTGCTGACTCTAAGAGAAACTGCACGGAGGGTGGAGCAGAGTGGAGACACCGCAGCCAGGCTCTGTGATAATATGGGAACTTGAAGGTACTACAGAACTGATAAGCTGCATATTTGCTACCCTGGGCCAATGGTCTGTCATTTTTTGACAAAATGCTATCCTTTGGGTGAACTTTGCTCATCGTAATCTTATTATAATACACACCCATCCCAAAAGCTACCCACCTCCAAGGTGTGACCACCCCTCATGGAGCCTGCGCTCTGAATTTTCCTAGTCTGATACCTTTAAAAGCGAAGCAAGAAAATTTTACACCAATCATAACAAAGGTATGTATGACTAGAGTCCCTCAAGCTCCACCTGAAATGGCTTAAGAGAGGAGGGATGTCAGGGATGATACCATCACAGACCACCTCTGACTTGTGGGATCAGTCAATGGGCTGAGCCTCTCTTCCCCCCTATAAAGACACCTTTGGGTAAGATTTGAACACTTGGTTATACCGAATGCTTCCCTGGGAAACTTAGAAATCTCTACAGAGTTGCTTTATGACTTAACGTGTTTGTAGCCAGGCTGTATTACTAACATCCTTAGTATTTGCACGTGCTTTGCAGATAGTGACTTTATCACCAGCAATCCAAAAGAATTTGTGCATCTGTTGTTTCAATAAACTACACTTTTCATTAATCTAGATGTGAGAGTTCTCATTGAACGTGACCAAACTTCTTAAGTGTGGCCATGCTAGTTCATGGAATGCAACTAGACTGAAGGTGTATGGTATTATTTGTGCATCTGTAATTGTGATAGTTCAATATATTGAATGCGATCAGACTTCTAATGCCAAATTGGGCATCACTCAGAATCTAAGACTAGCTGCCCCCAGCCCCTCTGATATCTGAGGACAAGCTGGAACGCAAGGGGGTTTATTTTCTGCCAAATTACTTTGCCCTTTAACGCAACAGAGAGAAAAACCCAAACCACCTGCAATTTACAATTGGTTTTATTTCTGATAAGGAAGAACATTGAGGGCTCAAAACCATCCACAAAACCACAAGGAAAGGAGAAGTAGCTGTGGCTTTTGAGGAAAAGGCTTTGTGGAAAGCACTGCTAACATATCTACCATGTTTCTCTACAGTAAAGTCTATTCCTGTATCAGACCTCACAAATAACAAATAACAAATATATTTGGGGCTTACCCCTGTCCCTACCCCATACCTGTCTTTGAGGGGCCCCGGTGTGGGACGTACCTATAGATCATCAGACACAGCCATAGGGATGGGGGTGGGCTGAAGCCAGGTTGGGATGTCATCCCACAGGTGTGGGGGGGGTCAAGATCAAGCCTGGAGAGGGTAACCCAGTCAGACACAGCCTTGGGATGGCTGGGCAGGGGTCTGCTTCTTGCACAGCACTGGCATGTGACCCCGTGTGATCTGGGGGGCTGGCTCCCCACGTGTTGCTGCTTCATCTCCAAGATGCAGCATCTGCCTCAGTCAGGGCTGCAGCCTGCAGTGCTGGAGCCCAGAGGCTCTTCTGGCAGGGAGAGCTGGAAAATGCCCACTGGATCCTGGCCAGAGCTCAGCCCTGAACCCTGCTGTGGGGTCTCCTCACCCCTCCAGCAACCTTCCCAACCCCACCAGCCCTGCACCTTCTACCACACAGGGATCTTGCAGCGCCATCAGGGGGACAAATGCTACTGCACCGTGCCACCCTGAACTTAGGAACCCCCCCAGCTCCTTCCCCAAGGTGATGATAAAACCCAGACATCCCAGTCCCCTACAGCACATCTCCCCCAGAGCTGGGGGAAGAACCCCAGACTTATGGGCAGAAGGAGGGTAAGGGGACCCCCAATAGTGCCGGGGTGCAGAGGGATCCCTCCAGGGTGACAACTTGGTCATGATGGGTAATCACAGTCTGCCTTGGGCCCAGCAAAACATTTGGGAGTTCTGCAGGGAGCTGTGCTGGCCTGGGAGAGGGATGGCATTAGGGCGTCTTTGCTGTCACCTAGTTGGCAGCAGCAGCCAGGGTAGGGACTCCCTCTTGTGGCACTGGCCACCCAAGGCTACCATCTCTGCTCCCAAGGTAGCTTATGGAGCTGCAAACTCTACCTGTGGTCTGGCCTCCCCCAGGACAGGTGGGCTGGGAGTGGAGGTGTGATGGGGAAGACCCCGGCAGGGTACAGGGGTCCAAGGACTGCTGGGTGCTGGGCAGAGCTGTGGCAGGCCCTGGGGGTTGGATAACCATCCCTCCTTCCCCTCTGCTCTGACTGCTACAGCAACCTCTTTCCAGGGGAGGGAGCAGGACCTGCTGCTTGCTCTACACAGTGAGTATCTCCCCACCTTTCTGAGTCCATCTGTGCATGCCCCCCTGCCATGCCCCTCTCCCGAGAAGCATGGACCCAAACCAATCAAGACTCTCTGCCACCTTGATGCATATCCCTCTGCAGTGCCAGCTGGCCCACGGCCCCCCTACCCAGCCTGCCCAGGCCTGTCTGACCTCGTGCTGAAGCCCACACCTCACTCCCCTTTGCTCTCAGACTGCAACCCTCTCCCATCTGGCTGTGCATTTGCTGACTACCCAGAAAGATGTTTTTAGCACACAAAATTGGACATAAGCAGTTCACAGCTGGGAGCAGGGTGGAGTAAGGCTAGAGGGATGTGGGATGTTGCATTTTGGTTTGAGGAAGACATGCTCAGAAATGGGATTTCCAGCTCTTACCTCTGAGCAGTTCCACATCTGGTCCAGCCATTCCTGCTCCTATCCCCAAGGCCATCTTCAGCACGTCCCACCCTGGTTATTGGACAGGGAACCTGGCTAAGCCCAGGAGGTGGAAATTGTAAGATTTGGAGCAACATCTCAGGCTAGACTAGCTCCCCCCCAAACCCTGCTACCTGAAGGTGCTGCTTTCAGGGAAGGCTCTCTGCACCAAGACCAATACTTCTGACCTGCTCTTTCTGCCCCCATGTTTCATACCCACATCACCCTGTCTGCCCTCTGGTAGGGGCAGCATATTGTGCCTGTGGTCTCTCTTGCTGCCTGAGTGGAGCAGCTCTCCTAAACAAATCCTTCGCCTTACAGCTCCTTCATTGCACAAGCCTCTGCATTGCTCCTATTCAAATGCTCCACCCAATCCCATATGCTGGCCCAACAAGTCACAGTTCTCTTTCATAGGCAGCTGACAGAGTGCATGTGTTTGGTGGAGTCATGAGTGTCTCCTTCCATACACAGGTCTTAAATAAAGGGCTTGGCATTTCCCCTTTACAGTTCTCAGCCTGTACTGCTTCCAGAGGAAAGCAAATCCTGAGGAACCACCTATGCCACCCAGGGTAGCTGGGAACAGAGAAGTGCCCAAAATATCCTGAGCCCGGAAGGAACCAGATGAATGGGGAAGAAAAAGCCAAGCAGCTGTTTCCCCAGTAAACTGGAGACAGTAACCTGGAAGAGGGGGGAAGGTGGCACAGCTAGTAGTGTAAGCTGGTCTTCTGGGGGCTGCACAGCCCCATCGTCCTGCCTGGCGCTGCACCAACAATGCCTTGGATGAGGTGGTCTCTTCACCTTGCTGCCGGTGGGACTCTGAGCTGGCACAGCTCCCACCTGTCCCAGGATGTCTGTCCATGTCCTGGCCGTGGGGTTGCCATCAGCAGTGCTGTGCCTCATCAAAGCAGCTTCCCACACACATGGGGCACTGGAAAGCCAAGGTCTGGGCTGGGTCCCTGCTCACCCCTTTCCTCAGCATGTGGCCCTGCAGAACACCCTGGGAGCCTGCTGGCTTCTCCTAGCCTTCAGCCTCTGACCAAGGCTTGCTGTGGTGTGATGCTGTTCTCCACAAAGGCTGGGCAGGTGGAGGAGAAGGGGGGAGAAGGGCACTGTGTCCTGGTAAGTCAGTGTGAGTGGTGGGGATGGCACGGTGACCAGAGCCCAGGGAACAGCTGTCCTTTGTTGTATAAATACATGCATAAAGTCACATGCACTTCCAGCCCAGGATCAAGCCAAGGGGAAGATCCTGAGTAGATCTACAGCAGTGCCACAGATGACTTGGGGGCAAAGAGAAGGTCCTATCTCATGCAACAACCTCCCATGGGGAACCCCCACTTAGCCTGGCCCATTCCCCTTTGATCAGCTGAAATTTCATGGAGCCCAGAGCCATGAGATGAGCAGGCTGGGGAGGCAGGTTCCCAGGCGGGGGGGCAATGGGGAGGAAGGGTGGATGCTGCTTCACCCCTGGCCATGGAGGAAGTCAAGTCTGGCTGGCACTGGGAGGAGGATATCAGCCTCCCTCTGGGGAGCTCAGCGAGACAATGTCTGTGATGGTCCTTCTTTGTGAGAGTCCAGGCTACAGGGCATCCACACGGATGCTCCTGAATGTCCCATGAGAAAGGACTTGCCATGCATCATGGTGTGACTTGCATCCCAGGTGCTGGACTGGTAGTGACACACTTGGCTCACTCACAGCTTGCAGCACTGGGTCTCTCCTGGCTGTAATTACCCCAGGAGACCAGTTTGTCCAGTGCTGGCACAATGAGCCGCTGCAGAACAAGGGCTCAGCAGGGTGGGGTGACCAGCCACCCATGACACAGGTGGACAGAAATTAGGCCACAGTAATCAAAGTTATTAATGTGTTGTGGTGGCATGCAGGTGCTGCCTGGGAATGGGGCTCCAGCATGCAGGGCACAGCAGGATCAAAGCCCTGCCTCATTCATCTCAGCTCTGCCTTTTGCTGGAACCTGCAGAGATGCCAGGTTAAGGCAGCACTGCCACCACTTGCCCTGGCTCAAGTAGCATTTGCTTCTTCTGCTGCTGCTGGCCTGGGAACATCAGCCTCACATATTTGCCACTAATGTAGCTGAGTAGGACTCACTCTCTTTTCTGATTTTTTAACCCACTATGGGGGTTCAATGCTGCTGTGTGTGGACAGCCCTGCTCCATTGTCCTGTTGTGTTGTAGAGATATCCCAACATAGAACAACAACACACCTCCTTTCCTTGCCCTTACACCATGTGTCTTCATGGCAGACCCTGGCACACTTTGTCTGGGCCAGACCTGTTCACACACACCAGGGTGCAGGAAGGTTTTTCGGCCCAGGCCCCATGGAGCATGCTGATGTACTTCCTTGGAGGACAGGGTGCCTTGACTCATGGAAGAAGGCAGGAGATGAGAAAGGCTTGCAGTGCTGCTCATGGAGCTGGCTAAACCTAATGAGATTTTCAACAGCCAGGAGAAGCAACAAAGAGCTGTGATTGAATCGGCTGCAAGCAGCGGCACAACAGCAACTTCCATACTGAACACAGTGCAGCTGCCTTCCCTCCCCACGCTGGGCCATGCTCCAGCCTGTGCTACCTCAGCTTGCCCTGCCTGGCCAGGGTCTGGCCAGGGCATGGGGACAAGGGAAGGGGCTGGGAAGTGCCCCCAGTCACAGGGAGCTCCCAATCTTGCTGGTGCACAGAGAGTTGATGTTCTGTTTTCCGGTCCCTCTGACACCTGCACAGAATATGACTGTCCCCATGTGGCCTTGGCATTGGTGACCCCCAGGCGAAAGGCTCCCATGGACATCCAGAGCCCAGCATCGTCTCCCTGCTCCTCTATGCCCCAGCACAGACAGGGAAGCCAAAGGGGAAGGCAGCAGCTACAGGAGGCCAGGCACTTGGCTCAACTCTCCTCTCTGCCTGGAGGTGGCCATGGCCGTGTTTCCTCCTGGGAATGGTCCTGGCCCATGACCTCCCTTGAACCTGTCCTATTTGTCACAGGACAAAACTGTGTCAGGGAACCAACCGAGCAGTGTGGATTATTACAAGGCCATGCTCAGGCCAAGGAGTTACTCAGAGAGATGTAGCCTGAGTGACTGCTGGGTCGAGGGTGGGGAGCCCTTTACAGCATCTACCTCTTGCTCAGGCATTCAGGAAAATAAGCAGGGCTCCACAGTCTCTACTTGGGGGCAGGAGAGCAGAAGGGGCTGGGAGCATCTCTCTCACCCATGCTGCTGTAGCCAGGGTGGGATGCACCCTTCCAGAAAAGAAGCTCAGCGCTCACAGGGGAATGGTTCTCCAGCTTGATGCATTGCTTTCCTCCAGAAGGTTTTTCTTTTGTCATCTCTGGGATGGGTAAGGAAGCCAGGGCAATGCTGAGGATGTTGGTTTATTATGTAGGGTCTCTGGGGCAGACTGTGCATGTGGGTTTGTTCTGTAGGGTCTCTGGCAGGCAGTGTTGAGCTATGCATGGCCTCACTGGTCTTTCCCTCCACATTGCTGTGCTGCTTCTGAGTTCTTCCGTGCAGCAATGTCAAGCCGTGCAGATCAAAGGGCAGTGATGAACCATGGGTGAAGGCTCTTCCCCAAAGCCACAGGCCAAGACCCACTGAGCACTCTCAGCCCTGTTCCCTGCCCTGCTCTCCTGCAGCTGGCCGCATGGGTCACAGGGCTGCTCCCACCAGCTCAGCCAAGTCCTGTCCTGGGCAGCACTCTGATGTGGTCCCGCTCGGCCCACCACTGCAGCCAGACCAGCTTCTTGGTGTCTCTGCTCCTGGCTCACATCTGGCAGAACCACAAGCACTTCAGGGACACTGCACTGTGGCTGGGGATTATTACTAATAGCCTGCAAAGAGGCAGGAGATGGAGCAAAGCTGGCACAGCCTCCTGGTACGAGTGTGGAGTTGCTGAGAGCCCCATTGCCTAGGGCCAGGTCAAGAGGGCAAGGAGCAGCCCTGTTGCCTGCTAGGCAGCCTTGAAGGATGGGAGCACAGCAGGTATTGGGAGATAAGCCATTCAGGCTGGTTCAGGAGCAGGGTGGGAGATTCTGGAGGTGGTAGCGTTTCCCCTACCTGTTTGGCACGAGGTGACTGGCTCCTGGTGACCAGTGAAGCTCCCTGCAGTGCTGGTTCATTGCAAGGATGTAGTTGTGCTCACATGGCTGCATGTCACATCACCGTGGGTCACAAGTGATGCAGGCATGGCCAGAGCTGCCTGTCCCTCCTTTTCAAAGGTGATGGTTGGGTTTTTTTATGTGTTCTCAATGTTTTTAAATTCACAGCCCACAGGGCATCCAACAGGGTTGCACTCATCTGGGCTCAGGCATTGGCTGCTCAGTTCCCTGCCACTCTGTTGTGCACCCTGGCAGGGGCACCAGGGCTTATTTGAGGAGAAGCAGAGCAGGGAGCTGAAATCACTGCCCACCACTAAGAAACAGGGATGGGATGTGGATGCTGCCTCCAAAGATGTCACGGTACCAGCACCCAGGCATGAGAAGCATTGACAGGAGCTAACAGGAGGCAGTGAGCAAATGCTACCAGGTGCTGTGCTGACTCTGCTTGTAGAAAATTAATGACACAACAAATATTTGCAGCCCTCCTGCTACAGACAGCCCCACATTGGCCTTGCAGCTGGAGTGCCAGGGGAGGGCAGCAACGTGCCTGCACAGCGAGGACCTTACCAGTCCCTGCTCGCAGCTGGACAAGGGCTGCTGCAGCTTGCAGCCGTGGTGCTGGGCGCTGAGCGTGCACGGCCCTGCGCTCTCTGAGCTCAGCAACACACAAGCACACTGGGAAATGTAGTCCTGCTGTATCACCTGCACTGTGTGCTGTTGAGCATAAGCAGGCTGCACTCCTAGCAGGTTACAACAGACCCTGCTGTGCCCCCATTTCCTGTTTCCTACGGGGCAGGAGAGGGAGAGGTTTGTCAGGGACCTCAAAAGCAGGGAGCTGGGAAACACACAGGACAGGAGCAGGTGCAGGGATCTGTTGGGTGATGTGTGGTAATGTGGGAATGTCGCAGAGGGAGTGATTCGCTTCACTCATAAAAGAGCAGCAATGAAATATTTAATGTTATAAAATAACTTTTTAACAAAGTTTGATAGTAAATGCGACAGTGTTTTAACAAGATTCGATGGCAAGGCACACTTGGTTATTTACTGCATAGAGGACAGGGTCAGACAGAACTGTCAGGGAGACCCTCCTGTTTAGTCACAAGGTTCAGAAAGGACCCCCTTGCTTTCTAAACTCCTTCTCAGAGAGGAGTCTAGGTGCGGCTGGATCCAGCCTTAGTCCCAGACTTGGTCAATGGTTTATGTCTAAAGGATTACATATGCACAATCAATCCTTTTATATCACTTAGCTAAGATTTCAAAGTTTAGCATGCTATTAACCACTTACCGAGGATCTGTTGTGGCAAGGAATCTCTGAACCTTGAGGAGTAACCTTGAGCGGTGTCCCTACTCAAGGGGAGATCCTGGCATACAGCCCGCTGCCATGCAGGAGAGCTCAATGGGCCCTGGGCTGTCCACTATTTATAGAGTAAGATGATTGGCCTGTAGTCATATTTGCATAGCAGTGAGACATCTAGGTGCCTGTTCCAGACAGTGTTTGGCTATGTTGCCATTCATCCCCCAAAGTCCAGGTGCAACCCATCACAACCCCCACTGACAGTTATGGCTGGAGCAGTGTTACCTGCAAAAAAGGTCTAAGTCCTGATTCTGCCAAAACACAGAGACTGTTTAGAGAGGAGACATTGCATTATTCTGGCCAGGGTGCACGGTAGAATATTTCCACAAATCATGCACACCCCATGCCGGCTTTCTTGTCTTATTTATACATGAAAGTTACAAGGTAGCACACTCCCAGTTACAATGATTTGTTAGTAATTTACATATGATTATAATATTTGCTGTGTCATTCTCTTCAGTCATTGCGCCTGCACAAGGGAAGGGTCTTCACATGGGCAAGGGTCTTCTTGGCCTATGGGTGTGATTTTTAGTATTATAATGAAGGTAGTTCAGTCCAGAATTTTCACTTTCCTGCCAAGTTGACTAGGCCTTTCAAAACATGGTAAATTAGTAGCATCCTCAAGGTTCCTATGCTTGTCTGCTCCAGGATGTTTTACTTCAAAGAAAGACACAACACCTTCTCTCTTTGATTAGGTGTTCTTTTACATATAACTCAAGGATAGAATCCTCGTTATCCATGAGAACGTCTCAGAAAGTTCCTCTACTAATTAGCCCAAATACTTGTGAAGAAACATTCCCAAGGCCGACCATCTGGCCAAGTACATAACAAAATGGTTGTACGCAAGACCCTGTATCAGAAGTTCAGCTAATGCCAATACATAACAGGCCTAACTAACTTTAATGCTAACAACTTTAATGTTAATGAAAATGGCTAAAATTTTAACTACAAGACAACAGCAAGAGTTGGGCAAGAAAGCAGGGGGGTGGGGGGAAGAGCATACCGCCACAGGGAAAAGAGCAGAGGTGGTCAGGGGACAGGAGGCAAGAGGACACCTGGGACCAAGAGGCTGCACTCACATTCTGGGAGAGAGCACCAAAGGGAGTCATTTGAGTCAGTCGATGCTCCCCTGTCCTGCTCACCTCTGGGTCTGCACAGCCCCTTCTGATAGAGAGAACTACCTACTTTACAGGCTAATAGCAGGAGGAAACTTGCTTAACGCAAAAGGAAACTTGCTTAATGCAAAACATAGATCTATAACCTTGTAGCCATTGCTTTGCTCAAGCCATATCTATAATTATAACCTTGGCCATTGTATAAGACACTTAAACAGGAACTAGCAGAGGAAGTTGTAAAGAAAAAGCAGGACAGCTGTGACCGGCCTTGCTAAAAGAAACAGCTGGAACTGGTCTTACAGTTTGGAGCTCAGCCAACTCAACATTCTGAGCCAAAGGTGAAAAGTGCGCCATGAAGAAGACTATGAGCCTTCATCCTCTCGACCCTCAACGACCACCACCAGAAGAAACTGTGCATGCTCGGTGGGGAGGAGACCACGGAAATAGCTCATTTGCATACAAAGCGTATGCATAAAATATCTTAACAAAGATAGTTAATATGTATAGGCGTATTGAGAAACCTTATGAATATGTAACACTTTGCTGCATAAATACAATACGAGCTGCCGCGTTAGGTGCGCACGAATTTGGTGGGATGACCCCCCGTGCTGCCCAGCGCTGAATAAACATACCTACTTTACAACCTTCTCGGTTGTGGAGTCTGATTTCCGCACGTCACTTCAGGCTGGAAAACTGTCTTGCAACAAAGCCTTGTGTCTGTTCTGGCATAGCTTCACACACTTGCTCCCCACAACCATCCCTGGATCCTCCTCAGCAGCAGCCATTAGTGTTCCTGAGTGTTTGCAGAGAAGAAGCCTCAGGTACAGATGGGCTCTTGCACATGGGTGCATAGGAGGGGACTGCTGCAGGTCCAGCTCTGGGACTCTGAGCAGGGCAAGCCTTTGATCAGGGTGGGTTACTGTTGGCTGATCTCAACCAGAGCTGTGCTGCAAGGACCCGGTGCCCCAGGTGCTGGTGTGGAATAGAGGTCGGGGTGCAGCGACCACCAGGCTTTCTGTGTGGAAGCCACCCTGTGCCCCTTGCTGCCCCACACGCAGCCTGGCCACCCCATGGCCATGGTGTGCCCTGATCTTTACAGGACACCCCCAGCCCCTGCATCTCTCCAGCACAGACCTCTCTGGGCTGTTTGAAGGCTCTTGCCTCTGCTCTGCCTGGGTGATGCATCAGCCCCAGCAGGCAGGGAGAAAATGTTTGTTAATCCCTGAGCCTTCTCCCCATGAGAGGGAGAGGGTGCAGAGCCCAGACAGAGAAGGGCAAAGAGGACACAGACCCCCTCGTCTCCCCCTACGGCTCCACAGGAGCAGAGCACAGCCAGGGAGATCTCCATCCTGCTCTTCCTCACCAGGGCTTGAGGAGCTTAATTCGGTGTTTGCTGCAGGCTCAGCCCAGCCTGGCTTTGTACCCATCTGCCCAGAGTGTATCTGTCTGCACCACAGGAGGGATTTGGGACACTAGGGACCTTTAGCCATGTCTCAGCTCAACGCTGCTGAGCCAGACAGGAACAGAGCGAGGTACAAATAGCACAGTAGAGTTACCAGCACTGATGAGAGAAGGGATTGTAAATCCTACAGCAGCAATTTCCACAGTTAGGGCTGTCTCCAGGGCTTTAATTTATCCATTACAACTTAATTGGATGTAAACTCAGTCACTTGCAAGCAGCAGGAGCCCTGAACAGGCAGTGGTCCTGAGTTTCTCTCTGCAAGATGCCTCACCAGGACTCCCCATCTCTGCTGAGGTGCCTTGACCCTCAGGGGGCCACTGCTCACGTGCACTCAAGGGAAAAGCAAAGTTTGGTCTCCTTCTGGTCACAGCTGAGCTGGCTTTGCTCCTCCGAGCAGCTTCCTGCACCACTGAGGAGCTGGAGGTCACCAGGATGTGGGTGCAGCAGGGTGCTCAGATCTCGGATACTGGGGATGAGCTCAGGCAGGCAGGGAAGGCACCCACTGCCATCTGAGCAGCTGCAGCTGGCCATGGTGGTGGAAAGGCAGAGCCTGCAGCCTCCCATCCCCACATGCAGAACTGGTCTCTCCTCTCTGTGCCCATCACAGGAGTCCCATAAAGCTGCTCCTGTCATTCTGTAGGGCCATTGGCAGCAGGAACGTGGCCTGTTGCAGAGCGTGGTTCCCAATGGCTGCAGCAGCCTCACTGGCACATGCCATCAATCACCCTGGCAGGCAGAGGCACTGGGCTGGAGCAGCACTGGCAAGGAAAGGGACAGCTCAGACCCTGCGAGATAGGGACTGGCAGAGCCCTGTCCCCAGGCTCTGCTTCCCCACATGCAGGAAGCTTGCCCTGCACAGACCCACTCTCTTCTGTGGACCTGAAAGAGCAGAAATACCAGGCATTTCTAGGGGGGACAGGGAGCTGCTCCCACTATAAAGAAAACAGGGGCTCATTTTCCCTGCTCTAGCCCACAGGGTTATTCTCCCCTCCTGGGACAAGGAAGAAAACCCTGGTCCCTGGTGTCTACACTGTATTTGGTGGCACCTGGGGCCGAACACTGGCCAAAAAATGCCAAGCAGCTAGAGCAGTGCAGGGCATGTGGAGCCAGCCATACCGCACAGGGAAACAGCTGGAGCAAAGCAGTCACAGGGCAGCTGTGGTGGCAGGGCAGTACACGAGGGTTTTGGCAGCGCCTGGGGAGGCGGCTGGGGCAGGGCTGAGCCAGCACGGGCAGGTGGATGCCAAGGAGAGCAGCAGCAAAGAAGAAACAGAGCCCCACCACACCCACAGCATCCATCCAGCCTGGTGATGGCTGTGAGGAGAGATCCAAGCTTGTACCAATGGGTTCCATCCTGGCAGCGGCTGATTGTATGGGGGAATTGGACCCATGACCCCATATGGGGTGGAGCAGGATATATGGGAAGGTCAGATCCCCATGCCCTTGGCCCATCCACTCAGGGACTGGGTGCTATAGGGAGAAAGAGAGTCCTGCATCTACAAGGTGCATCCAGACAGGGCCCAGAGTAGGGGAAGTGTCCATGGGATCTGTCCAAGCCGTGTACGGGGAGCTCAGGGCCCCATAGCCCATGCAGGCGTGCACAGAGTTGACAGCTCGGCACCCACGGTCATCCACAGGGGCCGGAGCTGATGCATGCGGACATCAGGGCGTGCAGGGTTCCTGCTGCCCGCCAGTGCGGGGGAACTCCAGCAGGGCTCGGCGGTCGCGGGTCTCAAGGAGTTAAGGGCTATCCCCGCCCCGGCTCCGCCCCGCCGAGGCGCAGCGGGGGTCGAGGCACCGCCGCGCCGCTGCTGGGCTATGACCGCCATGCACTCCGCCGAGCCGTCCGCCCCGCGCTGCCGCCGCCGCTAGCAACGCTCGGGGGGGGAGGGCGGGCGGTGGCGTCTCAGCTGCGGGGCTGTTCGGCCGGGGATGTGAATGGCGCTGGGTGTGCTCGGCGGGACCGACATGGAGTGGGAGAAGCTGCCGCGGCGGCCCGGGGAGGGCGAGGGGGAGGCGGCGGGGCCCTGGCCGGGCTGCGGGCGGCTGCGGCCCTCCTCATACCGGGCGCTGCGTAGCGCTGTCTCCACCCTGGCGCGCATCGACGACTTCTACTGCGAGAAGATCGGGGCCGGCTTCTTCTCCGAGATTTTCAAGGTGTGCGGGGCGGGAGCGGGGATGGCGGTCCCCGAGGCATCCCGCCGGGTTTGAGCATCCCCCGGGGACCGCGGCTCCCACACAGCACTGGCCAGGCCCTCGGTGGGGTGCGGGGAGGGTCCGGGCTCCCAGCCCTGGTAGCTGGGCGAGGTCGGGGGGGGAGGGGCGAGGCGGTGCCGTGCGACGGGGACCTGGGGTATCAGGGAGCCCCGTCCTAGTCGGGGGTGTTGTTCCTCCATCCCTCCGTGCAGGGGGAGGGGAGCGCCGGCTCTGTTTACAGCCCAGGAAGGCTGAGCGCTCCGAAGTGCTGCGTCGTGGGTCGCAGCGGGGCCGCGTAGGGGGCCGGGGCGCTGGTGGGGTGGCAGGCAGCCCAGCCCCGGGGACCCCTGTCAAAAGTTTGGAACCCCGACCCCGCCAGGCCCGGGGTGTGCCTGTGGTAAGGGATACAGGCAGTGTTTGCATCCGGTCCGAGGTGGTTTCCAGCGTTGCTGGGCCTGCTCCAGTCTGCACTGGGCAGGTAGACGTGTGGGGCACCTCACGGGAGCTTCCCGAAGGTGACCGGTTCTGGGAGAGAGGTGTGATGCACGGGGGCTGGCTCCCAGCTGGGACGCTGGAGGTGCCTTTGTCCACTGTCCTCTCTGGGACTGTCAGAGCAGGTATGCCCGTGTGTGGCCTGCGCCCTGGTTAGGGGTACGTGGGTGATGGCAGGGAGCTCAGAGTCCCGTCAGTGAAGCAGAGGTGCATGGTGATGGTACCCTGCCAGCTCACGCGCTACTGCCAGGGCACAAGAGGCTGTGCCCTGCCCTGCTGCCACAGCCACCTCTCCCTGTCCAAGGGAAGGTGTATGCACGTTGTTTTTGTCCTTGGTGTCACTCAAGGTGCTGCAAGCTGCAAGTATTGCCCTTAAGCCGTGCTTCTAGTGGCTTTGTCCCCCTCAAAGAGAAGCTTTGGGCTGGGCAGGACCCCCACCACAGTTGCTGAGGTCCCGGGCAGCACTGTGCTGCGTCCCGGCTCCTCTGCAGCTGCAGGAGAGGTATTCTGTAAGGGGCCATGGCGGGCATGCAGAGGAGTCTCTCCTCTGTGCTCCCTCCTGCCCCTGCGGAGCCGTGGTCTCTCTGCTGGCCAGGTTCCTGCTATTGATCTCTGGCTTGAAGCGCACCACAGCACCTCAGAGCAGAGGGAGGCATTTAATAATGTCAGGTGTGGATACGGCTCTTTAATAATGGATGCTCCCGTGTCTTGGCCAGGCCAGGGTCTCTGCTTGCCTCGCTGTTTCTGCTTCCCCAGGCCCTGTGGGAGCCACAAAATGCTCCTTCTCCCACCCATTGTTCATGTTCTTGCAGGGCCGCTTGCATGTAGGATTTGGGGGAGTGGCAGAGCTTGGTGGGGGGGTGGGGGGGGTGTGGTGTGTGTGTGGAGCAGGATCAGGCAGTAGGAGCCAATGTGTGTGCATGCCGGAGAGGAGGTAGGGGCAGAAGGAGACCAGATGGGGCTTTGTGCTCGTGTGGTGGGTTGAGTCCAAGATCTCAGCAGGATGGTAGGGCAAGCCCAGGATCTGAGCAGGGGTTTGGCTGCCTCAGCTTGTGGGGAGGATGTAGCTTGGCAGGGCAGCGCAGGACCTGTTTTCCTCCCACCTTGTTCCTGCTGTGCTTTCCATGGCCATGGGCACTCATGGCTCCCTCCTCCATGTGACTGCTGGGTCCTGCCTCATTCCAGCCTTAGTGGGCATGGGGGACATGAAGGGGACCTGGACATCTGTGTCCCTACTCAGGTAGCTCAGCTCTGGTGCGCAGCCAAGGCAGGGCCAGGTGGGGTGCTGGGGTACCAGCATGGGCATCTGACTGCGTTCCCAATGTTAAAGCCAAAGGGCTCAGTGTCTGAGCCCTAGTGTCCCAAGCTCACCCCTGGGTTGAGCCTTAGCTCAAGAGAAGTACTTGTCTGGAGCAGACAAGAGACACCAGTGATGGAAAGCTGTTCTTTTCCATGGGGTTTGTTCCTTGCCAATCCCCCTCTGTGCTGTAGAGCTGGGCAGTTTCTCTCTGGAGCAGCTGGTTCCCATTGTCTTTCCCTGCTCGATTTCAGAGGTGCCAGGCCCACCCATTTTCTCAGGTATACAGACATTGCAGCAAGCTGCCTCTCCCCATCTCTAATAGACTTGAGCAGATGGAGCCGGGTGCGTTTGCGCCAGACATTTTCTCTAGCCCTTAAACTGCTGTTGCATCTCTTCCCCAAATCCCTCTCTTGCTTTCCTGTGTGTGGTCTGCAGCAGACACGGGGGCTGTGGGCAGTTATCCTGGCTTCACTCTCCCAGGGACTGTATCCAGAGGTCTTTGCTTATCCAGCTCTGCCCCTTATGCCCTGCTGTCAGACATCCTCCCAGAGACACTGCTTCCCAGGGCACAGCCCTTCACTGTGCTCAGCCCAGCGCCCCATTTCCATGGTGCCGGGGTGGGATTAGCAGCTCCCTGTGCTGCTGCCTGCCTGTCTCTGCTCGCTTCCACACCAGCCTTTGAGATTTTGCATTTACTCCCAATTTACCAGTGCAACTAATGACACAACTCCCTCCCTCTTATCTGCTGCCCTTCATCAGTGGACCTTGCCTTGTTTTACAAGGAGGGTGGAGTGGTGTGGTGTGACACAGACAGCATGAATGGGGAAACTAAAACAGGTGGGGAGGAAGTGAATTTGCCAAGGTCAGCCAGCCGCGGCAAGGCCGGGAGCAGCCCTGGCTCCGCTGTTGCCACTCGGGGGTCCTGGGCGCTGGAAACACCTTGTGCTGACTAGCCCGGGACCCACTGGTACCTCTCCTGTGCTGTCACAGGGTGTGCTCCAACCTTTCCTGGTGAGGGCTGGCGATGCCCCGCCTCCACGTTGCAATGCCAACACTGTCCCAGCTCCCGCGTGCCTGCGGTGCCACTCCTGAGAGTGCGGGAGGTGAGGGCTGCTAATGCTCAAGCGTTCATTGGGAGCAGGGGCTGCGTGCCCTGCTCCTTTCACTTACCCGGAGGAAGTCTGTCTTGACCAATTCTGCTTTTTCTGTGTGATGAACAGGTTTTCCAGTCCTGCCTAGTAAAAGACCTGTTGCACTACTGGGATTCCCGTGAGCTGTCATGGGCAGCTATGGGATTACCAGCGGCATTGCTAGCTCCCTTACCTGCCCTCCTGTCTTCCCCCACTGGGGTGCAAGATGATGTCCCTGTGTGCCTTGCCTACACCAAGCTGGGGCAAGGGTATGTGTGCTGGGTGGGGTGTGCTGTGAGCCTGGCCCTGGTGCGGGGTGCAGGGGGGGGCTGGCTGCTGAGACACCCGGGGGGGGGGGGGGGGGGGGCAGGGTGGGGGCTTTACCCTGTGTCTAGATGGGAGCATGGGCTGAAGGGAGGGAGCAGGCCATCTGCTTGCTCTGATTAGCATGCTCTTTAAATAAGACTCTTATTTCTGCTCAGATCCCTTATGCCCAGGCTGGGGCCGCAGCCAGTCCCGTCCCATCCCCCATCCCTGCATGCTGGCAACAGATGGGATGGGGACCAACGTGCCTGCTGTGGCACCCTGGCTCAGCAGCAGTATCCCCACGAGGCACCCGACAGAGGGGGCATGCAGGGTGCTGGGGGACATCAGCGAGGGGCGAGGGCTCACCTGGCTCCTTGGTGGGCGCCAGCGGATTGTCCTGTCCCATCCCATCCACCGTCCCCGTCCCCCCGCACCCCCATGCAGCTGCCCAGCTGAACTCAGCTCTGGGGAATGCACTGGGATTCCTGGGCACAATGCCAGAGTGTGGAGAGGCAAGGGGGAATGCAGTCCTGCCTGGGAAGGCCCTGCTGCCCATTCCCTTCCCCAGATGGTGAGAAGGAAACCTCCTTGGCATGGGGCTGTGTCCTGCCTGGGGTCGTGGCTTGCTCCCTCCTCTGCTACATCTGCTTCCAGAGGAGGGTGGCCAGGGCACTGGGCTGGTGCTAGCACCTGGCCAGACTGGGTAAACTGGTCAGCACGTGTGGTAGGCCAAAGGAAGCCTAGGGAATTGTAACCCCTTCCCTGCCAGCCTGGACAGGGTCTGGCCTTGAGCCACAGAGCATGCAGGGGACATGGTAGGATGGGGCCTCACAAACAAGCTCAGGGCGCTGGAAGCCATTGAGGAGATTGTGTCCTGTGTGCATGGGGCTGGGAATGTCCTGGGAGCCCCTGGAGCACTCTCTGCCCCTGGGAATGGACTCCTGGAGCAGGGCACCAGGGCATCGCTGTGCTGGCTGGGAGCTTCTGGGGTCCCTGGGAGAAATCCCAGGGAAGGGGCTTTCACCAGACCTTCCCTCCTCCAGGCTGCCTCTTCAGGATTAAGGTATTAGACATCCTTAGATGTTAGTTCTGGTGCATGGCAGCTGCTGTTGCCAGCCAAACCAACTGAGCCAGTCCTGCCAGCCCTGTGCGGCATGGGAAGGCAGTGCTGCCACTGGGCGAGCTGGGTCAGGAGTGCTGAGCAGCACCCAACACCAAGGACTTGATGGGGCTGGGGGGTCCCACTGGCTTCATCCATGGGGCCAGCAATGAGGTGCTCCTGGGCGGGAGCTGGAGGGGCCAAGAGAGACCTTGCCCACCCTGCTTTGGCCGGGCAGGTCCCCTCCTTAAAGCATGCACAGCTGGGACTGGCAACAACCCTGTTTCCGTGATTGGTGCTGCCTCCAGCTGCCCCATGTGCGGGGATGGGGTGGAGGGAAAGCAGGGGTGGTGGAGATGGTGTGGGGGTGCCCCTTGCCCTGCCTGCTGGTGCAGGTGTGGGCAGGGAGCCCCCAGGCACTGGGATGGAACTGACAGCAGTGCCAGGCGCTGCAAGTGATGGGGTGGTGGGCATGGGGATGACCTGGGGTGCCATTAGATGGGGTGCCCTGTGTGTGCACAGGGCTGGAGGAGTGTGCTCCCCACAGCAGGGCCTGCACTTTCACCCTGGGACGGTCTCTCTTCGAGCCCAGGTGCTTTGTCCGGTGCTCAGCAAGGAAGAGGGAGGCCAGGGGAGTCCTGGCAGGCAGGCTGGCTGGAGCTGGCCAGGAGGTGACACAGGTGTAACCGGAGCAGGGTGCCTGCAGGCAGGTGGCTGCTGAATTATTCAGAACCTCTCCATGAATTCAATGAGCTGGCAGTGGCTCGGTAGCTCGAAGGGGTTGGCCAGGCTATTGCCTCTCGCTTTTACTCTGCCTGGGGCTGGTTTGGCCTTGGTGCACCCAGACAAGAAGCGAGATCTTCATAAAGACATAATTCCCCCCCCCCCCCCCCCCCCCCGGCCCTTTGGTGGCAGGGAGCTGTTGCCCATCCCCTGAGTATTGGGCACTGGACAGGTCCATATCTTGGTTTGCACCCCAGGATGCTCCTTGAAGCAATGCCTGCCATGGGGTGGGAAGAGAGCCCTGGAGGGCCCAGCACATCAGTCCCCCGTCCCCCCCCGTGATGGGGACAGGGGCCAAGCTGAGAGCAGGATGAGGGACACTGGGGACCGTGCCTCCAGCCAGCTGCTGTGTTTTGCCTGGGGAGGCAGTCCCTGGGGTGTGGGGCGGGCCAGGGGCTGGCACCGGCACAGCAGCTTCAACCAGCATCGACTAAAAAGGAGAAGAGTGGGGAGCTGACAGCAGTGCCGAGGAATGCCTTTACCTCTGTGAGCATCTCAGTGTGTGCTGAGGGGCAGCTGGGACCCGCCAGGGTGTCTTCCCCCCAGTTGTTGCTTCGGGGGGGTCCCATCCTACCACCAGCACCCGCTCAGGAGGGGACCCCCAGCGCTAGCTCAGCGCCCTGGCATGGTGCTAGGGCAGGGCATCCATCCCATGTCCGTCCCTTGTCCCGCACATGCCAGGGGCTGCCAGAGGACAGGGGTGGCCATGCTTGGCCATGCTCCCAGCTGCTGTTCCTGGTAGGGGGCCAAGTCCCCAGCTCACATGACACTGTCGGGCTGGGGATGGCTAAATATACAGCCTCATCTGAGCGCTGTGCCTCATGGGGCTGGGGTCATGTGCCAGGGCAGTGTTGGCCACCTCCAGGCCTGGTTTGGGGGTGATGTGCCCCCTCTGTCCTCCACCCCATGCTGGTGGGGTCTGGCTGGGTGGTATTGACCTGAAAAAGCTCTCCCTGGTGCACCCCAATCTTGCACCTGCCTGTCCTTGCAGCGGGGTTGGGGTCACAGCTTGCAGGAGCTGCCATTGCTTCTCCTGGAGGGGTGGGCAATGTAGTGTGGTGGGGGGAGCATGACAAGCAGGATGCCCTGGGAAGGATAGGGTTGTGTGTCATTGGCATTGGGGGTCCTTGGGGTTCTGCTGTGCTGGGAGACACCCCCACCCCCCCACCCCCCCCAACCCTAGCAGTCCCTGAGGTGCCCCATGCTTCAAGTGTGTGGGGGGTGCTTAGCTCCAACCTCTAGGGCTGGGGGTGGGTGCCGGGTGCAGACTGGCATCTGGGGGGGCTGTGGAGACATGTGGGACTCAGCCACCCCTGCACCCCCCTCCAGGTGCAGCACCGCCAGTCGGGGCAGATAATGGTGCTGAAAATGAACAAGCTGACCAGCAACCGGAGCAACATGCTGCGGGAGGTACAGTTGATGAACCGCCTTTCGCACCCCAACATCCTCAGGTAGGACCTGCTCCCCCACTGCCATCCCCAGTTGGAGCTGCTACTGGGGCTGGGCAAGCTCCTGGGGCTGGTCCCCGCCGCAGCCATCCTCAGGTCCCCTTTGTCTCACAGGTTCATGGGGGTGTGCGTGCACCAGGGACAGCTACACGCACTGACAGAGGTGAGAGTGGGGAGACAGCCATGAGTCTTGGGGCTCTTGTGGTCAGGGCCTGGGGAGGGGGCGGCAATGGCTATGGGGACACTTTCTCGGCCAGTGCAGGGCCACGTGCAGGGCAAGGTCTGCTGGGGGGCTGTGCCATGGTGTGGTTGGAGGATGCGTTGGGATGAGAGATGGGGATCCAGCTTTATGGGAGGGAGAGGGGGTGCAGTGATGCAATGGCCCAGCTCTTCCCATTAGTACATCAACGGTGGGAACCTGGAGCAGCTGCTGGACAGCCCTGTGCCCCTCTCATGGTCCATGCGTGTCAAGCTGGCCCTTGACATCGCCCATGGCTTGCACTACCTGCACTCCAAGGGCATCTTCCACCGTGACCTCACCTCCAAGGTATGGGGCATTCTGCTGCCCTCGTGTACCCACGTTGCTGCCCGGGCACAGCTGGCCAGGGAGCAGGGGGCTGCGCTGTGCCCGGGGCATCCTGGGAGCAGTGGCTGGTGAGGCAGGGCTGGCGCGGTGGTGTGACAGGAGTCCTCCTGTGCCCCCAGAACTGCTTGGTGCGCTGCGAGGCCAATGGCTACACGGCTGTGGTAGGTGACTTCGGCTTGGCAGAGAAGATCCCCACCTACAGGTGCGTGGGCAGTGTCCACCCGTCCATCCCTGTCCTTGGAGTGAGGGATTTACAGCCCACTTGGAGCAGGAGCTGGGGAGGGATGGACATTTGAGATGCAACTAGAAGGGCAGGGATGGTGGGGGTGGTCCCCAGTGGTGGGGACTCATTGGACAGATGGACACATTTGGGGCTGGCTAGGAGGGGATGGAGAACAGGATGGTGTGGGTGGGGAAACGCGAGTTCGTGGGGTGTATGGAGGAGGGTTGGCCCAGGAAGGGGGATGGAAATGGCAATTTGGGCTACCCTAGCGGGAGGATGGGAGGTGGGATGGGGCAGGGGCCTTCAGGGAGCTCCTGACATCCTGCCATGTCCCCCAGCGAGGGCAGCGAGAAGGAGCCACTGGCTGTGGTGGGCTCCCCATACTGGATGGCGCCTGAGGTGCTGCGAGGGGAGATCTACAATGAGAAGGTGATGCGCCGGGACTGCTGTGTGCGGGGCTTTATCCAGGCTTGCACCACTGGTGGTTTGCAGGATTTGCAGCCCTGGGGGCAGTGGGGCACACAGAGGGAAGGAACTGGGCATCCTTCAGGAGCAAGGTGGCCCCTGGTGTGGCTCCACAGGGAGGAGCGGGGCTGTGAATTTACAGAAGGGTGGGCATATCGGCTCAGGGCTGCAGGGCTCCCCCCCCCCCCCCCAGTGACTCCCTGCTCTCTGCAGGCCGATGTGTTCGCGTATGGCATCATCCTGTGCGAGACCATTGCTCGCATCCCTGCTGACCCTGACTACCTGCCCCGCACTGAGGTGACTCCCTGGGATGGGGACGGGGAGGGAGGGCAGCAGGCAGCGGCACCGTGGCTGAGGCCGCTTCACCAAACTAGGGGGACCATCCTCCTGCGTGGGGCAGAGCCCCATGTGCAGGAGCTGCCTCATGTCTCGGGGCAGGGGTGCTTTGTCCCAAATATCTCCTGGCAGCAGGTGCTGCTGCCTGGGGAGGGATGCTCTCTGATGATTTGTCCTCGGAGCCCAGAGTCAGCCTGGGTGGGAGAAGGGTATGGTTGGATTCAGGCAGAGAGCAGGAGGGATCTGTGTCCCAGCATCCCCCAGCCTTGACCCAACTTGGGGTGCTGCCAGGTCTGCAGCCCTGGGTGACATGCAGTCAGTGCAGTGGGCGGGGGAGGCCAGGCCACCTTGGGTCCCCTGGGCTATGTGGTGCCCTGGGGGACTCAGCCTCACTCTTCCTCCTTTCCCTGGCGTAGGATTTTGGCCTGGACGTCACCACTTTCCGCACCATGGTGGGAATTGACTGCCCAGCGGCCTTCCTCCAGCTCGCTTTCCACTGCTGCAATGTGAGCCTCCCATCTCCACTGCCAGGGCAGCTGGGCAGGACAGGCAGCCTTGCCTGCACAGGGGGAGAGGCAGAGAGCTGCCTTTGCTGGGCAGGGCTCCCTGGGGTGCTGGGGGGGCTGCAGACCTCACAGGGAACCCCTCCTGCCCGCAGATGGAGCCCACCTCCCGCCCCTCGTTCCTGGAAATCATGCAGCACCTGGAGGGTGTCCTGCAGCACCAACCGGGCACCAAGGGCACTAGGGCCACCCTCTTTGGCGTTGGAGAGAGCCTGCCTGTGCCTGGGATGGCAGCCATGCTCAATGGTATGTGGGTACCCCAAGGACAGGCCATAGGGGTGTGCAAGGAGGGGGGCTGTGGGATGTCCCATCTTACCTTGGCAGCCATCAGGGAAGGAGACGGGTTGCACGAGGTCTGCAGGATGGAGCTGATTTCTGTTTCCCCCCATGGGGTGCACCCCTGGGTTTTTGGGTAGCTGCTGGCGGCTGGTGACCTGCTCCTGTGCCTGTGCCCAGGGGTAGCCGGGAGGGCAGCTGGGAGGGCAGCCAGCCACACTGAGCAGTTGCCCCTGCATGAGCTGGGGATGCAGCACCTGCAGCCGGACCAGCGCCAGTCCCGCAGCCAGTCTGACATGTTTCCCCCCAAATCGCCCACCCTGCTGCGGCCGCTGGAGCCTTACGGCGGGGCCAAGACCAAGGAGCCACTGCCCCGCATCAATCCCTTCTCCCAGCATGAGGACCTGAAGGGAGGGAAGATCAAGCTCTTCGACACGCCAGTCATCTCGCTCACCTTTGACCTGCCACCCCTCGCCCTGCTCCAACTCAGCACCCCCATGATGCCTGAGCCCACCGTGGAGGTGCAGTGTGACTTCTTAACCCCTGTTGCCACCCCCCCGTAAGTGCCACTTGCTGCCTGTCTCCCCAGAGCTGCCTCACCGAGGGGGCCTGGCACTGGATGTAGGGTCTCCCTGTCCCACCATTAACCCCCAGCCCCCTGTCCTCCTCCTCCCCCAGGCTTGGGGACAAGCTTCCCCCCCCCCCAGCCCCAGGGCAGAGGAGTGGATGGACTGTGGTCCTGACAGCCCCGAGCTGCTGCAGCCCCCCCCTGCCACCCCCCAACAGCAACTTCATCCACACAGCAGCCTTGGGTGCCCGAACCTGGCAGCCGGAGCCACGAGCCCTAAACGGGCTCCTCTTCAACAACAACCATGTGGTGGTGAGCAAACCCCTGGCTTGGGGCAGTGGGCTGGAGCACAGCTTCTCCGAGCTCAGCATTCCCTGCGTGGCAGCGCTGGAGTGGACAGAGCACGCAGCCATGCTGCCCAGACATGGCTCCGGCACCATGCTAGAGCAGGACGAGGTGCAGCCCTGCCCCAGCTGCTGCCTGGGTTCCTTCAGCTTCGCCTCCATCTGCCACCAGCTGGCACCCAGCCCACCCCGCTACCAGAATCTCAACTGCGAGGCCAAGAGCCTCCTCTGCCATGACTTGGGCCACCACCAGAAAGCCCTGGGGCCAGTGCTGGTGGAGCCCAGCCTGAAGCTGCCAGAGGCACAGTCCTAGTGCAGAGCAGGGCTGCGTCTGGCTGCCCCTCGGACTGCCCTGCGGCTGCAGCACTGGGCAGGTGCAGGAGCCTGGCATGTCCCCGTGGTCTGTCCTCGCTCACTCGGCTCTTGGTGGCCACTGTGCCATGGCCACCATGGTGCTACTCAGGCACCTGTCCCACTGGGATCAGCCTCGGGGGTCTGAGGGGAGCCCCTGGGGGTGGCAGGCTGGGTCCCTGCCAGGGACTGAAGTGAAATAACATCCCTGCCCCGAGGACACTCCAGTGCTACTCCAGTGCTGCTCCAGGCAGCAGGGCTGGTTCCCCGCAGGGCCCCCAGGGCTCAAGCCCTTCCCCAAAGGCTCACCCTTCCACAGGCTCTTGCCAAGGGGTGTGCAATGAGCCAGGAGCTCCCCATGGTCCCCCAGGCCATGGGGTGGGGTGGGCTGGGCTGGGGGCAGAGGTGTCAGTGTGTATTGGGTGACCCTGTGGGGCTGGTGGGTGTCCCCATGCTTCCTCACAAACATGGGGAGTGCACCCAGTCCCTGACATGGGAAGAAGCGTGCAGGGGGCTGGGAGAGGGGCAATGACTGTGGGGCAGTGCCCAGGGAGGATTGCCAGCACTGGGGTTGTCCCCTGCCCACCCAATGACAGGGGCTGGATGCTGAGCCGGTATGGTGCCCCGTGCCCCTCTGGCACACGGGGTCAGGAGTGGGGTGCTGGCAGAGGGGCTGGGGTGCCATCCTGCCCAGCATCCCACCCCAGAGCCTCCCAGGCGGCTGGGGGGGAAGGGGCTGGTGGACAGTGTGGCCAGGCTGCCCGGCCCCTGGCAAGGGTGGAGGCCCACTTTCCTCCCTCCTGCACAGTGCAATGGTGAATGCAAAACTCATGTTTTTTTTATTATTAATCGCTAATTTGGGCCGTACAGGCCACTGAAACAAACAACAGATGCTCTCTTTTACTTCTCTCCCCTTCAGCTTATTTAAAGTGTTCAATAAAAACTGAATGTCCCAGCGACCGGGGCTGCCGCTTCTGTTTCTCGGATGCATGTTGGATGGGGTGGCACAGGCTTGCCCAAGGGCTTCTGAGGTCCCCCCTCGGGGACCATGAGCCAGCCTGGCTCAGCCCCAGGCCTTAATAACTCCAAAGTGATCACTTCAGTTGAAACAGCTTCAGTCAATTTCCCATTTATTATTTAGCTTCATTGGGTTCATGCTCTCAAGTCCATGTTTGTGGTGGTACACAAGAAAGCAAAGAGCAGACAAGCTGTGTCTCTTTTTTTGCTGCAAAGTGGATTCAGCCAGTGGACAAGACAGTGAAACATGCCACCTCCAAAACACCTGTCTTTAACACCCTTTTGCTCTTCAAGCAAGCTAATTCACATAGCAATTAATAAACTATATATGGCACACATGACCCTGTAATAAACTGACAGCGTATTCGTCTGGTTGAACATGACTTCCTCTGCTCTTGCCTGGCTGCAGTGTTACATATCAGGGCTATTTTGCTTAATACATGCATGTGCATGTGTGTAGTAACTATTTAAAGTCCTGATGATTTGTCTTGCAAAGCATCAGTCTGCTGCAAGTGCTGGAATTGCTTTTGCTTTTGAAAGGCACTGTCATGGTTTAGGCCGAATCGGTTACTGGGGACGTGGGGGACCCCAGATGGGACTGACAGATGCTCCCCTCTACCCCTCTTCAAAGAGAGAGGCAGAGGAGGGAAAAAGAGACTTATGAGTTCAGAAGGAACTAAACTACTTTAATGAAATACTAATAATAAAAATAAAAGGAAATAATGAAATATATACAAAACCATATCAAGCTCCCAGGATGACAATCACATCACCATCAGACACTGGGGAAGTCCCAGAATGGACTCAGTGACGGACGGGAACTGGATTCCGGATCTGGATTCAGAATTGGGACCAAAGGCAGAGGAACAGAGTCCTCCTCAGACATCGGCCATTGAAGAAAGAGGCCTGACCCTTTGATCCCTCAGCTTTTATACTGAGCATGAGGCAGATGGGATGGAATACCCTGTTGGTCAGTTTTGGGTCACCTGCCCTGTCTGCTCCTCCCCACAGGTGCGACCCCTCTACTCTTTTCTGCTTCTGACCCTCCAACAGGACAAGTAACAAAGCTGGCCTTGGGTGTTACAGCAATAAGTATAAGCAAGAGCCTCTCTGCATACCATGCCTGGACATCAGCTATAAACATAGGTCTTATCACTCTGAGAGAGTGAACATTGTCTGCACAATATGCTGTTAATTTCAGTAGTTAGAAGAGGCCCAGCTAAGAAGCAAAGTTACTGAACAAAATTGGTTCCTTTTTACCTCAAACCAGGACAAGGCACCATCAGTCAGTCCTAAAAGTCACTGCTCTACTTCCTAATTAGCAAAAAAACCCCAACTGCCAGCACAGGCGCTGGCCAGTTCAGGTGCAGCTTCTCTCCTTTTCCGACTTTGCAACTCCATCCCAGCTGAAACCATGACAGTTGCCTGAAAGCCGGGGCCAAGCTGCTCCCAGGATGGGGCCAGGCAGAAAGTCCCTGCTGTGGGGAGGGGACCTGGCCAGGTGTGGGGCTGTGTCATCCCCTGCTTCCACATCCTTTCATCCCCACACCACAGCTTGCTCCATGCTGGGGCTGTTGCATGGCTGCAGTGCTGAGCATCAGGGCTCGATCTGCTCTACAGCTGGGTTCAGGCTCCCCATGATGCACCAGCCCCTGCGCTCAGGAAGACTCAGTGTACCCTGTGAAGGTGTGGGGCTGAGCTGTGGGGCTTGTACCGCTCTGCTGAAGCATGTCACCGCCACCGCCTCCTCCAGCCTGCACGATAGCCAAGCATCACTGTGGCCAGGGGAGCAGGTGGGAAGGACCCGGGTAGCCCCTGGGCAGAGGTCTGCAAGAGGGAAGGGGGTTGCTTGTGTGGATGGGACATCCTAGTCAGGGGCGCAGCAAGGCTGAAGCAGAGGCAGCATAGGGCACAGGCTCTGCAAAGGAAGGCAGAGGGTGAGGGTGAGGTGCTGCCCAGCCTCCCCTGCATGCAGTGAGATTGGGAAGGCAGATTGCAAAGGGGTTTCCCTCATCTTGCCCCTTTGCTGTCCCACAGCTTGTGGGGGGGGGTGTGTGGGGGGTGTGTGTGTCTCTTGAGCTACGGCAGACCAGGGGCTGCCATGGCAGCAAAGGGATGGAGGCAGGCTCTGTCCAGCATGGGGATGTGCCTGCATTCCTCTCCCTTTCCTGCCAAGCCAGGGGTCAACATGCCCCACGCAGAGGCTCAAGCTCCCCACTTTCCTCCATGAACACCCCATGGGCCCCACATACCCTGGGGCATGGCAGAGCCTGGCGTGGGCACACTTACTGCAGTGGTGCCAGGGCCAGCATCCATCGTCATATGAAAGGGGAGCTCGGTCCTGCTGCCTTCTCGCAGATCCAGAGGTAGAGGTCATCGGGACCGGTGCACTGGGTGGGTTTGATGTTCCCATGGCTTATTATGGCACAGGACCCATTCAACTTTGACTGCCATGGCCTGGATGGGGAAATAGCACATCAGGGGGCTGCCACCGCCCTATCCACCATCCCCTGCCGAGGGCTGCAGGCAGCTGGGGCAGCCGACGGGTTCCCTCTTGCACGCTCGCTGGGGAGGGCTTGAATGCTGCAGTCAAAGGAGGGATCCCCCAGTCCTCCCTTACTGATTTCAGAAGCTGAAGCCTCACCCAATCCATCCCTGCCCTCCCTCGGACAGGCTGAGAAACCCCTGCCTGAGGTTTGCATTACTTGCAACTCCCTTTAGCCTCCCCTCTGCTTGAATCTCAGCCTCGCAGCCAGGGGATATTTCATCCCTGCAGCGTCCAGTGGTAGGGAAAGCCCAGTCCTCTCTGCGGGCACGTGGATGGCTGAAGGAGCTGCCCATCTGGCAGCTACAGCGCTGCCCTGAGCCATGGGGCTGAGGACGGAGGGGCAGGCAGTGAGCAGGGGCTGGGTACCCAGCACCCAGGCCAGACAGGTCTGTTCCAGGAAGCGGTGGCAAGCTGGGGACGGGGTGCACATGGCGGGTAGGAGCCTGGGATGCTCTACAGACAGGAAGGCTGGATTTCCCCTCAAGGAGGAACTGGGGAGGCACATGGGTGATAGACTGCTTTGTCTAGACCCCAAATAAAACTTGTGGTTTCTTTTGTCCCCTCTCACTGCCTCCTGCTTGCGCAAGTGCTGCACGTGCCCCCCCCCCCAAGGCTTGACTGTCCCTTTGCACGGCCTTCGAGCATCTCATCACACCACTGCACCTGCCTCCCCTCAGCCTCAGCTGCTTTGATGCGCTGTGTTACCCAGTGCTTGTGTCCAGGACTGGGTACCATTGGGATTTAAAATGCTTCCTAAAGCGATGCTGGAGGAGAGGGGATTTTGGCAAGAGTACCTTTCATAAAGGGAACCGTCCACCCAGAACCAGGCATTTGAGACCCCCTCGCCGTCCAGGTCCCCTTCCTCCAGCCAGCCATAGTCATACCAGCGAAAGCTGCTCTTCTGCAGCCCAATCCAGTATGGGATGTCTGAATTCTTCAGGAAGGTCTGGGGAAGGGGAAACAGGGCCTTTTTGTGGCTTTTCCACAGCATCTACAGACTGCAGTGTCTGTGGGGGGTGACTGTCTCCCCAAGGAGCCCTTGGGACCAGAGCTCCATGGGGCAGGACAGCTGAGCAGCCCCAATGCCCCGCTCCAGCCTGGGCAGCATCCAGGGGTGCCAGAACCTCTCCACCCCACATCCACCACCAGCCATGTGCTCCAGTGATCGGCCTTGCACCCTCCGATGTTTTGGTAGGGTAGGAGACCCCAGAGCGGTGCTGGCCCACCTGGGGAGCCCAGCCAGGGCTGGATGCACCAGCTCCTGCCCTCAGCTTCCCCAGCACCCTACTGGCACAGTCCAGCGACTCCAGGATTTGGTGACTAGGAGCTGAGAATATTTCTTCTTGCACTTGTCTCTGCTGTCCTCCCATGTCTTCTTCTCCGATGAGATGAAGAGGCACTTGACCCTGTACAGCAGCCAGCCTGAGGGGCAGCAGTCTGGGGACAGGGGCACAGCTCAGGTGCTTGCTCAGCCACAGATGCCCAAGGAAGCCCAGTCTGGACTGGGAGCAGCCCCCACATCTTCCCAGCAGACGTTGCAGGCTCAGCCTCTGCTCCAGTCAGAGCCTTTGGACCACCCCATCCCCACCATGTGACCAAAAAGCCAGTGCCCGTGCTTTGGCACTGCATCTGCTGAGGGGTGCTGAGGTCCCCTGGGGCACCCCATCCCTGGTCCACCATCGCCTTACCTATAGCCGTGCAGGAGCGCAGGATGGCCACAGTGCTCTTGCTGTTGTTGAGCTTCCCCTGCATCTCCCGCATCTCCTTCTCCATCTTCCTCAGGACACTCATGATGTGCGCCAGATCAGCATTCAGGGTCCCCAGCTCCAGCTGGCTGCTGTTGCCCTCCTGCCATGCTCGCTGTAGCTCTGCTCTGGCCCATGCCAACTCCAGCTGTGTTTGCTCCAGGCGCTGCTCCCGTGCTCTCACCTCCTGCAACAGGCAGCCCCACTCGGCCCCATGCTCACGGGAGGCATCCCACAGACTGCAGGTAACCTGTCAGGCTGGGGACAGGCTGGGTGAGCTGGGGCATGGGGATGGGACAGCTCGGGCAGGGGGACACAGGACTGACCCTGCTCAGGGGGTAGAGTGGGCATGGCTGGGTCAGGCAAGGCAGGGAGGTGTCCATGCTGGATGGGAAAGGATGGGAAAGACACAGCAGGGAAGTGTATGGTCAGGAGCTGGGCAGGACCTGGCAGGGGAGAGCAGGGCAAGGCAGGACAGGGAGTAGGAGCAGACAGAGCAGGGCAGGGACAGGGGGAGTGACACAATATGAGGCTGGGCAAGGCCTAGAAGGGAAGGGAAAGGAGCAGAAAAGGAGAACAAGGTGGGGAAGATGGGTGATGGGAGGCAAGGGAGGCACCCATGACATGCAAGGGATACAGGACATCATGGGGCAGAGGGACCTAGTCCCAAGCAATATGTGTGGGCATCCCTCTATTCACCCACCTGTGGCACCCACCTTAGCCCAGCTGCCTCCCTCTCCCTGTGCTGCCCAGCCACGCCCAGCCCTGACAGTGCCCACCCCACCAACTCACAGCAAGCCCCCAGGGCTGCAGTGGCCACCAGCAGCAGCAGGCAGGTTGCCAGCAGTCCCACAGAGATGCACCACTGCCAGGACCAGTGCCCTGCAAGACACAACTGACCACAGGCATCACCTGCTGCTACCTCCAACTGGAAACCAGGAAACCCCTGGCAGCCCCCAGACCTCCTGCCTGCAAGCAGCAGAATAGCAGCATGATGGCACAGGTGGCATGATGTGGGTGCTTCCTCTCTTCAAGGATGGGAGCAGGAGCACCCTGAAACACCACCCACTATCTGTGCCAGGACCTCCCCGGGTCCTCTGGGCTCCAGCCAAGCACTCACCTGGGCTGGGCTGGGCCCCATCCCCATCGGCACCGGCTGCGCATTCTCATAGGGGCTCTCTGCCTCATCCATGCTGAGGGCTGCTGGAGGAAGGCAGGGGGAGAGTGGCTGAGTCCATGGGGCTGGGCATGATGGGGGCACTGGGGGCGTTCCCACGAGCTCTCACCTGCCTCCAGCACGTGGCTGGCCATGCTCTGGCCCCCCCATCACCTTGGCAAACCTCAGGTCAGCATAAACCATGCTCTGGGCCATGTGGGTAAGCACTGGGCAAGCCCTAAGCCCTGCTGGTTCCCATCCTGCTGGCTCCTACCCTGGCTTTGGGATGCCTTTCAGGGATGGTTCTGTTGGCAAATGTGACACCCATCCACAAAAAGGGCCAGAAGGAGGATCCAGGGAACTACAGGCTGGTCAGTCTGACCTCGGTGCCTGGGAAGGTCATGGAACAGATCATCCTCAGTGCCATTACGTGGCACATGCAGGAGAACAGGGTGATCAGGCCCAGTCAGCACGGGTTTGTGAAAGGCAGGTCATGCCTGTCAAACCTGATCTCCTTCAATGATAAGGTGACTCCCTTAGTGGATGAGGGAAAAGCTGTGGATGTTATCTATCTGGATTTTTGCAAAGCTTTTGACACCGTCTCCCACAGCATTCTCCTGGAGAAACTGGCTGCTCATGGCCTCGATAGGTGGACTCTTCGCTGGGTAAAAACCTGGCTGGATGGCCGCGCCCAGAGAGTGGTGGTAAATGGAGCTAAATCCAGCTGGTGTCCGGTCACAAGTGGTGTCCCCCAGGGCTCGGTGCTGGGGCCGGTTCTCTTTAATATCTTTATCAATGACCTGGACGAGGGGATCGAGTGCACCCTCAGTAAATTTGCAGATGACACTAAGCTAGGTGGGCGTGTTGATCTGCTTGAGGGTAGGCTGGCCCTGCAGAGGGATCTGGACAGGCTGGACCGATGGGCCGAGGCCAATGGTATGAGGTTCAACAAGGCCAAGTGCCGGGTCCTGCACTTGGGTCACAACAACCCCATGCAGCGCTACAGGATTGGGGCGGAGTGGCTCGAAAGCTGCCCGGCAGAAAAGGACCTGGGGGTGTTGGTGGACAGCTGGCTGAATATGAGCCAGCAGTGTGCCCAGGTGGCCAAGAAGGCCAACAGCATCCTGGCCTGTATCAGGAATAGTGTGGTGAGCAGGATTAGATAAGTGATCATCCCCCTGTACTCGGCACTGGTGAGGCCCCACCTCGAGTACTGTGTTCAGTTTTGGGCCCCTCACTACAAGGACATTGAGGTGTTGGAGCGTGTCCAGAGAAGGGATACAAAGCTGGTGAGGGGTCTGGAGGACAAATCTTATGAGGAATGACTGAGGGAACTGGGGTTGTTTAGCCTGGAGAAGAGGAGGCTGAGGGGAGACCTTATCACCCTCTACAACTACCTGAAAGGAGGTTGTAGAGAGGTGGGGGCTGACCTCTTCTCCCTGGTGACAAGTGATAGGACAAGAGGAAATGGGTTTAAGTTATGTCAGGGGAGGTTTAGACTGGATATTAGGAAACATTTTTTCACTGAAAGGGTTATTAAACATTGGAATAGGCTGCCCAGGGAGGTGGTGGATTCACCATCTCTGGAGGTGTTTAAAAAAAGGGTAGATATGGTGCTTAGGGACATGGTTTAGAAGTGGGTTTTGTCAGGTTAGGTTAATGGTTGGACTTGATGATCTCAGCGGTCCCTTCCAACCTCAGCAATTCTATGATTCTGTGATTCTATGATTCTAAGTACTTCATGACTGGAGAAAGGCAAAAATCCCAGCCAACTTCAAAGAGGGCAAGAAGGAGGTTTGGAAAGCTAAAGGTTGAGCAGGTTCCACCCAATTCCCAGGAAAGAGATGGGGCACAAGCTGGGCATATGGTGGTCCAGGCCCAGGGAGGATATGGTGGTGGCTGGGGAGAGCCAGGCAGGATTTACCAAGGGCAAGTGGTGCCTGCTTGACCTGCCTGCCTACTGCCATGGGAGCACTGGGCTGGGGATGAGGGGAGAGCAATGGGGGCCATTTATTGTGACCCTTCGAGGTCTGGGACGTGGTTCCCCATGGTGTCCTCACTGGCAGAGTAGGGAGATGGGGAGACGTGGCCAGGAGAAGGGGAGAAGAGCAAGAGCTCAAGCTGTAATGTGGAAACTCCTTTTAGGCATTAGGGCAAACATTTCTGCACAACAACGATGCTCAAACCCCAGAGCAGAGCACAGAGAGGGAACAGAGCCCCAGAGTGACCTGTTCTCATGTCAAAGTTGGCCCCTCTCTTCCCTGCCCCAGGGATTTGGGTCTGTTCTTGGTACGCTGAGCCCTGCAGTTCTGCTACGGCCCAGCCCAGTGCCTCAACCCCAAGCTGCACTGCCCCGCCGCAGTCCCAGGGGACCCTGAGTGGTTTCAGGGTGTGGAAAGGGACAGGATGGTAGTGCTGGGGCCAATGGCAGGGTGCTAGTCCCCATGGCTGTGCTTTCCTGCTCCCATCTTCTTCACTTCACAGCAAACTTCTGCAGAATCGGGCCACGCTTCTCCTTAGCAGCTCCGAAAGAGGGGGTGACCATGGCGGAGCAGGAGCCATTGGGGCGGTCAGGGCAGCACCCGCCTGCATGGCCTAGAGCGTGGTCTACATCGACCTGAGGTTTGCTACGGCTCTGCTGCTCACCACCCCTGCCTGCCCCACAGCACCCTCCAAGGCCAAGAGCCCCTAGGAGAACGCGCAGCTGGGGGCAGTGCCTGTGTGGCAGCAGGGATGCAGGGTGATGCCCGTGGCTGCTCATCTCTTGCAGGGCACTGGCCCTGGTGGTGGTACATCCCCACAGGGCTGCTGGCAGCCAGCCTGCTGCTGCTGGTGGTGACCACCACGGCCTTGGGGGGTTGCTCTGAGTCAGAGTGGGGGCCATGGGGCAGGGGGCAGTTGGGGAGGGGGGCACCAGGAGCAGGTTTGGGACTGGGTGAGGGCTGGGCTGCTGGGAGGCGGTTGGGGCCAGAGGGTACCTGAGGATGAGAGCCCTGGGGTGGCGCTGCTTCTTGCTTGGCCGCCCTGAGCTGCCCTCCATCTGCCTGCCCTGCCTCCCTCTGCCTTCCCACTCTGCCTCCTACTGCCTTCCAATTGCCTTCCCACTGCCTCCCCATTTCCTCCCTGTTGCCTCCCGTTGCCTTCCCATTACCTCCCACTGCCTTCTCTCCCCTTGACACTGTTGGGGTTTCCTTACACATCCCACTGGCACCCCAGGACTGTCTCTGCCCATAGCCAGACACTTCTCTCCCATGCCCCCTTGCAAGGGTCATGCCCACCCAGCCCCCAGAGCCGGGCTAGTCCCATGTCCCCTGTCTGGACTGTCCCGTCCCCATGCCCCAGCTCACCCAGCCTGTCCACAGACTGGCAGGTCACCCTCAGCCTGTGAGATGCCTCTCGCAAGCACGTGGCTGAGTGGGGCCGCCTCTCGCAGGAGGTGAGTGCGCACGGGAGCAGAGCCTGGAGCAGATGTGGCTGGAGCTGGTGTGGGACAGACAGGAGCTAGAAAGCGTGGCAGGAGGGCAACAGCAGCCAGCTGGAGCTGGGAAGCCAGGACACTGAGCTGGGGCATGCCAGGCAGGAGCTGGCTGTGATGGAGAAGGAGATGCGGAGATGCAGGAGATGTGGGGGAAGCTCAGGGCCAGCAAGAGCACAGTGAGCAAGCAGCCTGTGTGCCTGTGTGAATACAGTTAGGGCTGGGGTGGGGTGGGGAGATGGGCAGTGATGCTGCTGGGGAGATGCGAGGGCTGAGTCCAGCCAGGCTGGGCCCCCTGAGCATCTGTAGGCAGGCGAGTGCCTGATCCATGCCCCTGCCCCCAGATTGCTGCCCCTCAGGCTGGGTGCTGTACAGGGGCAAGTGCCTCTTCATCTCGGTGGAGGAGAAGACCTGGTAAGAGAGCCACAAGTACTGCAAAGACAAATCCACTTGGCTGCTGTGGGAAGAAGTGTCCACAGTGGGGATGCTGTTGCTGCTCCTCTGAGATGTGCCCTCTCTCCTAGGTACAACTGTTCTGCAGACTGCAGGCTATCAGCTAATGGGAAAATAGAGAGTTCAAAATGCAGGAGAAAGTACCAGTGGATCTGCGAGCAGCCCCCGAAGCTGAGTAGCACACCCAAGACACTCCTTCCTCTCCTGGCCAGGAGTGACTGTGCTGCCACCCTGCTCCATCACAGGACTTGAGGACAGGAGCTGGGGGTGCACCTCTCTCCCCTGTGCACACATTGCCTCAACTGCATTGCAAAGTGCTGGGAAAGGATGTCTGTATTTTAAAGCAAGGCTCATGGAAAACAGACCTTATTGCCCTCTCTTGCACTCACACATACACTTATACCACCTTGTACCAGCCCTCTGGACCCAGGCACGTGTCCCCACGTGCCCTGGCCAGAACAGCTTGCAGTGACCCAGGATTCCGGTGTGGAGCCCAGCTCCCGCCTGCCATGCTTCCCTGAGGCTGTCAGTGGTGTGCTGGTGCAGGATGTGCCATTTGCATCTTTTCAGGGCACCAGTGAAGGCTTCAAGGAGTACCAGCCCCAGGATTGACCCTGCAGGGATGTTGCCAGCTGGACAGGGCACTGCTGACACCCCCCTGCTGGGTTTCCACCCACCTTCTTCTCCCTTTCTTCTGGCCACGTCTCCCCACTCTGCCAGAGAGGAGACCATGGGAAACCATGTCCCAGACCTCAAAGGATCACAATAAATGGCCCCCATTGCTCTCCCCTCATCCCCAACCCAGTGCTCCCATGGCAGTAGGCGGGCAGGTCAGGCAGGCACCACTTGCCCTTGGTAAATCCTGCCTGGCTCTCCCCAACCACCACCATATCCTCCCTGGGCCATCGCATGCCCAGGAGGACATGGTCCATCTTCTTCCCAGCATCAAGGCTCTTCTCTGATCAGAAGAACAAAGCTCAACCCTAGGACAGGCTGTGGCCAAGGGCAGGTGATGGAGGAAGGAGAAAGGGCAGGACAGGAGCCAGCGACAGACAGTGACAGAGGCGAGGGGCAGACAGTAAAACCAAAGGACTCCCCAAGGGGGACAGCTTGGAGACACCAACGACACCATCATACCCAGCTTCACAAGGTGCAAGACACACCTCCCAAACCAGTGCATGGTCACCAGCCTCAGAGGAAGGCAGCAGAGGTAAGCAGGGTTCGATACTGGCATCCCCTCCCTGGATCATGGGAGCCGGGGCTGGAGAGCAGGGGATGTAAGCATGGGTGTGAGTGTGAAACACAGAAATACAGCTTCTTTTCCATAAGTCTTGTTTTAAAATGCAGACACCTTCTTTCCCAACCTGTCTCCCCAGAGCTTTGCAATATGGTTGAGGCAATGGTGTGCAGGGATGTGGCTGTGCAGGAGGGGAAAGGTGTCTTTGCTGTGCACCCCCAGTTCCTGTCCCTCTGTCCTGTGATGGAGAGGGGATCTCAGAATCAACCCCTGAACTGGGAGAGGAAAGAGGGACTTGGATGGTCTGCTCAGATTTGGGGGCTGCTCACAGATCCATGGAAAATGGTAAGAGCAGAAAGAGCAGCTTATCTTCCCAGAGGCTGTTTTTGCACAGTGGGGGAGCCAATCATTCCTAGAAGGGCAGGAGCATGTAAGATGTGCCACCACCATGCTCCCAGCCCTGCTGTGCCCCACACAGCTGCAGCCCCAGGGCCCCTTAGCCTGGGCAGGAAGGACAAGCATCAGCCCCATGGCCAGGACAGATGTCCGGGCAGTGCCTAGCACCTCTACCCATGGCTGGCAAAGGTGGGAGAGGTGCAGGTGACCAAGATGGACCAACTTACTCTTTATATGTCTTTTCATCCAGCCCCTCAGGTTTATCATTATGATTTTGATATCTTTCTCCAATTCAGTATGTGGCACCAGGTGCCTGCACAAAATGCTGGGGGAGAGAAGCTGTCAACTGCTTGCCCCATGTCCAGCGCCTACCTGGTACCCAGGAGCCCTGGGGCCAGCTGTGCTCCACCCTTCCAGGACTGGCATCCAGGGCTTGTGGTGCCACAAGGTAATAGGAAGGCAATGAGAAGGCAATGGGAAGGCAATAGGAGACAACGGGAGGAAGTGGGAAGCAGTGGGAAGGCAGAGAGGCAGTGGGAGGCAGTGCAGGCAGATGGAGGGCAGCTCAGGGTGGCCAAGCAAGAAGCAGCACCACCCCAGGGCCCCCATCCCCGGGTACCCTCTGGCCCCAACCGCCTCCCAGCAGCCCAGCCCTCACCCAGTCCCAAACCCGGTGCCCCCCTCCCCAGGCTGCCCCACGGCTCCCGCTCTGACTCACAGCAAGCCCCCAAGGCTGTGGTGGTTACCAGCAGCAGCAGGCTGGCTGCCAGCAGCCCTGTGGGGATGCACCACCACTGGGGCCAGTGTCCTGCAAGAGATGAGCAGCCACGGGCATCACCCTGCATCCCTGCTGCTGCTGCCCGGTGCCCTCCCCACCCCATCCTCCCCATGGTGGCAGTCGCAGCCGAGCTCTCACCTGGGCTAGTTGCCACGGGCACCGGCCCCAGCTGCATGTTTTCCTAGGGGCTCTCGGCCTCAGAGGGCGCTGCGGGGCAGGCAAGGGTGGTGAGCAGCGGAGCCGTGGCAAACCTCAGGTCGGCATAGACCACGCTCTCGGCCATGCAGGCAGGCGCTGTCCTGGGCAGCAGCAGTTCGGGGACTCAATCCTGCCCTGCTTGCCACGGTCAGGTGGCAGGCTGTGGCCAAGACCATGTGGGGTGGAGCCACTTCTTCATGTGCAGACAAGCAGAAGTAGTCATGTTATTTGCAAAACGTGGTTTTACTTCTGAGGCCACTCTCACTTTGAGGGGGGAACGGGCAGCACGCTCTGGATCCGCCTCCCCAGGCTGTGAGGAGCCCCTGGAGCCCGTGCATAGTGGCCACAGTGGGGCCATGCCTCACCTTCCCCATCCCACCCCCTGCTGGGAGAGAGGGGCTTGGTCCTCCACATGTGCCAGGAGGTACACCCAGAGATGTCCATGTGGGAGCTGCGTGCTGCTCGCATAACCCAGGTGCTCTCTATTGAACCCATAACGGCCCCCAGGACCAAACCCCTCCAAGCCAAGCCCCAAGCAGACCTTTTAGGCTTTTGTGCATCACTCAGTCTCAAAGCAAAGTGTGTTTGCTGCAATCTCCACAGACTGGGCAGGCACCAGGAGACAAGCTGCTGCTCAGCCCAAGCCCTCTGCAGGACTAGGGGGGCAAACGGTCACCTCTCAGCTGCCTTCCCAGAGAAGCATAAACCCCAGGCAGCCACCATGATCAAAAAGCCCTGAGGGACCCACTCCAGCCTGCACAGGAGCTGCTCCATGCTGCCACCAGGCCATGGGAATGCTTGATTTGATGCTGGCTCCTGCCACTTCCTTCAGTGCTGTGGCAGCTGCCGTTTCCCGCTGGGCAGCAATGTGACCGAGTCAGTGAGCTGGAGGAGGCACATCATCCATCCCACCACCCTCATTCCCCAAAGCCAGCCACAGTGTCTGAGTGCCAGAGTTTATTGGCAAAGTGCAGAGATCTGGGGGGGGGGGGTGAAGAACTCTGGGTGAGGAGGTGGTGGTGCCCAGGGATGCCAGTGCACTTGGGTTGAGTAGGGCTGCAGGGGGGGCACAGGGTGGTGGGACAGTCGGGCTGGAGGTCCCCATGGTTACCAAGGCCTCACACAGGTGTAGATGGTATTTCCCTAGAGGAAAGCAGGGGACAAAAACTGGAACCACTGCAGGGCTGCTGCACTTGATAGAGAGAACTAACACTTAAGGGCTAATAGCAGGAGGGAACATGCTTGACGCAAAACATATAGCTATAACCTTGTAGCCATTGCATTGCTTAACCCATATCTATAATTATAACCTTGGCCATTGTGTAAGACGTTTAATCAGGAAATAGCAGAGGAGAGTTGCAGAGAAGAACAGAACAGTCATGGCCGGCCTTGCTAAAGAAACCAGCTGGAATTGACCTTGCGGTTGTGGAGTCTGATAAAAGAGAGACTGAGCTTACGCAGGAATAAAGAGTCACTTGCGGTGATGAAGAAGAGTGGGTTTGCCTTCATCCTCTCGACCCTCAACGACCACCACCAGAAGAAACCACGCATGCTCGGCGGGGAGGAGATCACGGAAATGGCTCATTTGCATACGAAGCGGGATAGATAGTTAATATGTATAGGCGTATTGCGAAACCTTATGAATATGTAACACTTCGCTGCATAAATATGATACGAGCTGCCGCGTTAGGCACGCACGAATTTGGTGGGATGACCCCCCGTGCTGCCCAGCGCTGAATAAAAACATACCTACTTTACAACCTTGCGGTTGTGGAGTCTGATTTCCGCACGTCAGTTTTGGCGAACCAGCCAGGAGATTCTCTGCTCAGCTGCGGGATCGACTGCGGAGCGGACGCCCCTAGGCGCGCCCCGAGTACTTTCCTCGGAGGAGCCTCCACTCCCAGCCGCTCACCGTGGGAGTAGACAACAACCTCCTGAAGCTGCGGACAAACGGTATGTTTAATGAGAGAGCTAGTAAGTCGTAGGGGACGCCCACGCGTGGCCAGGGCTGCTGGTAAAGCGCGCAGAGACATCTGGCGTGCAGCATAGTCCCCGTATGGGAAGAGGGTACCCTGTATTGTAGTAAGGGGATTCGCTGACTGATAGAGCGGCCGCTAGCGATCTTGGGAGTAGATGGAGTGAATCCGAGGTTATCGCTGCATCCCGGCATCGGGAGCCAGGACGGACCTGCTAATGACTGTCTGAGAAGCAGGAGAAGGGTAAGCGAGCCTCTCACAATTGTGATATGTCAACTAAGTAATATTTGCAGCTGCTGGAGGGATACTAACTGGAGTGATAATTTCATGTCTTATTTGTAAATGCCTGGGGATTTTGTGTTAAAAGCACTTGTGTGTGTGTGTGTGTGTGTGTGTGTGTGTGTTTAAGATGCAGCGTTGTTGTAAAGTGAGGGGGAGTCCTGAGTTGCGGTTTTGTGACTCTCCAAGGAACTCCGAGACGGACAAATCATCTGACATTCTGTAAAAGTTTTTTCTGATATATGTAAGTTAGGCTGCTGTGGTGTTTAGTCGCTCTCCTATCAGGGGTTTGGCTAATCATCAAAGTGGCAGAACAGAGGGAGTCACTCCTTCGGTGGTTTGGGTTCGAACCTTGGGAATATATAAACGTGTGGGAGGAGGACTGGGAAAGAGTTAAAACAGTTTGCAAGAAGAGGTTTGCATGGAAATTGAAGCGCAGCAGAAATAGAAAATAGTTGGGAAAAAAAATTAATTAAAGAAACTTAAAGATGGGAAATACTCAAGGGGGTATCCTCAAGAAAAGTCCTTTAGGTTGTGTGCTTGCTCATTGGAAAGAAATTGTGGGAAATTCTCGCCGAGACGAGCAGCTCCGGTGCAGGCACGTCCGCAGCGGAGCTGGCTGATCTCAGCGAAAAAGGGCCTTTTTCAGAGCTTTTTTGAGACAGGGAAGCGCCAGAGCGGCACAGGGACCCGCAGGGCTCCGGCAGCTCGAGGGAGAGCAGCTGACGTGAAGGGGCGGGACCAGTGGCAACGGCGGCTCGCCCACTCCCATAAGAAGCAGCCCTAGGGAGCGCTGCGAACAGAGCGGGCAGTCAGGGCGTGGCGTGGCGTGGCGTGGCGTGGCGTGGCGTGGCATGGCGTGGCAGTTTGCGTGGCAGTTTGCGCAGAAAGGCGCGCAGGAAGGGTGCTGCCATCTCTGCCAGTTCCAGAGGTGGGTTCACCCGGTAAGAGAAGCGCAGGCATGGTCCCCACCCTCTGGAAGGCCTTGTCCTCAGCACCGGCCAGAGCAGATGCAGCGACACAGACAGCGCTCCCTCGGAAACACACAGGCACCCAGGCCTCTGGCTGCAGGGAGTGCCACAGCCTTGCTCTAGGAGCAAGTTGTAGCAGTAACAACGGCTGTGTGAGGTGTGAGCAAGTAGATGATCTGCTGAGCCTGGTGGCAGAGCTCAGGGGCGAAGTTGAGCGACTAAGGAGTACCAGGGAGAGTGAGAAAGAAATAGACTGGTGGACCCAGGCCTTGAGCTCTGTGAAAGAGAGACCGGGCCAGGCATTGGAAATAAAAAAAGACCACAGGGATATCATCTCTATGCCCTGTATGGCTGAAGGGACGGAAGGCGAAGGCCTACCGAAAAATGATGAATGGAGGCAAGTCTGCGGTAAGCGCAGCAAGCGAGCCCCCTCCTTGCCCGCCTCCCCTCCCCTAGTACCATTATACAACAGGTACGAGGCCCTGGGCATGGTAGAACAGCCTAAGGACAACAAGGCGGACAGTCCTAATACATCACAGGAGGCGCCAGGACTGGGAAGACCCGCTCAAAACATTAAGACCACTGCTACAAGGAAGAAAAGGAGGGCTATAGTCGTGGGTGACTCAGCACTGAGGGCCCAATATGTAGGGCAGACCCCGCTCTCAGGGAAGTCTGCTGCCTCCCGGGGGCATGGGTTAGGGACATCACTAAGAGACTCCCTAGCCTGGTGCAGCCCTCGGACTACTATCCACTGCTCCTGTTTCATGTGGGGGGCGATGAATGTGCAGATCGGCAAGGATGATTAAAAGGGATATCAGGGCCTTGGGACAGTCACTACAGGGATCTGGAGCATAGGTGATTTTCTCATCCCTACTTCCTGTTGTGGGCAATGACATTGAAAGGAACAGACGAGCTCAATCTGTTAACACGTGGCTCCGTGGATGGTGTCAACGCTACAACTTTGGGTTTTTTAACAATGGAATGACCTATGTGGCATCAGGCCTGCTGGCATCAGATGGGGGCTGGCTCACTCAAAGAGGGAGAAGGGTTTTTGCCCAAAAATTGGCAGGGCTCGTTAACAGGGCTTTAAACTAAAGTCGACGGGGGAAGGGGGTATTATCAGGGTTGCCCATGAACAGCCAAGGGATGTTGCATCAAGGAAAGGGGAACAGGGTGCTGGTGAGGGCCTGCAGCCATTAGCTCCAAGATATGCCAGCTACGCTGCAGTATGCTCAAACCTTCACGTAGATGAGCTAGGAGCTCCTGGACCAACGGGAGTCAATCGGGAGGCACTGTTAGTACAGGACAAAGGAATTACAGCTGCTCCAACAAAATCGGCTGCAACGAAGACACTGCTGAAGTGCCTCTACACAAATGCGCGGAGCATGGGGAACAAGCAGGAGGAATTAGAGATGTGTACACGCCTCCAAGGCTACGATCTCATCAGCATCGTAGAAACTTGGTGGGACGACTCCTATGACTGGAGCGTCGGCATGAAAGGGTACAGGCTCTTCAGGAGAGACAGGCAAGGGAAACAAGGAGGTGGTGTTGCCTTATATGTTGATGAGCAGCTGGAATGTATGGAGCTCAACCTGGGGGAGGATACCGAGCCAACTGAGAGCCTATGGGTCAAGATTACAGGGAAATCGGGAGCAGGGGACGTTACAGTGGGGGTATGCTACAGGCCACCCGACCAGGAAGACCAAGTGGATGAAGCCCTCTATAGACAGATAGGGGCGGCATCACGTTCACAGACCTTGGTTCTCATGGGTGACTTCAACCACCCTGACATCAGTTGGAAGGATAACACAGCCAGGCACAGGCAATCCAGGAGGTTCCTGGATTGCATTGAGGACAACTTCCTTCTCCAAGTGGTTGAGGAGCCGACGAGGAGAGGAGCCATGCTGGACCTTGTTCTTACCAAAGAGGAAGAGCTGGTTGACAGGGTCAAACTCAAGGGTAGCCTGGGCTGTAGTGACCATGAAATGGTCGAGTTTGAAATCCTCAAGGCAATGAAGAAGGTGCGCAGCAGGCTGACGACCCTGGACTTCAGGAGAGCCGACTTTGGCCTCTTGAAGAATCTGCTTGTTATGGTGCCGTGGGATGAAGCGCTGGAAGGAAGAGGGGTCCAAGAAAGTTGGTTAATATTCAAGGACCACCTCCTCCAAGCACAGCAGCAATGCATTCCTACAAAGAGGAAGGCAGGCAGAAAAGCCAGGAGGCCTGCGTGGATGAACAAGGAGCTCCTGGAAGTGACCAAAAGAAAAAAGGAGGCCTACAGGGAGTGGAGACAGGGGCGGGTAGCCTGGGAGGATTACAGAGGAATCGTTCGAGCAGCCAGAGAGCGGGTTAGACAAGCTAAAGCCCAGCTAGAACTAAATCTGGCCAGGGACATTAAGACAAACAAAAAATCCTTCTATAGGTATGTCAGTGAGAAAAGACAGACTGGGGAAAATGTAGGCCCTCTCCGGAAGGAAACGCAAGAACTGGTTACCCGGGACAGTGACAGAGCTGAGGTACTCAATGACTTTTTTGCCTCAGTCTTCACAGACAAGGACAGCAGCCGCACTGCCCAAGACGCAGATTGCAAAGGAGAGGATTGGGAAAAGGAAGCACCACCCACTGTAGATGAAGATCAAGTGAGAGACCACCTGAGGAACCTGAAGGTGCACAAGTCCATGGGACCTGATGAGATACATCCGCGGGTCCTGAGGGAACTGGCAGATCAAGTCGCGAAGCCACTAGCCATCATATTTGAGAAGTCGTGGCAGTCTGGCGAGGTTCCTGCCGCTGGAAAAGGGGAAACATAAGCCCTATTTTCACAAAGGGAAACAAGGAAGACCCGGGGAACTACAGGCCAGTCAGTCTCACCTCTGTGCCTGGCAAGATCATGGAGCAGATCCTCCTGGAAACTCTGCTGAGGCACACAGAAAACAAGGAGGTGATTGGCGAGAGCCAACATGGCTTCACCAATGGCAAGTCATGCCTGACAAATTTGGTGGCCTTCTATGAAGGGGTTACAGAGGCAGTGGACAAGGGAAGATCTGCTGATGTCATCTACCTGGACTTGTGCAAAGCATTTGACACTGTCCCACACGATATCCTGGTCTCTAAATTGAAGAGACATGGATTCGACAAATGGACCACTCGGTGGATAAAGAACTGGCTGGATGGTCGCACTCAAAGGGTTGCGGTCAACGGCTCGGTGTCCAAGTGGAGAGCAGTGACAAGTGGCGTTCCTCAGGGGTCGGTACTGGGACCTGTACTATTCAACATCTTTGTCAGAGACATGGACAGTGGGGTAGAGTGCACCCTCAGCAAGTTTGCAAATGATACCAAGCTGTTTGGCGAAGCAGACACGCTTGAGGGGAGGGATACCATCCAGAGGGACCTGGACAGGCTGGAGAGGTGGGCCCAAACCAACCTCATGCAGTTTAACAAGGCCAAGTGCAAGGTCCTACATCTGGGTCGGGGCAATCCCAAGCACAAATACAGGCTCAGCGGAGAATGGCTGGATAGCAGCCCTGTGGAGAAGGACCTGGGGGTGCTGATTGACGAGAAGCTCAACATGAGCAAGCAGTGTGCGATCGCAGCCCAGAAGGCCAACCGTATCCTGGACTGCATCAAAAGAGCCACGAGGATGATCCGAGGGCTGGAGCACCTCTCCTATGAGGAGAGGCTGAGAGAGTTGGGGCTGTTCAGCCTGGAGAAGAGAAGGCTCCGGGGAGATCTTATTGCGGCCTTCCAGTACCTAAAGGGGGCCTACAGGAGAGCTGGGGAAGGACTTTTTACTAGGGCATGTAGTGATAGGACGAGGGGGAACGGCTTTAAGCTGGAAGAGGGCAGGTTTAGATTAAACATTAGGAAGAAGTTTTTCACTTTAAGGGTAGTAAGGCACTGGAACAGGTTGCCCGGAGAGGTCGTTGAAGCCCCGTCCCTGGAGGTATTCAAAGCCAGGCTGGACGTGGCCTTGGGCAACCTGGTCTAGTGGGAGGTGTCCCTGCCTATGGCAGGGGGGTTGGAACTCGATGATCTTCAAGGTCCCTTCCAACCTAAACCATTCTATGATTCTATGAAATGGAGGTACTGAAAGTAAGAAAATTCTTGTTAAGTATTGTAATCAGTGGTGGCCGTTATATAAGTTGGAAGATGGGGCCATGTGGCCACTGGATGGATCACTAGATTATAATACTATGTTGCAGTTAATGTTATTTTTAAGAAGAGAAGGGAAATGGGATGAGGTATCATATGCAGATGTTCTTTACCCTCCGAAACCATCCGGAGTGGCAGAGGGATTGTGGAATAGTGCCACCGCAGGACCCTATGGTACTCGCCCTCGAGCGAGAGAATAAAGGATTAAAAGGAAAACTGAGGCGGTGCTGCTCAGCATGTAGTATTGGACAAAGATGCACTAAGATCAGTAAAAATTATCAAGTATCAGAACAGGATTTAACTGATCTGTTTAAGTCTCCCCCTCGGTCACAGGAACGAGATGTGGACTCGGAGGGAACTTCTACTCCTCCAGGTAGCCCCGTAGCCTCCCGGACTAGGGGGAAACATATGATTTTGCAGGCACCGCTTCGAGAGGCAGTAGGACCAGAGGGAGGGACAATGTTGATTAAGGTACCTTTTTCCACTACCGATTTGGAGGCGTGGAAAAAGGTTGCCAAGGATTATAGGAATGATCCTGTGGGCGTAACCAAACATTTTCAGTTTATCATAAAGCAACATAACCCTGATTGGAATGATATGCAGCTATTATTGGAATATATGACAGAAACGGAAAAACAACAGATTTTAAAGGTTGCTGGGGATTTAGCTGAGGATCATTATAAGATCACGGGAGGGGACGTTAAAGAGTACTTCCCCCTGCAGGATCCAAAGTGGGATCCAAATAAATCAGCACATATGGAAAGATTACAAGCATATCAAGGATGGATTTCAAAAGGAATGGAGAGAGCCATTCCTAAGACCATCAATTGGTCAGCATTATATGCAATTAAACAAGGTCCCTACGAGTCACCATCTGAGTTCCTGGACCGACTGAGAGATGTAATGCGCCGCCACACACCGCTGGATCCTGGGTCTGAGGTAGGAATACAGCAACTAGTCTCTCTATTTTTAGGACAGTCTACAGGGGATATTAGACGGAAACTCCAAAAGCTGCGTCCCACAGAAAGTAGAAGTCTGGAAGTGTTACTGGATGAGGCGTGGAGAGTGTTCAGTAATAGAGAGGATGATTGTAAACGAGGGCAAAGAAGGGTGGTGGCGGTCATCAGTGAGGGGGAAGAGAGAAAACCCAGACAAGGACTGCCTCGATTAGGCAAGGATCAATATGCGTGGTGCAAAAGATCTGGACACTGGAAAAACAATTGTCCGGAAAGGTGGAAAAATAAGGAAAAGGCATGGAACAACCAAAAGGGAAGAGTGTTGGCTCACATGAAGGTAGACTGATGGGGACCAGAGGAATCTACCCTAGCGGATCCACTGGTTATAATGAAGCTAGGGGAGGAACAAAAGAAAGTAGAATTTTTGGTTGATACAGGGGCTACGTATTCGGTCTTAAATCAAGCTTTGATGCCCCTGGGAAATGAATATATCATGGTAAAAGGGGCAACTGGCCAAAGTGAAAAGGCATATTTTTGCGAACCTCTGAGATATAAACTGGGAAAACAATGGGGCATTCACAGGTTCCTGTTCATGCCCAACTCCCCAAAGGCACTTTTGGGGAGAGACTTATTGGAACAATTGGGTGCAATAATTAAATTTGAAAAAGGAGAGATTACTCTGGAGGTAAATGACCAGCAGTATATTCAGATAACGAGCTTATCCTTAGCTAGTGTCCCCGTGGGAGGAAAAATCAGCGAAGAAATCATGAATGAGGTATATCCCGGGGTATGGGCCACAGATATACCAGGAAGAGCAAAATGCTACACCTGTTGAGGTCAAACTTAAAGAGGGACGACAACCGGTAAGAGTCAAACAATATCCCTTAAGGAAGGAGGATAGGGAGGGAATTCAACCAATAATAGAAAAATTTTTACAACTGGGGTTGCTAAGAGAATGTGAATCTGATTTTAACACTCCCATATTACCTATCCGTAAACCTGACGGGTCATACCGGATAGTCCAGGACCTACGAGCTATAAATAAAATAACTGAAGACCTATACCCAGTAGTGGCGAATCCATACACCCTACTGACTGTATTGACACCTGAACTAGCCTGGTTTACAGTCTTAGATTTGAAGGATGCCTTCTTTTGCCTCCCTCTCCATAAAGCCAGCCAGAAAATATTTGCATTCGAATGGGAAAATCCTAAAAGTGGACGTAAGACTCAGCTCACCTGGATGGTGTTGCCACAAGGGTTCAAAAACAGCCCCACCATATTTGGTAACCAACTCGCAAAAGATTTAGAGACTTGGGAAGCCCCACCCGAGGAAGGGAAACTGTTACAATATGTAGATGATCTCTTGATTGCCACCAAGACAGAGGATGCTTGTATAACCTGGACAGTGAGTCTGCTGAATTTTTTAGGACTCCAAGGATACCGGGTATCTAAGAAGAAGGCCCAAGTGGCGCAGTGTAAGGTGATATATTTGGGCTATGAGATCAGTGCCAGACAAAGGACTTTGGGACGGGCCCGAAAAGAGACAATATGCCAAACTCCAAGACCGCAGACAGTGAAGGAACTACAAACTTTTCTGGGAATGACTGGGTGGTGTCGGCTGTGGATTTATAATTATGGGCTGCTTGTCAAACCCCTGTATACCCTAATGACTACGGAACAGAAACCCCTTAAATGGACTAAAGAGACCATACAGGCCTTCCAGTCGTTAAAAAAGGCCTTGATGTCAGCTCCAGCCTTGGGACTCCCAGACGTGAGTAAACCGTTTATCCTTTTCTCTCACGAAAAACAGGGAATTGCCTTAGGGATATTGGCACAAGATCTAGGCCCGTATCGGCAAGCAGTTGCATATTTCTCCAAGCAATTGGATACAACTGCGAAAGGCTGGCCTGGATGCTTGCGGGCAGTTGCGGCTGTAGTATTAAACATCCAGGAAGCCCGAAAGTTCACCTTGGGCCAGAAAATGACTGTGTTAGTGTCCCATACAGTATCCTCAGTACTGGAAGCGAAAGGAGGACACTGGCTGTCCCCACAAAGATTCTTGAGATATCAGGCCATACTGGTGGAACAAGATGATGTGGAAATTGTAATCACTAACATTGTCAATTCAGCTTCTTTCCTCAGTGGGAACACAGGAGAACCAGTGCATCATGATTGTCTGGAAACCATTGAAGCAACATATTCTAGCCGTCTGGACCTGAGAGACAGTCCTATGGAGAACACAGAGAATAGGTTCACGGATGGAAGCAGCTATGTCCTAAATGGTAAAAGGTATGCTGGGTATGCCGTCACCACCAGTCAAGAAATAATAGAGTCAGGACCTTTGCCCATGAATACTTCTGCTCAGAAGGCAGAAATAATTGCTTTGACCCGTGCCTTGGAATTGGCCCAAGGCAAAGCTGTGAATATCTATACAGACTCGAAATATGCCTTTGGGGTTGTACATGCACATGGAGCTATCTGGAAAGAGAGAGGACTATTGAATTCACAGGGCAAAAACATCAAGCATGCAGAGGAGATCTTGAAACTGCTGGCAGTCCAACTCCCTGAGAAAGTGGCAATCATGCACATTAAGGCTCACCAGAAAGTAAACTCGGAGTTGGAAAGAGGAAATGAGCTGGCGGACAGAGAGGCAAAACAGGTGGCCAAAACAAAGGTAAAAACAGAAGGGGCTTTGGTCCCTGATAGACGAATTTCCCTAGAAGATAAGCCAGAGTATACTAAAGAGGATCAGAAACTTGTCATAGACTTAGAAGGGTCATACAACAAAGAGGGGTGGGCTCTCACCCCACAAGGGAAACTAATCGTTCCCTCCCATCTAACATGGTCTCTAGTAAGAGAAGAACACAGAAAGAGGCATTGGGGAGCAGAGACCTTATATAAACACCTAATTAGAGAAATCGTAGCTAGAAACTTATACACCACTGTGAGACAAGTGACTCAGCAGTGTGAGCTATGCCTCCAGACTAATCCTAAGAACACCCCCAAACCAGAAATAGGCCAAATTGGGAGAGGCAACGGGCCTGGGCAACAATGGCAAATTGACTTCACAGAACTCCCAAGAAAAGGGGGGTATCGATACTTATTGGTATTAACTGATACCTTTTCAGGTTGGCCAGAGGCGTTCCCTGCCAGGACGGCCAAAGCTCGGGAGGTAACCAGAATATTAATACAAGAGATAATACCACGCTTTGGGGTTCCGGCAACCATATCATCTGATAGAGGGCCACATTTCATCTCGAAAGTAGTACAACAAATTAGCTGCTATTTGGGAATAGATTGGCAGCTTCACACCCCATATCGCCCTCAGTCGAGTGGCCAAGTAGAAAAAATGAACCACCTAATCAAACAGCAAATTGTAAAATTGGGACAGGAAACTAACTTGGCCTGGCCTCAGTCTCTTCCCTTGGCTCTTTTGCACATACGAACTAGGCCAAGAGCAAAGGAAGGACTGAGCCCTTTTGCCATAGTGTTATATGTTTTAAACTTGCGAATGATAAAACAAATGAGGCAATTGATATATGCTCAACAACTCCGACAACAAGTCAAAGTAGGCAAAAATATTATAAAGAACCTAGAAAGGAATGGAATAATATAAAGGGCACTAACATAAAGTAAATGAATTTACTTACTTTTTAGAAAAGGGGGGATTGATAGAGAGAACTAACACTTAAGGGCTAATAGCAGGAGGGAACATGCTTGACGCAAAACATATAACCTTGTAGCCATTGCATTGCTTAACCCATATCTATAATTATAACCTTGGCCATCGTGTAAGACGTGTAATCAGGAACTAGCAGAGGGGAGTTGCAGAGAAGAACAGAACAGTCATGGCCGGCCTTGCTAAAGAAACCAACTGGAATTGACCTTGCGGTTGTGGAGTCTGATAAAAGAGAGACTGAGCTTACGCAGGAATAAAGAGTCACTTGCGGTGATGAAGAAGAGTGGGTTTGCCTTCATCCTCTCGACCCTCAACGACCACCACCAGAAGAAATCACGCATGCTCGGTGGGGAGGAGATCACGGAAATGGCTCATTTGCATACGAAGCGGGATAGATAGTTAATATGTATAGGCGTATTGCGAAACCTTATGAATATGTAACACTTTGCTGCATAAATATGATACGAGCTGCCGCATTAGGCACGCACGAATTTGGTGGGATGACCCCCCGTGCTGCCCAGCGCTGAATAAAAACATACCTACTTTACAACCTTGGGGTTGTGGAGTCTGATTTCCGCACGTCACACTCTTCTCGAATACCCAGCTGTGGGATTCCCTGCAGAGGCTGCTGGACAGCCCCAAGCCTGACACCCTGCCGCAAGCCAGGAAAGAGCTGGTGGAGTGCTGGATTGGGAAGAGCCTTCAGGGAGAGAGCAGGCTGAGATGGGATGGGCGGGATGAGCTGGGGCTGGTCTGTCAGCAGCTCCTCCAGCCAGGGACCAGAGGCTGCGCAGAGATGCTGTGTGGGCAAAGTTTGCCCTCCCCATGGAGCACTGTCCCCTGCCACCCTCCTCCCAATTAGGACACATGCTCTGATTCCCCCACCCACCCTACCCCTGCCTGCTTGGCATGCAGTCCCCAGCCCCATCATGCATGCAACCCCCCCAGGCCCCTCCTGGCAGGTCTAGGCACCAGTTGCACCAAGCAAAGCCCCATGCTGGGAACCTGCTTTTGGGGGACCACCCCAACCCCTCACCCAAGCAGGATGGGGGCACTGGGGTCAGGCCCCTGCAACCTTCCCTTCCCTAAAATGCCCCAGTGCAGCCCTGGGGAATTGAGCGGTGGCCAAGACGTGGAGCAGGTCCCTGCCCTCTGGTGGGCTGCCTGTCCACCCCCTCACCTCCCCAAGCCCTGGTGTTGGACCCTCAGCAGCCCTGGCTGGGGACAAACTGACAACTTCACCCCTTCAGTGCAGTGCCATCCAGCCACTTCCAGTCAGACCTGGAGCCATCCTGCTTCAGCCCCACATGGAAGACCTCCATGTTGGCCATGCGCACCAGGAAAGCCTAGTGCAGGAGAGGATCCGCTGAGCTCCCTGGGGGGACAGCCAACCCCAGCCACGCGATTAGCAATGGGGGCTGTGCAGTTTGGGCACAGCATTGCTGGCTCCCTGCCTGGGGGCTTGTCTGGGCTTTGAGCACACGGGCAAGAGACAGGGAGCCGAGATGATGCTGGTGATGGCTGGGTGACTGCTGAGGGACCTTGAGGTGGTCACCAATGAAGCCCGATTCCTGCGGGGGGGGTTGGACCGGCCAGGCTGGGCACACTCACCAGGGTGGCGTTGGCTCAGATGGTGACCAGCTGTGCCCCTCTGGAACAGCAGTCCTCTCTGCTCTGTTCCCAGCTCTTTTTGGCAGAGAAGTAGTAGCACTGCCCCACATCCCAGAGCCAGCTGGCTGGGCAGAACTGGCATCACCTTGTGCACCAGAAACACAGCCTGGGCAAGCAGCCGGGACAGGGCAGCTGTCAGGAGCTGCCACCAGCACCCAGCCCAGAGGGAAGCAGGGTGACAAGGGGCAGCCAGGGTGCCAACCAACCCAGCATGCTCCTGCAGCTGCCCCATTGGAAAGGACCCTCCATTTCCCCTTACGCTGGGGCCCAGCTTCCATATCCTAGCCCCAGCTCCCCAGTGGGAGCCCCAGGGGAGATGGGTTGGTTATACGAAGGTGCTGGCATCAGGCAGGTGGGTCAGGCAGGAGAGCTCCGGGTTTGGGGGTGTGATACAAACATAATTTGCAAAGTGCTGAGAATGCAGTCAGGATTTCAGCTTCACCAGAGGCTGGTTGAAAAAGAGCACCCAATGCCATTCGGCATGTGGATGATCATGGCAGCCGTGAGCCTGGTGCTGGTGGCGTGTCCAGGCGACACTGAGCCGTGCTGGGGTCATCTCTTCTGAAGGGGTCCCAGCAATGCAGCCTTTTCAGCAGCACTGGGGCAGCTCTCCATGCTGTGAGCCACGGGACAGGCAGCAAGGGTGGAGGAAGACTTGGGGGGGGGGAAAAACATGTTCTGGAGTAGGGACAGATCCTGCCTCTTGAAAGGAGCAGTCAGGCCCTCTTCAAACCTCACCCAGGAGCCTGCCGGGCTCTCCTACCTCGCAGTGTCTGTCACCCATAGCTGGGGCTCTCCTCCGTGCTCCAGAGACCATGGGTACAGCATGCCTGTTGTCCTAAATCTACAGAAGATGAGCACAGAGGTGTCCCTGCCAACCCTGAACTCCTGCTCCCAGCAGCATCCAGTGCTCTCTCCCATGGGACAGCCCCGTGGCTGTGACTGTGGGTGTCCCCCCTTTAGGTGACCTGCCAGCCAAGCCTGCCAAGGTCCTTTGCAGCTTTTGCTGTGCTTGGAAGCCCATCACATGACAGGCTTTTGGGGAAAGTGCTTCTGCCTTTTGGTTTCGGTGTTACCACTCTCCTGTCTTAATTTTGTTGCCATGGGATGAAGCAGGATGACCCAGTGCCATTCCCAAGCCCATGCTGTCTCCCCACCTTCCTCTCCCAGCCAGGCAGGTGAGGTCTTGCCTTACCAATTTTCCTGCTTGCCCCAGAGCCCAGAAATCCACAATGCCCTTGGCCCCAAGCAGGAGAGCCAAGCTTTGCTGGCAGGCTGCAGCTCTGCTGCCTGCTGCAGTGAGGCCAGGGCAGCTGCCCCCTCCAGCAGCCCTGGGGCTCAGTGCCCCTCCAGCACACGACCCCATAGTGCCAACCCCGAGCCCTCAGCCAGAGAGGTCGAGGCACAAGCAGGTACTCACAGTGGAAGCTCAAGTCAATGAGGATGATTTGTGCCAGCAGGAGCAGCAGGGAGAGGTGAGCCAGGCTGAAGGCTGCCCAGCACCAGGGCAGCCACACTGGCTGCTGAGGAGCTGGGAGAGAGAGTTAACCTGGGTCCTGGGGGCTTGGTGGGAGCGGTGGGGAGCCCCCAGCCAGGAAAGGTCTGTGAGCCCCAGGCAGGGTCTTAGGAGGCAGCAGAGGAGCCCAGGAAAACTGAGGGAGAGCCCATTTGCAGCACCTTGACCCTCCTAGAAGTTGTCTCCCTGCAGACAGTGCTTGGCATGGGGGGGAGGGGAGAGCAGAGCAGGAGGTGCCTGTGTGTGCTGTGCCACGCAGCTGGGGTACAGCGAGCATCCTTTGCCCTTGAGCCCTTCCTGCCCTCCTCCCCAAGAGCAGACAGTCTGCAACAGGGCTGGAGAGAGCTGTTTGGAAGAGGATATCCGAAAGGAGGGCGTGGGGGGAGCAAGGCTGGGGGAACGGCCCTGCAGAGGGCAAGGGGCTGCAGGAGGGCAGGGGAGCTGCTGGGAGAGCTGGGGTGCCAGGGGCAGGGAGCAACATGCTATTACCTGGTGTGAGGGGCAAGCGCAGATCGGTGTATGTGCCCACCCCCTTCCATCCCTCTCTCGGTCTCTGCACCTGGGGAAAGCGGCAATCCCCTCGCAGCCCCCTTTGGCAGCCAGGTGTGATGTGAAATGGAAAGTGTCACTTCCTGGCAGGGTCCCCAGAGGCACCACCTGGGCCACAACCCTGGGGGACTGCAGTGCTGCTCTAATAAGTAACTAGAGGTAATTTGCTGATCAAACAAGTTAAGCAAGGGGAACGAACCCATTGTGGTAGTCTTGAGAACATCTGACAAGATGTCTTGAGAACATTTGACAAGAGATATGACCACAATGTTATCTTGAGCAAACGTTAAACCGCATTGTTATGTTACTTTGTGTCTTTTGTACCAACCAAGCATGTAAAGAATAGATTGTATAAGCTGATTTTGTATCTGACATTTTGTCGAAACTGCCTCAAGCAAGTACAGATCTGAAGAAATCACGATAACGGAAGAAGCAGAGGGGCATACCGAAGATGTCGAAACCGACCTCCGTGAAGATAAAAGGAGCTGCTCAGCTTGCTTGAATTTGCGAGCCCTTGGAGGAGCTGTGACTCCCCGGCCGCCCAGCGCTGCTTTTGCTTTCCTACCTTAATAAATATTTAGTGAATACATTTTGGACTCGATTTGTTTCAACTAAACTATAACAAATTTGGTGCCGTGACTCGGATCCAGACAGCCGACTCGGAATTCAACTCTGGGAGGGCGCCCCATCTTCGGATGGTCCCGGAGGAGATTCCGACTTAGCTCACCTGGATTTTCCAAACTGAGATAGGAAAGCAAAAAGAAAGAAAAAGGAGATACTGCAGTTCCCCGTAATTTTTGTGCACGAAGAGCCGGACGAAGACTCGGGAGTGAGTAAGTACATTGCGGTTCCGTTCGGTCGGGGATTGGGTACCCGGGGTGCGAGTGAATGAGACATCCACTGGGCTTAGTAGTCTTGATAGAGAGAACTAACATTTAAGGGCTAATAGCAGGAGGGAACATGCTTGACGCAAAACATATAACATTGTAGCCATTGCATTGCTTAACCCATATCTATAACCTTGGCCATCGTGTAAGACATTTTATCAGGAAATAGCAGAGAAGAACAGAACAGCCATGGCCGGCCTTGCTAAAGAAACTTGCTGGAACTGACCTTGCGGTTGCGGAGTCTGATAAAAGAGAGACTGAGCTTACACAGGAATAAAGAGTCACTTGTGGTGATGAAGAAGAGAGGGTTTGCCTTCATCCTCTCGACCCTCAACGACCACCACCAGAAGAAACCGCGCATGCTCGGCGGGGAGGAGACCACGGAAATGGCTCATTTGCATACGAAGCGGGAATAGATAGTTAATATGTATAGGCGTATTGCGAAACCTTATGAATATGTAACACTTTGCTGTATAAATATGATACGAGCTGCCGCGTTAGGGGCGCACGAATTTGGTGGGATGACCCCCCGTGCTGCCCAGCGCTGAATAAAGCATACCTACTTTACAACCTTGGGGTTGTGGAGTCTGATTTCCGCACGTCAGTTTTGGCGAGCCAGCCAGGAGGTTCTCTGCTCAGCTGTGGGATCGACTGTGGAGCGGACGCCCCTAGGCGCGCCCTGAGTACTTTCCTCGGAGGAGCCTCCACTCCCAGCCGCTCACCGTGGGAGTAGACAACAACCTCCTGAAGCTGCGGACAAACGGTATGTTTAATGAGGGGGCCAGTAAGTCGTAGGGGACGCCCACGCGTGGCCGGGGCTGCTGGTAAAGCGCGCAGAGACGTCTGGCGTGCAGCATAGTCCCCGTATGGGAAGAGGGTACCCTGTATTATAGTAAGGGGATTCGCTGACCGATAGAGCGGCCGCTAGCGATCTTGGGAGTAGATCGAGTGAATCCGAGGTTATCGCTGCATCCCGGCATCGGGAGCCAGGACGGACCTGCTAATGACTGTATAAGAAGCAGGTGAAGGGTAAGCGAGCCTCCGAGGTTATCGCTGCATCCCGGCATCGGGAGCCAGGACGGACCTGCTAATGACTGTTTGAGAAGCAGGAGAAGGGTAAGCGAGCCTCTCACAGTTGTGATATGTCAACTAATTAATATTTGCAGCTGCTGGAGGGATACTAACTGGAGTGATAATTTCATGTCTCATTTGTAACTGCCCGGGTATTTTGTGTTAAAAGCACTTGTATGTGTGTGTGTGTGTGTGTGTGTGTTTAAGACGCAGCGTTGTTGTAAAGTGAGGGGGAGTCCTGAGTTGCGGTTTCGTGACTCTCCAAGGAACTCCGAGACGGGCAAAACATCTGACATTCTGTAAAAGTTTTTTTCTGATATATGTGCTGTGGTGCTTAGTCGCTCTCCTATCAGGGGTTTGGCTAATCATCAAAGTGGCAGAACAGAGGGAGTCACTCCTTCGGTGGTTTGGGTTCGAACCTTGGGAATATTTAAACGTGTGGGAAAGAGTTAAAACAGTTTGCAAAAAAGAGGTTTGCGTGGAAATTGAAGCGCAGCAGAAATAGAAAATAGTTGAAAAAAAAAAGAAAAAAAAAAAATTAAAGAAACTTAAAGATGGGTAATACTCAAGGGGGTATCCTCAAGAAAAGTCCTTTGGGTTGTGTGCTTGCTCATTGGAAAGAAATTGTGGGAAATGGAGGTACTGAAAGTAAGAAAATTCTTGTTAAGTATTGTAATCAGTGGTGGCCGTTATATAAGTTGGAAGATGGGGCCAAGTGGCCATTAAATGGATCACTAGATTATAATACTATGTTGCAGTTAATGTTATTTTTAAGAAGAGAAGGGAAATGGGATGAGGTCTCATACGCAGATATGTTTTTTACCCTCCGAAACCATCCGGAGTGGCAGAGGGATTGTGGAATAGTGCCACCGCAGGACCCTATGGTACTCGCCCTCGAGCGAGAGAATAAAGGATTAAAAGGAAAACTGAGGCGGTGCTGCTCAGCATGTAGTATTGGACAAAGATGCACTAAGATCAGTAAAAATTATCAAGTATCAGAACAGGATTTAACTGATCTGTTTAAGTCTCCCCCTCGGTCACAGGAACGAGATGTGGACTCGGAGGGAACTTCTACTCCTCCAGGTAGCCCCGTAGCCTCCCGGACTAGGGGGAAACATATGATTTTGCAGGCACCGCTTCGAGAGGCAGTAGGACCAGAGGGAGGGACAATGTTGATTAAGGTACCTTTTTCCACTACCGATTTGGAGGCGTGGAAAAAGGTTGCCAAGGATTATAGGAATGATCCTGTGGGCGTAGCCAAACATTTTCAGTTTATCATAAAGCAACATAACCCTGATTGGAATGATATGCAGCTATTATTGGAATATATGACAGAAACGGAAAAACAACAGATTTTAAAGGTTGCTGGGGATTTAGCTGAAGATCATTATAAGATCGCAGGAGGGGACGTTAAAGAATATTTCCCCCTGCAGGATCCAAAGTGGGATCCAAATAAATCAGCACATATGGAAAGATTACGAGCATATCAAGGATGGATTTCAAAAGGAATGGAGAGAGCCATTCCTAAGACCATCAATTGGTCAGCATTATATGCAATTAAACAAGGTCCCTCCGAGTCACCATCTGAGTTCCTGGACCGACTGAGAGATGTAATGCGCCGCCACACACCGCTGGACCCTGGGTCTGAGGTAGGAATACAGCAACTAGTCTCTCGGTTTTTAGGACAGTCTACAGGGGATATTAGACGGAAACTCCAAAAGCTGCGTCCCACAGAAAGCAGAAGTCTGGAAGTGTTACTGGATGAGGCGTGGAGAGTGTTCAGTAATAGAGAGGATGATTGTAAACGGGGGCAAAGAAGGGTGGTGGCAGTCATCAGGGAGGGGGAAGAGAGAAAACCTAGACAAGGACTGCCTCGATTAGGCAAGGATCAATGTGCGTGGTGCAAAAGATCGGGACACTGGAAAATCAATTGTCCGGAAAGGTGGAAAAATAAGGAAAAGGCATGGAACAACCAAAAGGGAAGAGTGTTGGCTCACATGAAGGTAGACTGACGGGGACCAGAGGAATCTACCCTAGCGGATCCACTGGTTATAATGAAGCTAGGGGAGGAACAAAAGAAAGTAGAATTTTTGGTTGATACAGGGGCTACATATTCGGTTTTAAATCAAGCTTTGATGCCCCTGGGAAATGAATATATCATGGTAAAAGGGGCAACTGGCCAAAGTGAAAAGGCATATTTTTGCGAACCTCTGAGATATAAACTGGGAAAACAATGGGGCATTCACAGGTTCCTGTACATGCCCAACTCCCCAAAGGCACTTTTGGGGAGAGACTTATTGGAACAATTGGGTGCAATAATTAAATTTGAAAAAGGAGAGATTACTCTGGAGGTAAATGACCAGCAGTATATTCAGATAATGAGCTTATCCCTAGCTAGTGTCCCCGTGGGAGGAAAAATCAGCGAAGAAATCATGAATGAGGTATATCCCGGGGTATGGGCCACAGATATACCAGGAAAAGCAAAAAATGCTACACCTGTTGAGGTCAAACTTAAAGAGGGACAACCACCGGTAAGGATCAAACAATATCCCTTAAGGAAGGAGGATAGGGAGGGAATTCAACCAATAATAGAAAAATTTTTACAACTGGGGTTGCTAAGAGAATGTGAATCTGATTTTAACACTCCCATATTACCTATCCGTAAACCTGACGGGTCATACCGGATAGTCCAGGACCTGCGAGCTATAAATAAAATAACTGAAGACCTATACCCGGTAGTGGCGAATCCATACACCCTACTGACTGTATTGACACCTGAACTAGCCTGGTTTACAGTCTTAGATTTGAAGGATGCCTTCTTTTGCCTCCCTCTCCATAAAGCCAGCCAGAAAATATTTGCATTCGAATGGGAAAATCCTAAAAGTGGACGTAAGACTCAGCTCACCTGGACAGTGTTGCCACAAGGGTTCAAAAACAGCCCCACCATATTTGGTAACCAACTCGCAAAAGATTTAGAGTCTTGGGAAGCCCCACCCGAGGAAGGGAAACTGTTACAATATGTAGATGATCTCTTGATTGCCACCAAGACAGAGGATGCTTGTATAACCTGGACAGTGAGTCTGCTGAATTTTTTAGGACTCCAAGGATACCGGGTATCTAAGAAGAAGGCCCAAGTGGCGCAGTGTAAGGTGATATATTTGGGCTATGAGATCAGTGCCGGACAAAGGACTTTGGGACGGGCCCGAAAAGAGACAATATGCCAAACCCCAAGACCGCAGACAGTGAAGGAACTACGAACTTTTCTGGGAATGACTGGGTGGTGTCGGCTGTGGATTTATAATTATGGGCTGCTTGTCAAACCCCTGTATACCCTAATGACTACGGAACAGAAACCCCTTAAATGGACTAAAGAGACCATACAGGCCTTCGAGTCGTTAAAAAAGGCCTTGATGTCAGCTCCAGCCTTGGGACTCCCAGACGTGAGTAAACCGTTTATCCTTTTCTCTCACGAAAAACAGGGAATTGCCTTAGGGATATTGGCACAAGATCTAGGCCCGTATCGGCAAGCAGTTGCATATTTCTCCAAGCAATTGGATACAACTGCGAAAGGCTGGCCTGGATGCTTGCGGGCAGTTGCGGCTGTAGTATTAAACATCCAGGAAGCCCGAAAGTTTCACCTTGGGCCAGAAAATGACTGTGTTAGTGTCCCATACAGTATCCTCAGTACTGGAAGCGAAAGGAGGACACTGGCTGTCCCCACAAAGATTCTTGAGATATCAGGCCATACTGGTGGAACAAGATGATGTGGAAATTGTAATCACTAACATTGTCAATCCAGCCTCTTTCCTCAGTGGGAACACAGGAGAACCAGTGCATCACGATTGTCTGGAAACCATTGAAGCAACATATTCGAGCCGTCTGGACCTGAGAGACAGTCCTATGGAGAACACAGAGAATTGGTTCACGGATGGAAGCAGCTATGTCCTAAATGGTAAAAGGTATGCTGGGTATGCCGTCACCACCAGTCAAGAAATAATAGAGTCAGGACCTTTGCCCATGAATACTTCTGCTCAGAAGGCAGAAATAATTGCTTTGACCCGTGCCTTGGAACTGGCCCAAGGAAAAGCTGTGAATATCTATACAGACTCGAAATATGCCTTTGGGGTTGTACATGCACATGGAGCTATCTGGAAAGAGAGAGGACTATTGAATTCACAGGGCAAAAACATCAAGCATGCAGAGGAGATCCTGAAACTGCTGGAGGCAGTCCAACTCCCTGAAAAGGTGGCGATCATGCACATTAAGGCTCACCAGAAAGTAAACTCGGAACTGGAAAGAGGAAATGAGCTGGCGGACAGAGAGGCAAAACAGGTAGCCAAAACAAAGGTAAAAACAGAAGGGGCTTTGGTCCCTGATGGACGAATTTCCCTAGAAGATAAGCCAGAGTATACTAAAGAGGATCAGAAACTTATCGTAGACTTAGAAGGGTCATACAACAAAGAGGGGTGGGCTCTCACCCCACAAGGGAAACTAATCGTTCCCTCCCATCTAACATGGTCTCTAGTAAGAGAAGAACACAGAAAGAGGCATTGGGGAGCAGAGGCCTTATATAAACACCTAATTAGAGAAATCGTAGCTAGAAACTTATACACCACTGTGAGACAAGTGACTCAGCAGTGTGAGCTTTGCCTCCAGACTAATCCTAAGAACACCCCCAAACCAGAAATAGGCCAAATTGGGAGAGGCAACGGGCCTGGGCAACAATGGCAAATTGACTTCACAGAACTCCCAAGAAAAGGGGGGTATCGATACTTATTGGTATTAACTGATACCTTTTCAGGTTGGCCAGAGGCGTTCCCTACCAGGACGGCCAAAGCTCGGGAGGTAACCAGAATATTAATACAAGAGATAATACCACGCTTTGGGGTTCCGGCAACCATATCATCTGATAGAGGGCCACATTTCATCTCGAAAGTAGTACAACAAATTAGCTGTTGTTTGGGAATAGATTGGCAGCTTCACACCCCATATCGCCCTCAGTCGAGTGGCCAAGTAGAAAAAATGAACCACTTAATCAAACAGCAAATTGTAAAATTGGGACAGGAAACTAACTTGGCCTGGCCTCAGTCTCTTCCCTTGGCTCTTTTGCGCATACGAACTAGGCCAAGAGCAAAGGAAGGACTGAGCCCTTTTGAAATCTTATATGGACGACCCTATGGAATACAAAAAGGGATGTCCACACAAGCTGGGGATGAAATCATGACCTCCTATATGGTGGCCTTAAGCAAACAACTCCGTAAAATCGGGAAACATGCTGTTGGGACTCGAAGTAGAGGTTTAGATGGGCCTGTACATAACATACAACCTGGAGATTATGTGTATATAAAGTCTCTTACAGAAAAGGCTCTGGAGCCGCGGTGGGAAGGACCATTTCAAGTACTCCTTACTTCCTTCACAGCAATCAAAATCAAAGAACAGAGCGCCTGGATCCATCACACCAGAGTAAAAAGAGCACATGAATCTCCATGGAAGGTCACGCAAGTTCAGCCAGGAAAATTACTTTTCTCACGATCCTAATTATAATTCAGGGACAGGAGAGCACTTCTAGTCAGAATAATGTTGGGTGGCCTTGGTCCCAAGCCTATATAAAGTATACTGGATCCATGGGGGGATATTTTGCTCAAAAGGATTTAAACTTATCCACTGTAGTCATGCATGGAAGTCAAGTATACATAAAGGAAGAATGGAGCAAGGATGTGAAGGGGATTTATCAACTTCAAGGAACTGTAGGGGAAGAAATCAAAGTGGGATGCCGATTGGTTAATGGCACCACCTATAAAAAGGCATCCCAAATCACTGTTTCAGATGTTCTTACAAAGAACAAAACGGTCTGTACTTCCAGGGAATTAGATTGCTGGCATAACTTTACATTAGAACGGACCAGTGAAGTGGTTTGTCTCTGGGCCTATGATACTATTGGACTCTCATTCAAATTTAAAATAAATGTCGTAGCTAGGCCCGTTACAACAGTGCCTGCTACAACAGTGAAAGATATATTTACCACGCGACCTACGCCAGCACCCAGGCTCGAACCCAAAATATATGAGAATGGCCCATATGTAATAAAAACCACAGGCCAACAGCAAATGCTGTTTAAACCAGAATGGTCTCTTAAACACATTGAGTTGTCAATGCAAAACAACATCACAGAGATTCAACCAGCCTGTTCTCCCTTTTTACGAACCTCTTTCGAGGGATGGACCACCTGGTTACATAGAGGGCACCAGCAACTTCCCATAGGCGAATATCAAGAGACCTGACTGGTGCTATAGGAACAGGGCTAAGCGTTCTGAATAGCATTGACTCAGAAATAATAATGAATAAGTTGGCCGCCTCCACTGCCGATTTCACAAAATTACAACAGCCTTTAAGATCTTCCCTAGTGGCTTTGGGAACTCATCAGTGGCTAGTGTCGAAAGTATTACCAAATTGGGAAAGAATAAACATAAGAGATCACAAATTAATTATAGACGCACTGGGTGGGCTCCAAAGTAACGTCTCTTTGGCTCTCAGCTGTATCCAGGCTCAGTTATGGATGCAATCAGTGACTGCTTCAATCATAAGAGAAGGTGAGGAAGGGATTTTTCCCACTGAAATCCGGAAAATAATCTGGGACAATGCTAACCACTTCGAAAGGAAACTCCAGGCCTGGTGGAATTTGGCAAACTTTACCTATGATCCCACTACAGACATAGTTACAACTTTTGTGTTAACTATTCGTAATGCTTCAATATATGTGATTCATCCCATTATAGCATTAGGATTAAATTACAATGGGATTTTACTCTATCCTTTTGAGCATAAGACATGGGCCTGGAAGGTAAAGGATAAATGGCAAACAGTAGACCTAGAATCCTGTATTGTGCGAGAACAACAAGGATTCATTTGTGAAAGTAACGCCATCAGTGCACAAGACATTTGTCTTGACACTGATCAGAAAGTTTGCCAGTATGAAGTTCGTCCCAATGCTGACCTTAAAACCATATTAATATACATTGGCAAAGGTTGTGTGTGTCTGAGAACTGCCTGTAGTTTCATATCTGTAGAGGACATAGAAGTAGATACTAGAAATCACTCAAATTTCTGTGTTTGTAATTTTACTAACATCAACGGATGTGACTTTATTTATACAGCTCCAGTCATATCCCATCAGCTTTTTAAATCTAATTATACGTTACTCCACGAATTGGCGCCTACACCCATTGGGACAGACATAACTCTCACAAAGAAATTACTACAGCATCAGGGGTTAATGCGAATATTAGAGGAAATCAAAACCAAGGGACAGGAAACTTTGATAACGGTTCATCATGACACAGATAAAATAATAGAGGTTCTAAAAAGGGTAGAAAAGGATGGAGAACCTAAATGGTGGGAAGTACTCTTCGGCTGGTCACCCACTGCTACAGGAATCCTTAATAAGTTATGCCACCCTATTGTTGTTCTCCTGGGCTTGTCCCTGATTAGCATTGTTTTATCCATAGTGTTATATGTTTTAAACTTGAGAATGATAAAACAAATGAGGCAATTGATATATGCTCAACAACGCCGACAACAGGTCGAAATAGGCAAAAATCTTATAAAGAACCTAGAAAAGAATGGAATAATATAAAGGGCACTAACATAAAGTAAATGAATTTACTTACTTTTTAGAAAAGGGGGGATTGATAGAGAGAACTAACATTTAAGGGCTAATAGCAGGAGAGAACATGCTTGACGCAAAACATATAACATTGTAGCCATTGCATTGCTTAACCCATATCTATAACCTTGGCCATCGTGTAAGACGTGTAATCAGGAACTAGCAGAGAAGAACAGAACAGCCATGGCCGGCCTTGCTAAAGAAACTTGCTGGAACTGACCTTGCGGTTGCAGAGTCTGATAAAAGAGAGACTGAGCTTACACAGGAATAAAGAGTCACTTGTGGTGATGAAGAAGAGAGGGTTTGCCTTCATCCTCTCGACCCTCAACGACCACCACCAGAAGAAACCGCGCATGCTCGGCGGGGAGGAGACCACGGAAATGGCTCATTTGCATACGAAGCGGGAATAGATAGTTAATATGTATAGGCGTATTGCGAAACCTTATGAATATGTAACACTTTGCTGTATAAATATGATACGAGCTGCCGCGTTAGGGGCGCACGAATTTGGTGGGATGACCCCCCGTGCTGCCCAGCGCTGAATAAAGCATACCTACTTTACAACCTTGGGGTTGTGGAGTCTGATTTCCGCACGTCAGTCTACCGGGCGAAGCGAGTGTGGACCTCCTAGTAGTGCGGTTCCCATTGTCCGTGAGGACGTGGGCCACGAACGGAGGGAAAACGAGTGAATTCTGAGTGAAAGAAGGCACTCTCGGAAGATGGGACAAAAGAAGAGTAAGGCTTCTGGTTCCATGAAGGAGATACGGGGTGAGGGTGGGCTCCCCGATATACCCCAAGATAGCCCGTTAGGACTAATGATCCAATATTGGGATAATTCCCCTTCCTGAAAGGGGAAGTCCAAGGAGAAAATGGTCCATTATTGCATGAAAGTATGGGGAGAAAAACAGATAAGAAAAAATTTATATTGGCCAATTTATGGATCTCTTGAAGATTGGGTATGCCAACAATTAAACATATATGTTAACAACAAACGACCATTTAATAAGGAGGAGAGTGAATATGCCTTTTTATGGATCCTGGGCACTGCTCAGACCGCTAATTTGTTTTCATTAAAAGAGAAGAAAAATGATAGGAAGAAAAGGTGGAATGTAGACGAACCTCCAGCGTCTCCCCCACCCTATGTTCCACCTCCTCTGCCACCACAAGATCCTGAGCGGGATCTCCCTCCAACAGACCCCCCAGGATCTGAGGAAGGGCCTCCTCCTTCTAATCGGAGAATAACTAGAAGTCAAACTAGAGAAAAAAAAGGGAGGAAAATTTATTGTATCCATTAAGAGAGACTGCTATGGGGGGACCACAACCCGGAGTTGGATTTGTATCTGTACCTCTCAGCTCCGGGGATGTGAGAGAATTTAAGAAAGAAATGAGACACTTGCTAGAGGACCCATTAGGGGTAGCAGAACGTTTTGATCAGTTCCTCGGGCCTAACATTTACACTTGGGACGAGATGGATTCTATTTTAAAGATCTTGTTCACAAACGAGGAACGAGGAATGATCAGAACGGCAGGCATGAGGCAGTGGGATCAGAGGCATCAGCATGGTCCCGCTGGAGATGTAAAATGGCCCTTACAGCGGCCCAATTGGGACAACCAAGACCCTGCACATAGAAATAACATGGTTGATCTCCGGGATATGATAATTCAAGGGATTAGAGATTCTGTAACTAGAGGGCAAAACATTAATAAGGCCTTTAATGAACAACAAAAGAAAGATGAGACCCCTACCGAATGGCTGGAAAGGTTGAGAAAGAGTTTGCAGCTATATTCTGGGTTAGACCCCGATAGTCAAGTGGGTCAAGCCCTGCTGAAAACTCAATTTGTAGCTAAATCTTGGACGGATATAAGAAAGAAGTTAGAAAAGATAAAAGATTGGCAGGAAAGAGGGTTAGATGAATTATTACGAGAAGCCCAGAAGGTGTATGTGAGAAGGGAAGAAGAGAGTCAGAAAAAACAAGCCCGAATCCTGATGACAGCTATAAGGAAAGGGCAAGATCAGGACAAGAGAAAAGAAAGTCCCTGGAGGGGCCCAGTAGACAGGAGAAAAAGATTTGGTTCGCAAGAAATAGAATGTTTTTATTGTCGCAAGAAGGGACATTTGCAGAGAAATTGTCGGAAAAGGATGCAGGATGAGGAGATTTTCAAGGAAGATTAGGGGGGGGGTCAGGGGCTCTATTTGCTGGGGACCCCTAAGGTTACCGAGACCTTGATAAAATTGAAATTGGGTCCTCAGCATGAAGTGTTCGAGTTCCTCGTGGACTCGGGCGCCGAAAGATCAACTGTCCAAAAGTTACCATCTGGATGTGTAGAATCAAAGGACAAACTCCAAGTAATCGGTGCAAAGGGGGAACCTTTCAAGGTGCCCCTGATAAAAAGTGTAACAATAGAAGCTCCAAATAAATATGGAGTGGGAACATTTTTATTAGTCCCAGAAGCTGAGTATAACCTTTTGGGACGAGACCTGATGGTGGAATTAAGAATCAATTTGGAAGTAGATCAAGAGAGATTAAAAGTAAGATTATGTTTATTAACCGCGGAAGATGAAGCCAAGATTAATCCAGAAACTTGGTATAGCCCAGGATCGGTGGGAAAGTTAAATATCAAACCGATCACAGTCTCCATAAAAGACCCAGACCAGCCAATTAGGATAAAACAGTATCCCATCTCCAGAGGAGGGAGAGAAGGGTTGCAGCCAGTAATTGAGAGGCTTTTGGCCCAAGGACTTTTGGAACCTCACAATACTCCCATATTGCCCATAAAGAAGCCAGACGGGTCCTATCGCTTAGTACAAGATCTGAGAGCTATAAATGAACGAACCATTACCCGGTTCCCTGTAGTGGCTAACCCGCAGACCATACTTAATCAGTTAAGTCCAGATTATAAATGGTATAGTGTTATAGATTTAAAAGATGCTTTTTAGGCCTGTCCCTTAGAAGAAAATTGTAGGGACTATTTTGCCTTCGAGTGGGAGGACCCCAAGACACGCAGAAAACAACAATTACGGTGGACCGTTTTGCCCCAGGGGTTCACAGAGTCCCCAAACTTGTTTGGACAATCTCTGGAACAGTTACTGGAATCTTATGAATTAAGTCAGGAACTAATTTTAATACAATACTTGGATGATTTATTGATTGCTGGAAAAACCCAAGAGGTAGTCAGAAATGAGAGCATCAAAATATTGAACTTTCTAGGCCTCAAAGGATTAAAGGTTTCTAAATCCAAATTGCAGTTTACTGAAGAAGAGGTAAAATATTTGGGACATTGGCTCACAAAGGGACACAAGAAATTAGATCCCGAAAGAGTAAAAGGAATTTTGTCTCTTAACAGCGCCCACTAATAAAAGACAGATAAGACAGTTATTGGGATTATTAGGGTATTGTCGACAGTGGATAGAAAATTACAGCAGTAAAGTAAAATTCTTATACAAAAAATTAACTAAAAATGGGTTGGTAAAATGGTCCCCTGAAGATGAGAATCGTTGGGAGAATATAAAAAGAGATCTGGTAGAAGCACTTGTCCTCAGTTTACCAGATATCTGTAAACCCTTTCAACTTTTTATCAATGTGGATAACGGGACAGCTTATGAGGTTCTGACCCAAGGATGGGCAGGGCAGAGAAAGCCTGTAGGATATTATTCTAAAATACTGGATCCTGTAAGCCGCAGGTGGCCCACTTGCTTGCAAGCAATGGTGGCCACTGCCTTATTGGTAGAAGAAGTCAGAAAAGTCACCTTAGGAGGAGAACTAAAAGTATACACCCCCCATAACATTTGAGGAGTATTGAAACAACGAGCTGATAAATGGCTTACAGATAGTCGATTGCTAAAGTATGAGGGAATTTTAATTAACTCCCCTAGGCTAGAAATGGAAACCACCTCTATTCAGAATCCTGCCCAATTTTTATATGGGGAACCTAGAGAAGATTTAACACATGACTGCCTCCAACTAATAAATTTGCAGACTAAAACAAGAGAGGATTTAGAAGAAGACGAATTAGACAAAGGAGAAAAATTATTTGTGCACGGCTCCTCATGAGTGGTTGAAGGACAACGGAAATCAGGATATGCTATTGTGGATGGGTATACTTTTCAGATAAAAGAATCAGGACCATTAAGTAAAGCTTGGTCCGCACAAGCGTGTGAATTATATGCTATGATGAGAGCATTACAACTCTTAGAAAATAAAATTGGAACTATTTATACAGATTCAAAGTATGCCTTTGGGGTGGTACATACTTTTGGAAAAATTTGGGAAGAGAGAGGATTAATTAACATCCAGGGAAAAGGATTAGTCCATGAAAAGCTAATCCTAGAAGTTTTAAAGGCATTAAGAGGCCCACTAAAGATAGCCATAGTCCATGTAAAAGGACATCAGAAGGGACTAACCCATACTGTAAGAGGAAACAATCTAGCCGACGCAGAGGCAAAAAGGGCTGCATTATTAATGGTTCAGACCTTGGGAGAGAAACCTGAAAGGCTAAAATTAGATAAGACTTTCACTCTCCAAGAATTGGATAAGCTAAAACAAATTGGGGCAAAAAGAGATGGTGATAAATGGCTGCTACCAGACGGCAGGGAAATTCTTCCAAAGGGATTAGCTCGGGGAATACTAAATAAATTACATCATAAAACACATTGGGGAATTCAGGCTTTAGTGGATCAGTTTGAGACAAACTATGCCTGTGTTGGAATATACAGTCTAGCTAAAAGGATCTTAGAGGGATGTCTAACCTATCACAAAGTAAATAAGCAACAACTTAGGGAAAAGGTTCAAGGGGGTCGTGAATTGGCTAAAAGACCCTTTGAGAAAATACAGGTGGATTTTACCGAGCTGCCGAAGGTTGGGAGATATCAGTATTTATTGGTCTTGGTTGATCACCTTACGCACTTTGTAGAAGCCTTTCCAGTGGTAAAAGCTACTGCAAAGACAGTTATTAAAATTCTCTTAGAAGAAATTATTCCGAGGTATGGAACTATTATGGTAATTGACTCAGACCGAGGCCCACATTTTACATCCAAAATAATTAAAGAGACAACTGAATTGTTCGGTACAAAATGGGAATACCATACTCCCTGGCACCCACAGAGTTCTGGGAAAGTAGAAAGAATGAATGGGGAGATAAAGAAACACCTAACCAAACTTATGGTAGAAACAAAAATGAATTGGGTTAAATGTTTACCATTGGCCTTGCTTTACATTAGAACTCAGCCAAGAACAGATACTGGTATATCCCCCTTTGAAATGTTGTATGGGATGCCTTATGACTTTGGATTATTAGTGGAACATCCAAAGGTCGAGGATAAAATTCTAACAGAATACATTTTAGAACTCACTAAAAGGAGACAGGAACTAAGAAAAAAGGGCTTAGTGGTACAAAGACCTCCCCTGGACATTTCCATACACCGGATCCAGCCTGGAGACCAGGTACTAATCAAAACATGGAAAGAAACCTCCCTAACACCCCGTTGGGAAGGACCCTTTGTTGTTTTACTTACCACAGATACAGCAGTACGGACGGCAGAAAAAGGATGGACTCATGCCAACAGGATTAAAGGACCTATCTTCCCAGAAAGATGGACTGTGATGTCTGAACCAGGAGACCTCCAAATAAAGATAAGGAAAAACGAGACCGGTAAATGAACCACCCCTTCCCCCTTGGCTGTGAAACGAAGACAGGAATACCTGAATCGCCCAGAATAGGAGATCTCCGTGGAATACCCTGCCTAAAACACCCTACTTCTGGACGTTTATGTTAAGTTGTTTGCCAATGTTTAAACTGTGATAGAGAATAATCCTGTGCTTCCTTTAAAAGACAACCCTATTGTATGAAATAGTGCGATAATTTGATATATATCGGGAAACTACGGGCTCAAGTGGAGACTTGTAAATTATTTTGTGGATGGGAGTTGTTAATACCTGAGCCTTGGGAAATATATGAAACAGACTAGCAGAGAGTCTTAAGACAGTGTGCTATAAGCTTCACCTGGAAACGGGCCTAACAATAGAACAGATGAAAATACATTCGAAAGATAATTAACTCGTTAAACTTTAGAAGTAAGTAACAGACTAAAGCCTGGAACAAAAATTAAAAGTAATCATTACGCTTCCCAGTCCTTATGAATGTGGCTAAATGGGCGTTAATAGTATAACAGCAAAACATTCCCCTGAAGACTACCTGCTGCTGCCGAGAAGATATTAATATCCCGTTGCTCTCTACAAAAGAGTAGATGAGGAAGGCAGAGAGGTACTAATAGTGGGGAAATGAAGGCTGGTATACTGCTAATAATATTAATTACCACGACCTCAGAAAATGAACATCAGCCCTTTCATTGGACTATCTCTAGGTGGGATGATTCTAAAGTTCTTAAATTCAACGTTACAGCAGGAGAACCCTCTTTTAACATGACTAATTGTGAATTACTGGACTCTGCTGTAGGGTACGGTGGAAGTATGTCACACCCGGAGTGTGACCCATCACGACAATATAACTGGGGAGCGTCGAATCTAAAAGCTACTTATTGGTGCCCTAGTTCAAATCCAGGAAAAGCTTATTGTAATCACCTTTTCCACTATTATTGCGCGTACTGGGGCTGCGAAACCATAGCAACTGGATGGGATGTTGCGCCCCCAGATAAATATCTTAAGGTTACCTCGATGCCAGAGGGTTGCCAGAAGCCAAAATATTGTTATGACGGTAGTTTATGCACCCCTGGGACTTGCAAATCCTTGAATCTCTCAGTATTACAGCCTCAGGATGGTTAATAGGAAGAACCTGGGGTGTAAGGTTCTGGGAACCTGGAACTGACAGAGGGGCATTAATACTCATTCAAAAACATGAAATAAGAATGCCACAAACAGTAGGGCCCAATCGAGTCATTACAAAACAAAAAGATAAAAAAGAAAAAGCCAAAGGTAGAGAATTCCACAGCCTTAGTCACCCCAGGGACGTACCTAACAAATAAAGTGGAGAAAACACCCAAAGATGATGAAACCTTATGAGCTGTAATGCAAGCAGCCTATCAAGCTTTAAATGCAACAAATCCAAATTTTACCGTTTCCTGTTGGTTATGTTATGACATAAAGCCCCCTTTTTATGAGGGGATAGCTGTGCCATCTCCTTTTAATACCTCTACTGAGGATAATCCCTCCAGATGTAATTGGAAAGAACGGAAAGTAGGGATTACCCTCCAACAGGTCAGAGGGAGCGGTTGGTGTATAGGAAAGGTAACGAATGGGAAAAAAGCTCTGTGTACCAACCAGACTAAAAATTTTACATCTAATACTAAATGGGTTCTGCCTAGTCCTGGGGCATGGTAGGTTTGCTCCATAACCGGATTAACACCATGTTTGTCCACTACTGTTCTCAAGAAAAATACCTCAGAATTTTGTGTACAGGTTACTGTAGTACCTAGAATCCTCTTACATGGGGAAGAAACTATGTATTTACGTTAGAGCAATTTAAGACATGAAATCAGCAAAAGAGAGCCAATATCAGCAATCACTATAGCTACTTTACTTGGTTTAGGGGTCGCTGGGACCGCCACTGGTATAACTTCTTTGGTGCAACAACAGCAAAGTCTAACATCTCTAAGAGCTGCAGTAGATGAAGATCTGGCCCGAATAGAAAAATCTATTTCTTATCTGGAGAAATTACTGACCTCATTATCAGAAGTAGTTTTGCAGAATCGAAGAGGATTGGACCTTTTGCAACAAGGAGGATTATGTGCTGCCCTAGGTGAGAAATGTTGCTTTTATGCTGACCATACAGGGGCAGTAAGAGATTCATTAGCTAAGCTGAGAGAGGGATTAGAAAAAAGAAAACGAGAACGTGAGGCCCAGTTCTCCTGGTATGAATCTTGGTTTAATCATCACCATGGCTGACTGCCTTAATTTCTACTTTGGCGGGACCTCTAATAATGTTGCTATTGGCTCTAATTTTTGGACCTTGTATCATTAATAAATTTGTAACCTTTGTTAAAAGCAGGTTGGAAAAAGTGCAGCTAATGGTGATAAAGCAATCAAAACTAAAAATGAAAATCATACCGAACGAAGATCCTGAATTACATGCAGCTTGTGAAGTATTGTCTAGATTTGATCAGCAAATCACTTGTAAATAAAAGAAAAGGGGGAATTGTAATGTAATAAGTAATTTAGCAAGACAATTTTGCTTCAGCTAAAACGGATGTATGTTTTCTACAGCTTCAGCTAAGATGAGTGTGTGCGTGCTATGCAGTTAACAGATACGTGCTTGCTATGGCTTCAGCTAAGATAGGTATGCGCTTGCTATGCGTTTGGGGGAAGGGATAGTGTTAGATGGGATATCAGAAGAAAACAACAGTTGAAAGTACTGGATCGTTGTGAAAAACAAAAGGTGGTGTCGTTAGCCCAGATAACCACAGGAGTGTGAAGAGTAAACAAGCCACCAGGAGGACAAGGTGATAAAGACTTCAAGGACCACCAAGAAGCACAGCGCCTGCACCGCTAGAGGGGAGGGGCATGTTTGGGGGTGGGTTGCATTCCAAGAACTCATTGACTATGTAATTGGGGGGGAGGTTGTATGCTGAAAAGCTCATTGAATATGCAAATGTTTTCGAGGAAAAAACATGAATAGGTATGAGGAATATGGAATAAAACCCCGCGTTTGTAATGGGGAAACTGAGGCACAGGAGGAGAAATCCCCTGTGTAGCTCCCAGCACTGTAATAAATATCCTTTGCTCCACCGAATTTGCCCCTGACTAAAATTCGATCCAGTGAGTGTGTTTCTCACAATTTGGGGGTTCGTCCGGAATATCTGAAGCCTACGTTCGGAGCCTTGGACAGGTGAGCAGACCGGGACGGCGTGCCACTGCTGATTTCAGCGATCCTCGGGTTCTCCCCGCTCACGGTAATGGACCAACGGCAACAGCCCGGCGAAGGGGCTCGTGGACCAAAGAGGTGTCCCAGGGATAACCGCGGCAGCCGATAATACTTGTGCACAAGACCCGGGTAAGAAAATTCACTGTTAAGTATTACTCGGGCGGTTGGGTGACGGGGGATTGAGAGTGGTGTGAATGAGACGCGGACAAGATCTGCGAAGCGAGTGTGGAGTCTTTTTAACCGCAGTTCCGTATCTCCGTGAGGAGACCGGCCGGTGAAGAGACGAAGCGAAAGGCTGGAGTTGAGAGATCTCCCGGGGAAAAATGGGACAAGGAAAAAGTAAAGAGCAATTTAAGGGAAAAACTGATCATGGAATTCCAGAAATACCTCCGGACAGTCCGTTAGGGAAGATGTTGTTACAAAGGGGGCAGGAAGGAGAGTCCTGCACCCAGGGTAAGGATAAAGCAAAGATGATCAATTACTGTATGTTTAAATGGACCAGGGAGCCCATAAGGCCAGGCAAGTTATATTGGCCAAAGTATGGATCTATGGAGGGATGGCTGTGTCAAGCACTAAATGTACACGTTAACTCTAAAGAACCATTCGATCAAGAAGAGAGTGAATATGCAGCATGTTGGAAAGGAGATGTAGGGGTTTTTAAATTGGAGACACAAAAGGAGAAGGAGGAGGACTGGAGACCAGTCTGGGATCCTCTTGAATACTTACCTCCCCCATATAATCCCGACCTTCCAGACAGTACAAGAGAGCCTCAAGCCCCTGTAAGAAGGGAAAGCCAGAGGAGACGGAGGCGGGAAGCAGGGAGGCCTATAGTGGAAGAAAACGAAGAGATAACGGAACCAATCGGGCTGCATCCTTTACGGGAGGTCCTGATGCCAGGAGTTCAAAATGGGGTGGGATTTGTGAATGTGCTCCTAACCAGTACAGAAGTCAAAAACTTTAAAAAAGGAAATGAAGAAATTGTTGGAAGATCCCCTAGGTTTGTCAGAACAATTAGACCAATTCTTAGGCCCAAGTGTATATACTTGGGAAGAAATGCAATCCATCCTGGGAACGTTATTCTCCCCTGAGGAAAGACAAATGATACGTGTAGCAGGGATGAGAATATGGGAAAGGGAAAACATCCATGGGGTGGCAGGGGACCAAAAGTTATCCCTACAAAGACCTGATTGGAATCAAAATGACCCCGCAGGGAGAAGAAACATGTCTGATTATCGGACATTAATTATAAGGGGAATTAAAGAGGCAGCCCCGAGAGGGTCAAATGTGAGCAAAGCCTTTGATGCTAAACAAGGGAAAGAGGAGTCTCCAACGGAATGGCTGGAAAGGCTCCGAAGAAATATTCAGCAGTTTTCTGGAATGACCCAGAGACTGTGGCTGGCCAGGAATTATTAAAAGTAAATTTTGTCACCCATGCCTGGCCAGATACAAGGAAGAAATTGGAAAAGATGGAAGACTGGCACGAGAGAGGAATCAATGAGTTGTTACGAGAAGCACAAAAAGTATATGTGAGGCGTGATGAGGAGAAGCAGAGGATAAAAGCGAAGCTAATGGTAGCGACTGTAAAGGAAATAACAAAGACTAAAGATAAGGCGCCCCAGAATCTAAGGCTGGGAACGAGACCATACAAGATGCAGAGAGCCCATCTGCCACCGCTCAAAAAGTCTGTATCGATGAAACCAGAAGGCCCAGGCGGTGGAAAGTGTTACTATTGTGGGCAAGAAGGACATTTTAAGAGAGAGTGTCCCAGGCGAGAGAGACATCACCGAGTGTTTGAAATGTATCAACAAGAAGAATATGCTACTGATTAGGGACGTCAGGGGCTCCACCTCCTGGGGGGAGAAAGAAGTGGGGAGCCCTTGATAAATTTAAAATTAGGCCCCCAGGAGGAAATTTATACCTTTTTAGTAGACTCAGGAGCTGAGAAGTCGAGTATTATGAAATTGCCTTATGGATGTGAAGTTAGTAAGAGACAAACCACTGTGGTAGGGGCAAAGGGAGAAAGTTTTAAAGTACCAATAGTAGAACAAATAGAAATACGAGATGACGAAAAGACAATAAAAACAGATGTTTTATTTATACCGGAATCATAGAATCATAGAATGGTTTAGGTTGGAAGGGACCTTGAAGATCATCGAGTTCCAACCCCCCTGCCACAGGCAGGGATACCTCTCACTAGACCAGGTTGCCCAAGGCCACGTCCAGCCTGGCCTTGAACACCTCCAGGGATGGGGCTTCAACAACCAAAGCAGGAGTACATTTGGAAGCAGGAGTACATTTGCTGGGTAGAGATTTACAAGTCAAATTAGGGATAGGTACTGCCCCAGAAAATGGAAAGATTGTAGTAAACATCTTTGAATTAACCCAAGAGGATGAAAAGCAAATTATTCCTCAAGTGTGGGTTAAAGACGGAAATAGAGGGGGCCTAAAAATACCCCCTATAAAAATAGAAGTTAAAGAGGACCGGCCAGTAAGGATAAAACAATATTCCATATCTTATGAGGGGAGGAAAGGTCTAAAACCAGTAATTGATTCATTGTTGAAGGATGGATTGTTGGAACCGTGTATGTCACCTTACGATAGTCCAGTTCTACCGGTCCAGAAGGCTGATGGGACATATAGATTAGTTCAAGATCTACGAGAAGTCAATAAACGAATACAGACTCGGCACCCTGTGGTTTCAAACCCACATACCCTCCTGAGTAAAATATTGCATAATCATAAATGGTTTAGTGTAATAGACCTTAAAGATGCCTTTTGGGCCTGTCCACTAGCAGAGGAGAGTAGAGACTTATTTGCCTTTGAATGGGAAGATCCGGACACTGGGAGGAAGCAGCAACTCCGCTGGACCTCCCTGCCTCAAGGATTCACAGAATCCCCAAATCTATTTGGACAGACGCTAGAGAAATTTTTAGGGGAGTTCCAGGCAGAACCCGGAGTAAGAATCTTGCAATATGTGGATGATCTATTGGTATCAGGGGAGAGAGAGCAGAAAGTCAGGGAGACATCGATACGTTTGCTGAATTTTTTAGGAGAACAAGGATTAAGAGTCTCAAGGGCAAAACTGCAGTTTGTACAAAAGGAAGTAAGGTATTTAGGGCATCTGATTAGCGAGGGAAAAAGAAAAATCAATCCAGAACGAATTTCTGGGATTACAGCATTGAGTGTCCCAAGAACAAAGAGAGAAATAAGGAAGATTTTAGGGTTACTAGGGTACTGTAGACTATGGGTTGAGGGATACACTCAATCAGTAAAATTTCTGTATGACAAACTAGTAAAAGAAGGTCCCATACAGTGGACAGAAGACGAGCAAGAGCGATTTAAAGAATTGAAGCAGAAGCTAATAAAAGCCCCAGTTTTAGCCCTCCCCTCCCTAGAAAAACCATTTCATCTTTTTGTAAACACGGAAGAAGGGATAGCGCATGGAGTCCTAACACAGGAATGGGGTGGAGAAAGGAAACCGGTGGCATACCTATCCAAATTGATGGACCCGGTATGTCGGGGGTGGCCCACATGCATACAGGCAGTAGCGGCCACAGCAATATTAGTAGAAGAAAGCCCAAAATTAACCTTTGGGGGAACCCTTATCGTACATACCCCACTCACTGTAAGAACTATCTTATCTCAGAAGTCTGGCCGGTAGTTAACAGATTCCAGAATCTTGAAATACGAAACCATTTTAATGGAAAGAAATGATTTAACCCTCGTAGTAGATGGAAACCTGAATCCCTCACAATTCTTGTATGGACAGGGAAGTGGGGAACCGGAACATGATTGTTTAGACTTTATAGATTACCAAACCAGGGTAAGGGAGGACCTAATAGACATGCCTATGCCCTATGGGAAAAAACTTTTTATAGATGGTTCCTCCCGATGTATAAATGGAAAGAGAGCAAGTGGTTATGCTGTCATTGATGGAGAAGAAAAGGCAGTAATTGAAGAAGGGGAATTACCAGCAAATTGGTCAGCCCAGAGTTGTGAACTATACGCTTTGAAGAGAGCTTTAGATTATCGTCAAGGAAAAGAAGGCACTATCTATACAGACTCAAAGTATGCATATGGAATAGTACATACCTTTGGAAAACTTTGGAAAGAGAGGGGACTAATAAATTCCCAAGGGAAGGGGCTAATACATGAAAAACTAATCACTGAAGTATTAGAAGCATTGATGAAGCCGAATGAAATTGCTATCGTGCACATAAAAGGACATCAGAAGGGGACATCTTTTGAAATACAGGGGAACCGGTTAGCAGATGAGCGGGCAAAATTGGCAGCACAGAAAGGACCGATAACCATGTTAGTTTTAATACCGACGGAAGACCCTCCAAAGCAGATTCCAAAGTTCACACAGAAAGAAGAAGATGAATTAAAAAGAATAGGAGGAACAGAAACCTCTGAAGGCATTTGGTTACTCCCAGATGGGAGACAATTGCTGAATAAAGCTTTAGCTAGAGAAGTAATGACACAGCTGCATCAGAGCACCCACTGGAGAACCCAAGCTTTATGTGACCAATTTTTGAGGAATTATGGGTGTATAGGAATATATACAGTAGCTAAACAATTGGTAGATCGGTGTTTAATCTGTCAGAAAGTAAACAAAAAGGTAATGAGGAAACAGGTAAATGGTGGGGAGAGAACTATCTCTAAGACCCTTCCAAGCAATACAGGTAGATTTCACTGAATTGCCACCAGTTCAATGGTGGAAATATTTACTAATAATAGTGGACCATCTAACTCACTGGGTTGAAGCATACCCTGTTCTAAAAGCTACTGCAAACAATGTGTCCAAAGTTTTGCTCGAACAAATAATCCCTAGGCATGGGATTTGTGAAAGGATTGATTCAGATCGAGGGACTCACTTTACATCAAAAATAATACGGGGCTTGACAGATGCATTAGGAATAGAATGGGACTTACATACTCCATGGCATCCCCAGAGTTCAGGACGAGTAGAAAGAATGAACCAGACGGTAAAACGAACCCTGACTAAATTATCCATAGAGACACAGATGCCGTGGACAAAATGCTTGCCTCTAGCACTACAGAGGATCAGAGTGGCCCCAAGAAAAGACTTGGGGATCTCTCCCTATGAAATGATGTTTGGGCTCCCTTACATGGGCAATAGGGAAAGGATTCTAGTCCCAGAATTAGGAGAATCCTATGCTCGCAAGTATGTTTTGACCATTGTAAGGACATTAGAGCAACTCCGAGAGAAGGGGAAGCTCCCACAAACCACCCCATTAGACTTTAAAATACACAATATCCAGGTAGGAGATTGGGTATTAGTGAAAACATGGAAGGAAGAAACTTTAAGACCTACTTGGGAAGGACCTTTCCAAGTGCTGCTAACTACTGAAACAGCAATTCGAACAAAAGAAAAAGGGTGGACCCACATAATGCGAGTAAAAGGACCAGTAGAGCCACCTGAGGAGTGGGTGGTAGAGACACACACAGACCCCTTGAAATTAACCATGAGAAGGAAGTCTTGTGGTTTTGCTTTGACAGACAAAAGCCCTGGAGAGCTCTTAGAAGGCACATAAGAGTCAGCACTGCTGCATGGAAACAAGAGACAGTGAAAATCTCAAAGATGCCTTCGGACTAGGGTGGCACCAAACCCCTTCAACCCCACTTTGTTGTTATTGTAATTGTTGCATGTATAAGTGTAATAATTGTAATAATTGTAATAAGGTCATTTTAGGTCCCCATGGCAGACTGGAGTAGTACCTCTCCCAAGTCCTCGATCTTTAGCATATCTGATGTGAGTATGCAACCCCAATAGATAAGTATATTATTGTTGCAGAACCCACGGAAAATTACTTAGTCTGGACCGACTCAAACCAGGATATCGACTCCAATACGGGTTCCAGGACCAAAGATAAAACCCTATCGTACCACAAGAACCAGAGATACCGAACTAAAGAGGATGGAGGGCAAGACCAGGTTGGCCTCTGTACTTGCTGCCAAGAAGAAATATTTCTCGGCTGTTGGAAGCACCCCAATAGGCATGGGAGGTAGGGGTATAAGCCATGCTGGACCTCCACTTCTAGTGTTGTTATCATTAGCAGTATCTTTGGTATCTGGTGATGAATGCCAGAAGTGCTACCAGACGGTCTCCTGGGGTAGACAATCCCTTTATACTATGACCGTGCACACGCATATCAATCGCCAATGTTATACCCGTGAGAGTTTAAGAGTGTGCAAATATGGCGGACAAGAATATTGGGTCGGACAGAAATTAGGAATAGGCGGGACAAGATTAGGAATAGGATGCCCTAGAGGAGAAAAATGGCTTTGTTTCACTAAGGCAGGTCACTGGGATATTTCAGACGGAGGGGGAGTACAAGATATGGTGAAGGAAGAACTAGTGAAAAGTGTGACAAAGGTTATAAAACAGAAAAGAAAACAATTAAAAGTACAAAACGAGGGCATATACCAGAAGCTACAGAAACAGCTACAAAAAGAGTTAGGATTCCCCACTCTTGGGCAAAACTTGTTTTTGAATCTAGCAACAGACATAGGTAAAGAATTAAATGTGACTGACTGCTGGGTCTGTGGGGGACCTTTAATGACTGAAGAGTGGCCGTGGAGAGGCACAAGTTTGAGTCCAATGAAATCCTGGAATGGAATTATACTCTCAACATGAGAGGAAAAAGGAGACCTGATGGATGGGTGTTAAGTTCCACAGTAATTGGAAAAATCTGTTTGACCCGGGAGGGAAAGAACTTTGCAAATCGAATGGGGGAGACCCCATGTAAAAAAAATCTTAAAAATAGATTCAAATTTCACCCGAACTTGGTTTCCTCAAAAACGTTACAAAATGAGAGCAAAAATTGCACCCGGGTAGCAAACAGTAGTCTCTTTAGATGTAAGAAGGAGGGTACGAATCCATTCTCAGGAATTAAAGACATCTCGCAATATTGGGAAAATATAGAGGATACAACGAAAGAGTTTTGGCAGGCACCGGATGGGTTGTTCTGTATATGTGGAAACCGGGCGTTCCCAGAATTACCACCTAATTGGGGGGGCACTTGCACCTTAGGAATAATTCAACCAGGATTTTTCTTACTGCCATCTAAAGACGGTGACGAGCTAGGAGTGCCGGTATATGAAAGCTTGAAGAGACAGAAGCAGAACGTAATAGGAGGACATCAAAGGTGGGGAGAAGATGAGTGGCCCCCTCAACGAATCATAGAGACATATGGACCGGCCACGTGGGCCCAGGACGGTAGCTGAGGATATAGGACCCCCATCTATATGCTGAATCGGATTATAAGGCTACAAGCGTTAGTTGAGCTGATCACTAACAAAACGGCTTCAGGACTAGAACTGTTAGCTCACCAACAAACTCAGACAAGGGCGGCAGTTTACCAAAATTGGCTTGCACTAGACTATCTGCTAGCAGTAGAGGGGTGTGTGTGTGGAAAATTCAACATATCTGATTGTTGTTTAAAAATTGATGATAATGGAGAAGCAGTACGAGGAATCGCTACTGATATCCGTAAAATAGCACACGTACCGGTGCAAAAATGGAAATCAATAGCAGATGCCAGTTGGTGGGATGGACTGCTAGGGATTGCTTGGTGGAAGAAATTGGGACTGGTTTTACTGTGTGCCTTAGCAAGTTTCTTATTTCTGCCTTGTTTAATACCTTGTTTCATAAGATTAATTCGCAGAGTAATCCAAGGAATGCAGATAACGGCCACGTCTATAGATCCAAGGATGGCAGCATCAGGGCCTCAGAAACTCATGATACTGAGAAAACCTAAGAAAAAAGAAGACCTCGAGGAAGGCAGTCGAATTCTTACTAAAATGGAAGAATCCTGCAGAATGAATGTAGAACGCTTCAGCAAAATTAAATGATAAAAAGAAAAAGGGTGGAATTGTAATAAGTAATTTAGCAAGAGAATTTTGCTTCAGCCAAAACGGATGTATGTTTTCTACAGCTTCAGCTAAGATGAGTGTGTGCGTGCTATGCAGTCAATAGAAATGTGCTTGCTATGGCTTCAGCTAAGATAGGTATGCGCTTGCTATGCGTTTGGGGGAAGGGATAGTGTTAGATGGGATATCAGAAGAAAACAACAGTTGAAAGTACTGGATCGTTGTGAAAAACAAAAGGTGGTGTCGTTAGCCAAGATAACCACAGGAGTGTGAAGAGTAAACAAGCCACCAGGAGGACAAGGTGATAAAGACTTCAAGGACCACCAAGAAGCACAGCGCCTGCACCGCTAGAGGGGAGGGGCATGTTTGGGGGTGGGTTGCATTCCAAGAACTCATTGACTATGTAATTGGGGGGGAGGTTGTATGCTGAAAAGCTCATTGAATATGCAAATGTTTTCGAGGAAAAAACATGAATAGGTATGAGGAATATGGAATAAAAACCAGCGTTTGTAATGTGGAAACTGAGGCACAGGAGGAGAAATCCCCCGTGTAGCTCCCAGCACTGTAATAAATATCCTTTGCTCCACCGAATTTGCCCCTGACTAAAATTCAATACAGTGAGGGTGTTTCTCACAGTAATAAGTAACTAGAGGTAATATGCTGATCAAACAAGTTAAGCAAGGGGAACGAACCCATTGTGGTAGTCTTGAGAACATCCCATTTGACAAGAGATATGACCACAATGTTATCTTGAGCAAACGTTAAACCGCATTGTTATGTTACTAAGATGTAACTACGCATTGTTATGTTACTACAATGTGTCTTTTGTACCAACCAAGCATGTAAAGAATAGATTGTATAAGCTGATTTTTTATCCGACATTTTGTCGAAACTGCCTCAAGCAAGTACAGATCTGAAGAAATCACGATAACGGAAGAAGCAGAGGGGTGTACCGAAGATGTCGAAACCGACCTCCGTGAAGATAAAAGGAGCTGCTCAGCTTGCTTGAATTTGCAAGCCCTTGGTGGATCTGCGACTCCCGGCCGCCCAGCGCTGCTTTTGCTTTCCTACCTTAATAAATATCTAGTGAATACATTTCGGACTCGATTTGTTTCAACTAAACTATAACACTGCCAGCGCCCAGGGCAAGGGGAAGCCCCGGCGAGGCCAGCACCCAGGCGTTCCTGGCATGAGGGAACCTCACCCCCCCCTTTCGGCTCCAGGACAGCGAGTGGCGGGGACAGCTGCTAGCTCAGATGTGGTGCTGGGCTGGGCAGACGCGTGGAGGCTGCTTTCCATTCCCTCACCCCTTGGTGCTCAGCAGATTTGCCCTGGGGACTGTGCGAGGGAACCTGGGCATCCTTGGGGAGCAGGACATGGGGCCCTGTCCTCGTCCCCAGGCTCCACGCTCTCAGAAACATCAAGGCCACAGGGCGTTTGCTCAGATATGGTTTCTGCTGCCTTTTTTGCATGGGCTGCAGCTGCATCTCAGCCCTGGAAAGTCGGGGTCTGGGGTGCTCTGTGACGGGCATCCTGCCATGCCCTCGGGGGTGGGGGGGCAGAGTCCTCCAGCCCCCCAGAAGTGGTCCTGCCCCGAGCTCCCTGCCGCACCGCGCACCTCCACCCCTACAGCCGGGCAAGGCAGGCAGGGCAGGAGCGGGGGTGCCTGGGGGCAGACAACGACCCCCTCCTCCTGGCTGGAGTGTGATGGGGGATGGCGCGGCCAAGACTACGTTTCCCAGCGGCTCCTCCTGGGGCTGCACATGCTCGGTGCGGCTCCTGGCAGCTCCCGGCAGCTCCCGGCACGGCGTCCGGTGCAGCGCAGGGGCGGTCGGTGCAGCTCCCGGTGCGGCCACCGGCGGTTCCCGGTGCGGATCCTCACGGCCCCCGGTGCAGCTCCCGGCGCGGCTCCTGGTGCAGCTCGGGAGCGCACGGCCGAGCCCCAGGGCTGAGCCCTGCCCATCCCAGTCTCACCGCCGGCCCGGGGCCCAGATTTCCCCCGGCACCACCCTCGCCCCTGGCAGCACACCCCGCGGGCGAGCCTAGACGCAGGCGGAGGTCAGCAGCGTCCTGGCGCTGGTGGGGGACTCGGAGGAGGCTGCCCTGCTTATGATCTACACGTTGGGACCCAACGAGGCACTGTGGCGGGAGATCTCCCAGGGACTGGCAGCAGCTGGCTATGGGCGCAGCGTGGCCCAGTGCCGCTCTAAGTGGAAGGCATTCAAGCAGGCTTTCCACTCGGAGTGAGAGATGCACCAAAGGGTTGGCCGTCAAGTGCCCCACCTGCTCCTGCACTACCGAGCCATGAAGAGCATCTGGAAGGTGGCTGGGCGGCCTGTCTTTGGCAAGCAGATGCCAGGTGGGTGCCGGAGATGGGCGGGTGGGCTTGGCAGGTTGTGGGGCAACTGGATGTGGGATGCTGGGGGAGCGCTGGTGCCGCACGACCACCTGGGGTCCCTTGATGTTCTCTTTCTCTTCCTCTAGACCTGGTGAAGCTGCCCCCCAGGAAGCACAGATCAGCCCTCACCACCCGTTTTCCATCCTTGCCAAAGCTGCCAGGTACCTGTCAGCTCAGGCAGCTGGAGTGGGGCTTGTCCCTGCTATGGGGTGGCTGGGACCCCTCGTCTCCTGGTTACTGAAGCTCTTTTATGCACCCCCTCACCCTCCCTCTGCAGAGCACAACATTGGCAGGGACGCCCCCAGCATGCTGCTGTCCCTGCTGCTGCAGTGTGTGAAGGACAAGCCAGAGAGCCATAAATCATAGAATCATAGAATCATAGAATGGTTTAGGTTGGAAGGGACCTTGAAGATCATCGAGTTCCAACCCCCCTGCCAAAGGCAGGGATACCTCTCACTAGACCAGGCCACGTCCAGCCTGGCCTTGAACACCTCCAGGGATGGGGCTTCAACAACCTCTCTGGGCAACCTGTTCCAGTGCCTCACCACCCTTAAAGTGAAAAACTTCTTCCTAATGTTTAATCTAAACCTGCCCTCTTCCAGCTTAAAGCCGTTCCCCCTTGTCCTATCACTACATGCCCTAGTAAAAAGTCCTTCCCCAGCTCTCCTGTAGGCCCCCTTTAGGTACTGGAAGGCCGCAATAAGATCTCCCCGGAGCCTTCTCTTCTCCAGGCTGAACAGCCCCAACTCTCTCAGCGTCTCCTCATAGGAGAGGTGCTCCAGCCCTCGGATCATCCTCGTGGCTCTCCTCTAGACGCGCTCCAGCAGGTCCATGTCCTTCTTATGTTGGGGACTCCACAGCTGGATGCAGTACTCCAGGTGGGGTCTCACGAGAGCAGAGCAGAGGGGCAGAATCACCTCCCTTGACTAGCTGGCCACACATCTTTTGATGCAGCCCAGGATACGGTTGGCCTTCTGGGCTGCGATCGCACATTGCTGGCTCATGTTGAGCTTCTCGTCAATCAGCACCCCCAGGTCCTTCTCCACAGGGCTGCTCTCCAGCCATTCTCCGCCGAGCCTGTATTTGTGCTTGGGATTGCCCCGACCCAGATGTAGGACCTTGCACTTGGCCTTGTTGAACTGCATGAGGTTGGTTTGGGCCCACCTCTCCAGCCTGTCCAGGTCCCTCTGGATGGTATCCCTCCCCTCAAGCGTGTCTGCTTCGCCAAACAGCTTGGTATCATTTGCAAACTTGCTGAGGGTGCACTCTACCCCACTGTCCATGTCTCTGACAAAGATGTTGAATAGTACAGGTCCCAGTACCGACCCCTGAGGAACGCCACTTGTCACTGCTCTCCACTTGGACACCGAGCCGTTGACCGCAACCCTTTGAGTGCGGCCATCCAGCCAGTTCTTTATCCACCGAGTGGTCCATTTATCGAATCCATGTCTCTTCAATTTAGAGACCAGGATATCATGTGGGACAGTGTCAAACGCTTTGCACAAGTCCAGGTAGATGACATCAGCAGATCTTCCCTTGTCCACTGCCACTGTAACCCCTTCATAGAAGGCCACCAAATTTGTCAGGCATGACTTGCCATTGGTGAAGCCATGTTGGCTCTCGCCAATCACCTCCTTGTTTTCTGTGTGCCTCAGCAGAGTTTCCAGGAGGATCTGCTCCATGATCTTGCCAGGCACAGAGGTGAGACTGACTGGCCTGTAGTTCCCCGGGTCTTCCTTGTTTCCCTTTTTGAAAATAGGGGTTATGTTTCCCCTTTTCCAGTCGGCAGGAACCTCGCCAGACTGCCACGACTTCTCAAATATGATGGCTAGTGGCTTCGCGACTTGATCTGCCAGTTCCCTCAGGACCCGCGGATGTATCTCATCAGGTCCCATGGACTTGTGCACCTTCAGGTTCCTCAGGTGGTCTCTCACTTTATCTTCATCTACAGTGGGCGGTGCTCCGTTTTCCCAATCCTCTCCTTTGCAATCTGCGTCTTGGGCAGTGCGGCTGCTGTCCTTGTCTGTGAAGACTGAGGCAAAAAAGTCATTGAGTACCTCAGCTCTGTCGCTGTCCCGGGTGACCAGTTCTTGCGTATCCTTCCGGAGAGGGCCTACATTTTCCCTAGTCTTTCTTTTCTCGCTGATATACCTATAGAAGGATTTTTTGTTTGTCTTAATGTCCCTGGCCAGATTTAGTTCTAGCTGGGCTTTAGCTTGTCTAACCCGCTCTCTAGCTGCTCGAACGATTCCTCTGTAATCCTCCCAGGCTACCCGCCCCTGTCTCCACTCCCTGTAGGCCTCCTTTTTTCTTTTGGTCACTTCCAGGAGCTCCTTGTTCATCCACGCAGGCCTCCTGGCTTTTCTGCCTGCCTTCCTCTTTGTAGGAATGCATTGCTGCTGTGCTTGGAGGAGGTGGTCCTTGAATATTAACCAACTTTCTTGGACCCCTCTTCCTTCCAGCGCTTCATCCCACGGCACCATAACAAGCAGATTCTTCAAGAGGCCAAAGTCGGCTCTCCTGAAGTCCAGGGTCATCAGCCTGCTGCGCACCTTCTTCGTTGCCTTGAGGATTTCAAACTCAACCATTTCGTGGTCACTGCAGCCCAGGCTACCCTTGAGTTTGACCCTGTCAACCAGCCCTTCCTTGTTGGTAAGAACAAGGTCCAGCACGGCTCCTCTCCTCGTCGGCTCCTCAACCACTTGGAGAAGGAAGTTGTCCTCAATGCAATCCAGGAACCTCCTGGATTGCCTGTGCCTGGCTGTGTTATCCTTCCAACTGATGTCAGGGTGGTTGAAGTCACCCATGAGAACCAAGGTCTGTGAATGTGATGCCGCCCTTATCTGTCTATAGAGGGCTTCATCCACTTGGTCTTCCTGGTCGGGTGGCCTGTAGCATACCCCCACTGTAACGTCCCCTGCTCCCGATTTCCCTGTAATCTTGACCCATAGGCTCTCAGTTGGCTCGGTATCCTCCCCCAGGTTGAGCTCCATACATTCCAGCTGCTCATCAACATATAAGGCAACACTGCCTCCTCGTTTCCCTTGCCTGTCTCTCCTGAAGAGCCTGTACCCTTTCATGCCGATGCTCCAGTCATAGGAGTCGTCCCACCAAGTTTCTACGATGCCAATGAGATCGTAGCCTTGGAGGCGTGTACACGTCTCTAATTCCTGCTGCTTGTTCCCCATGCTCCGCGCATTTGTGTAGAGGCACTTCAGCCGTGTCTTCGTTGCGGCCGATTTGGTTGGAGCAGCTGTAATTCCTTTGTCCTGTACTAATAGTGCCTCCCGATTGACTCCCGTTGGTCCAGGAGCTCCTAGCTCATCTACGTGAAGGTTTGAGCATGCTGCAGCGTAGCTGGCACATCTTGGAGCTAATGGCTGCAGGCCCTCACCAGCGCCCTGTTCCCCTTTCCTTGATGTAACATCCCTTGGCTGTTCATGGGCAAATACTGGTCTGCTCTGCTGCGCTGGGCTGCATGGCCATGACTCCAGTTCAAGCCCACGCCAGCATGATGGGAATGGGGGGCTCAGAGTGTCAGGGGTGTTTTCTCCCCAGGAGGGACCCGTCGCATTGTGGTCCCTCGGCAGGGATGCTCGCAGATGCTTTGGCTCCAAACCAGCCCCAGAGTGTGAGGGGATGAGGACAGCTGAGATGAGGCAGGAGAGTGTCCCCAGCTCTGACCCAGCCTCAGGGCACGGCAAGGCTGCTGTCTGCCCTGGAGCAGGTCGTGGGGCTCAAGGACTCTAAGGGACCGTGGCCCTGATCCAGCCCAGGGGGCTCTTGCAGCTGTGCGGCACTGCAGGGCATGTGACTCCCCTTCCTTCAGCAGGTCCTGACTCCCCTCTTCCCCACCATAAAGATTCGGGTGAGTTAGGACTGGGTGTGAGGGCCAGAGGTGCCTGCAGCTCCCTGCCCTGCAGTGTATCCAGGGGCGGATCCTGCACCCCCGTTGCTGTGTGCACTCCCAGGGATTTGGCACTGAGGTGATGCAGGATACGTCCCTGGGTCTGATTTGCATGGGTGCCCTGGCCAGCATCTGCACTGGGTAATTATACCTTCTGTCTCCCTAAATTCCCCTTGCAGTTTCAAGTGGATGTGGGATTCTCCTTCACTTCTAGTCCTAATCTGTTGTGTAACATTGCTGTGCACTGCTGCCTTCCAGCTCAGAGGTGGTTGCATTGCAATGACTCCTGCTTTTGTATCTAGCTCATGAAACGATTTGGAGCCCTGCAGGGTGCTGTGGAGCTGGCCAGGGCAAGCCAGGCAGACCCTGAGCTGGTGGCAATCCCCTGGCAGGTTCTGTCAGAAGGCACATCTCTCCTCTCTGTTTTCTCCCAGCAGCCGATGGGGACCACATCGCTGGAGTGCTGCCCACTCCCCCCACCATGCCACGTAAGGCTTTCCTTGCCCCACTCAGCCTGGTAAACCCCCTCGGCCCCGTGAGCAGGATCTGATACATTTCTCGTTGCAGACACCGGTCGCTGCTTCCCTCCCCTTCCCCTCCTGGGTGAGTACTGTGCCCAGGTGGCCAGGCTTGTGTGCCCTGGGGCAGGAGGCAGCTGCAGCTCACGGACTGGGTCTGCTCTCCTTCCAGGCTGTCACACTGCCCTGAAGCAAGAAAGAGCTGAGTGAAAGGCTGGTAAGGATCTGCGACTTCAAGCAAGTCCCCCTGCTCTGGGGGGCAGCTCTGTCCTGTCCTGCCCATGGGGCTGCCCATGGGGATGGAGGGTAGGGGCTCCTGTAGGCAGTGCCTGCCTGAGTCTCTGCGGCAGGGTCAGGCTGAGCACAGGGCTTGGGTGGCTCCAGCACCCTGGTTGCTCCCTCCATGCCAAACCATCGTGGCAGGTTTCCCTGGCAAGACGTCCCCGGGGATGGGAAGAGGAAACCAAGTGCTGCCAGTGGCTGCTGCAGCCCTGGGCTCCCCTGGGATGGCTGCTGTGATTGAGCAGCTGGCAGCGAGTGAAGAGGTGTCAGATGCAAGCCTGCACGGTGGGTCCTCCCTGCGGTGTCCCAACAGCTGCACCATGTGCGGGGCTCTTGGAGCTGTGGTGAGGGTTTGCTGCCACTGACCACTCTCTTGCTGCAGGCTCTGGCGTGGCGGGCTTGCTCCAGAGTGTCCAGCAGCTGCTGGTGCAGATTCTGCAGATATCGCAGCAGCAGCAGGCGCTGCTGGAGAGCCTGGCCAGCGACACCATCTCCCACCTCTACCTCCTCTCCCACAGCCTGGTGCAGGTGGGTGAGACCCTGCACCAGCTCCTGCTCCAACTGCAGACCCATCCTGGCCCCTTTGGCCACTACATCCCCCATGTGCCCCCTTTCAAGGGTGGCCTTGGGGTGCCCTGTTCCCTCGGCTCTCCCCACACCTCCTCAGATCAGAAAGAGGAGCCTCAGGTGTCCCCTGCTGCCAGCTGCACCCCCTCGTGAGTGCCACCATCCCCGGCCCCAGGGGCGACAGCTTTGCTATGCAGCTATGGCACAAATCTTTATAGCAGAGGCCCCGGATATTTTGGAAGTTTATAGAAGAGATGAATTTTAATAAAATTAAAAATAGCTTTTGTACCAGCGTCAACAATCAACCGATTCTTTCCCCTTCTCCAGGGGATGTTCCCCTTCTTACTTTTGAGATGAGCAGAAGGGGAACTCTGCTATTTACAGCCTCCAAGAAACTCCCAGGCTGAAGACTGTAGGGCAGATGTACTTCCTCTGCCCCTGCCTGCTCCCTGACAGCTTCCAGCTGGGCCTGGGGCTGGCAGGACCCTAGCCTGGAGGATGTGCTGCCAGGCTGTGGAGGGGAGCAGGGCTGCTGCTGGGGCTGGGGAGGGTGGGGAGCCCAGCCGGGGCACAGACTGCATCCTTCTGCAAGGGAAGGGGCTGGGGTGGGTGATGCTGGGCAGCACCGGGGCTGGGAAGGCAGCATGTGCTGAAGCCGTGGTCCCTCAGTCACCAGCTTCTTGGTGGGTCACTTCCAGCAGGCAAGCTAGGGGCTTGCAGCATGCTGCAGTGAGCCTCCTCCTGCTCCTGCGGGCTCAGGATGTCAATCACCGTCAGGTAGTGGTAGCTGCAGATGTGCCACAGCATGTTGTGCTTGGCAAAGCGGGCACTGGCTCTCACCCAAGACCCCTGTCACCTCTGCCAGGATGCTCATGTAGGTGTCCTCCACGGGGATGGGGTGAACATGCCAAGCCACCTCCAGGATCTTCTCAGCTGCATCCAGGGAGAGGATGTGAGGATGTAGCTGATGCTGCTGGCATAGGGCAGGTAGATATCAGGGTGACAGTCCTGCTGCGCCACATACTACTTGCTGAAGGGCTGGCAGATGACCTGCCACTTCTCCCGGAAGAAGAGGGACCCCATATAGAGGCCAGTCCAAGCTGGGTCAAGCTTGGCCAGGAAGATGGGCAGGTGGTCCAGTCCACGTTGAAGCAGTTGTCATCCATCTTGGGGTTGTAATGGGGCCAGCACTGCTTGGCTGCCCACTTCAAGCTGTGCATGACCTTCAGGGTGAGGTTGCAGTATGTGTCCCTGTAACTCCCCAGCAAGATGTCCCCGAACTCCTGCCCTTCTTGAGTACCCCACATATGGCTGGGCCATGGAGAGGGGCTGAGAGCATGGCCAACAGGGATGGCAGGGGCTATGGCACTGGTGAGTGGCAATGCCACAGCCCAGCTGGCATCTGGAAAGGGAGAAACGTGGGCGAGTGGTGCTGGGAAAGCCCATTACCTCTCGTGGTGCCATCCCTCATCCCATGCCAGCTGTACACCCTGGGTTAGAGAGATGGGCACAGAGGCATGCCAGCCCCACGACACGGTGGGTAGGGAGCAGGGGCCTGTGGGCGCTGCTGGGAGCGGGGCCAGCCCCAGAGGGTATGCTGCTCCCACAGCCGCACACAAACAAACCATCCTCTGTGCTCCCAAGCAGGGAGCAGAAAGTGGCTGGCTGCGGACCAGCGGCTCTGGCCCCGATCCTTGCAGCAGCAGTACTGCTGCCTGCAAATAGCTCTACCCTGACTTTCCCCCAGGAGCTGGTCAGGGTGGGTGAAGGTGGGATCCCTCTTCCTGAGCCCTGCTGCTTGCAACCAGTGAAGTTGCAGAGGGAGAGCACCTTTGGGCTGTGATTGGCCATGCTCCCCACCACCCTGCTGTGCTCCCTGTCATTTCAGTGAGCTCCCCACCGCTCTGCCATGCTCCCCATTGTGATAAATGATCAAAAATTTATAATTTATTAAACGAGTAAAGACAAGCAAACAGCACTGGGTGCGCCGGGAGCCTCCGCTCAACCAAGACGCACACCGTACATTCTCCGGTTCCGGTTTATATTCCTTTTACTAATACATATTCATAGCTACCAATACATATTCATAGAGTTGCTAATGATGGGCATGTCTTCTTTGGCGCATGCCCTCTTCACCTTTTGGGGTCTTCTCGACTCCCATCTGGTGGTCGGTGGATGAAGTCAGTAGTCTTCCTCGGCTCGCCCTTAGGATGACCCTAGGTTTTAAGCATGCGCTCTAGAGACATCAGCTCTGTTCTTAGGATGACCCTATGCTTAATCACCATGCAGTTAACAAAACCAAAAACAAAACACGGTTTAACGTTCCTTAAGTGGCTTCTGCAGGAAGGCACATTTCCCCAAACGACCCTAGCATTGTTCCATATTGACACGAATCAGGTGAACACATTTCACAATCCCCCATCTTTTTTTTTATGGTATTGATTCGTGTTTTTGTTTCTAATTGAGTCAATACTTGCCGCATCAGGGCATGAGCCTTCTCTTTCCCTGGTTCGGATCAACAGGTACTGCAGTTTTCTGCATTCTTTGTATAAAACAAGGTATTAAACATGGAATTATTAACAATCCTCCACATATCCCCAATACTACATGTGCAATTTGCTTAATTTCTTTTACAAGTTCCTTTACAGCTTTTTCTTCATCATCAATTTCTAAACAACAATTACTAAGATTAAATTTTCCACAAACATCCCTTCAAATTTACATTTAATGATTTACAAATAAATTTTTAGTAACTGCGGGAATTTCATATTTCACTCCTGTTTCCATTTTATGATATAAGGGGTTAAACTTCCCAAGATCTACCCAGTATTGATAAGGGAGTTCTTTGGGATCATAGCATACAGTCTCGTTAAAGCAGCTTCCTATTTTCTGGCCCATACAGTCATAGCCAGGGTTAAGGAACTCACCCCGAGTAGGACTAGAAGAGGTCCGGTCAGGGCCATAGTGATCGGCGGTCACAGCCCAAAGGGGTTGCAGCCCTTGGCAGACCTTTTCAAGCCGCAACACTGGTTCCCTCTCCGGTCTTGCCCTCTTCCTTCCTCTTGTGGGGGGGTGGTCTTTTCAGCTAATTGGTATGCTATGTCCCAAAAAATCCCGTGTACCCTGTAGCAAGCTTATTGCTATCCCTAGGGGATATAAATTGTCTCTACAGGAGTAGTCATAATGAAATTCCCACAGCAACTTAGCTTATGCTCTTGGATGAAGGCCTCTTCAAGTTCGGCTGATGGTTAGCTTAGTTTCTCCGGGCTCAGATGTGACTCTCCACTCCTTCACTGGACCTTTCACTCGCGACACATGTGTCCATCCTTTTTCGGCAGTTCTCACAGCTGTTTCTGTAGTTAATAGGACAAGAAAAGGTCCTTCCCAGAGAGGAGATAGATTTTCTTCTCTCCATGTTTTTATTAGAACCTTATCGCCTGGTTCTAACTGATGAATTGCAAATCCTAAAGGTGGTGTTTGGGTCACCATTCCAATCTCCCTTAACTCTTTTAATCTTTTTCCAATGGTAATTATATATTGTTGGATACTTTGATCCTCAATTACATTATTCCCTAAAGGCATTCCTTGAAAATAGGGCATGCCATATAGCATTTCATATGGTGATAATCCAGTCTCACTATGTGGTTTAGTTCTTATATTTAATAGTGCTAATGGTAGGCATTTCGTCCAAGGCATTTGTGTCTCAATCATTAATTTAGCCAATTGTTGTTTTATTGTTTGATTCATTCTTTCTACTCTCCCTGAGCTCTGTGGGTGCCACGGAGTGTGATATTCCCATTGAATACCTAACGATTGACATAGTAATTTTATTATTTTAGAAGTAAAATGCGTGCCTTGGTCTGAATCAATGTACTGTATTATCCCATATCTAGGTATCAGGTATTCTAATAAAATTTTTACCACCATCTGTGCAGTAGCCCGTGCTACAGGATAAGCTTCTACCCATTGTGTTAAATGATCTACTATTACCAATAGATATTTTATCCTCCCCACCTTAGGCAATTCAGTGAAATCGATTTGTACTCTTTCAAAAGGTCTGTAAGCTGTTTTTCTCCCTCCCGTGGCTGCTTGTCGAAACACTTTCTTGTTTACCTTTTGACAAGTTAAGCATCCTTGTGTAATTTGCTTTGCATACAGTTTTAATTGTCAAAGCAAAGAATCTTGACAAGATGCAAAAACAAAGTGTAGCATAAGCACCAAAACATTATTACACAAGTTACTAGATAAAAAGCACTGATTTCTGGTCATACCGCCAGTAACACCGTGTAACCCCTTGTGTTACATGCCAGCTAGGTTCCAATATCTGGATTACCAGAAGGCAATTATAGCAGACAAAAATTCTACAACAGAATTCAGGAGTCACTAATACATGAACTCTTCTTGTTGTTAAAGGAAAGCTTAAACTCTGATTTAATGATCCTCCTTGTCAGACAGCGGATGTTTTCCTATCTTCTATGGAGGTAGTACTATTTAATACCTTCACCATATGCATGATATCAACAATCAGTGAGAATTTTCCCACTTGAAGCAATTCCACAGTTTAGATTATCAGCACTGCAGCACTCTGCTTCTTCCATGTGATTTCCCCACTGAAGGTATAACTGATTTTATTACAACAGTACCTTAATTGCTACTATAGCTCAGATTCCCATTTTAAACAACTGAAGTATTTCAGGACACCATAAAACCTGTTTCCAGCTGAAATGCTCACATTCGTTTCAATATACAGAAACATACCAGCAGCACAAATAAATACAGATTTACTGATGCCAGAAGCATTTCTGTGTACATACATGTTTCTGTCTTGCAAAGGGTTTCCTTTACAAAGGCCAATGCTTTAGCTGTATTCAGCATATCTCAAAGTTAAACTTAATGTAGTGCTCTGAATTTCTTCCAATGTATGTGCACAATTTCTTTTTCAAGGTTCACAAATAGTCACAATAATGTGCAGATTTATCTGATCATCAGATGCTACGAACTATGTATAAATAATATATCATTAAAGAACTCCCCAAATGTATGTTTACTCAATAATTCTCATTTAAAAAAACTGTTAAAGACATTTTTCTTAGCAACACCTTTGCACTAAAACAACACTAATGTTATCAGCACCATCAGAAATATTAAAACTAGGGAAAAAAACCAAAACATAATTGTAAACTTAAAATCTGCCCTCCTTTCATTCTGCACTATTACAAGATACAGACAAACATTAGATTTCTGTGCTAAAGGGTTTACAGAGTTTTGGAACAGTTCTGATGACAGCGTGTACCACAAAATAAGCCTGACGTTCACATTCATCAGATCTTAATTAAATTTCAAGTGCACAGCAGATTTGTAGCAGTTAGACACTGATTTCCAAGTCCACGCAGCTGCACAAACAGTTAAGTTCAGTGTCTCAAGGTGTTAGCATCTACAGAATTCCTAGTACACATCCATTAACATTGGGTATGCTTGAAGCTGGAGCCTGATTGTACTTCAAACATTACAAAATGTAGCCTCTCCTCAGTCTCTCTGAAATTCCATTTATTTTTGGTAGTTGGACTGAGAGCTGGTAACATATGCTGCATTTCATATATTCCTAGCACTTCAGCAGTTGTCCTAAGTATTTTACCTCCTGTTCTACAAACTGTAGCTTTGATCGGGACACCTTCAATCCCTTTTCCCCTAGAAAATTTAACAATTTAATGGTGGCTTCTTGGGTCCCCTCTTCAGTTTCTCCTGCTATTAATAAATCATCCACATATTGCAATAATTTTACTTCCTTGGGTAATGTGAAATCCTGTAAGATTTTCTCTAAAGTTTGCCCAAATAAATTCGGTGACTCTGTAAACCCCTGTGGTAATACCGTCCACCTTAATTGCTGTTTTCGTCCCGTTTCGGGGTCCTCCCATCCAAAAGCAAAATAATCTCTGGATCCCTCATCCAGGGGACAGGCCCAAAAGGCGTCTTTTAAATCTATTACACTATACCAAGTATGTCTGGGAGAAATATGACTCAATAAAGTATAAGGATTTGCCACCACGGGGAATTTAGTGATCGTTCGCTGATTTACAGCTCTTAAGTCCTGCACCATTCGGTATGACCCATCCGGTTTCTTTACAGGGAGGATGGGTGTATTATGAGGTGACATACATGGTTCCAAAGTTCCTTTTTCCAAAAGTAATCCTCTCCGACCCTCCATGGGTATAGGGTATTGCTTGATTCTAATTGGATGATGTGGGTCTAGTATTTGAACGCTTATGGGATCCATTTCTATTTTCCCAGTTTCCCCTTCTTTATACCACACCGAGGGGTTAATGGCTTCTTCATCCTCCTGTGTTAAAGTATATAATTTAATCTGCAATTTGTCCCCCTGACTCTGAATGCTCAAATTTAATTTCAAAATCAGGTCCCTTCCTAATAAATTGTATTCCGCTTCAGGGAGCAAAAGTAAATCATTAAGACAAATTTTCCTTTAAGATAGGTACTTCAAAAGGCTCTCCTTTTGCCCCGACTACTGACATATAACTCTTCCCTTTTTCTATTCCTTCTGGAAGTTTTTGAATGGTTGGTTTTTCAGCTCCTGTATCCACTAAAAATAAAACCTCCTCTTTATGGGGACCTATTAATAATTTTATCAAGGGCTCTGTTGATGTTGAAGTCCCCAGAAGATAGAGCCCCTGACACCCCTATTCTTCTTTGAAATCTCTCTTTATAAGGCTGTCTCTGGGGTGTCTGCTCTATTCCTTTTTCCCTTTTCTCTCCGGATGGAGTCTTATTTTTCTGACTTTCCCTTACTGCTGCTACAAAAATGTTTGCTTTTACTTTTTGTTTTTCTTCGTCCCTCCTAACATAGACCTTCTGGGCTTCTCTAAGTAACTCCTCTAATCCTCTTTCCTGCCAGTCTTCAAGATTTTTCTAATTTCCTTCTTATATCCCCCCAGGATTTGGCTATGATCTCCCGGGGGTCCTGCCTGATTCTGTCTTTCCCAAATTCTCATTCCAGCTTGTCTAATCATTCCCCTTTCCTCAGCAGTAAATAAGATCCCTAAAATGGATTGTATTTCTTCCCAGGTGTAAGTATTGGGGCCTAGGAATTGGTCTAGTTTTTCAGCTACTCCAAGGGGATCATCTAATAGGGTCCCCATTTCTTTCTTGAAATTCCTTACATCTGTGGTATTTAATGGGACTGCCACAAACCTGATGCCTCCGAGGGGTACTTCTCCTAAGGGATATAGAGAAGCTCCCTCAGATGCAGCAGTCCTACTCTTTGTACATGCAGCCGGAGGTCGATCTAATTCCGGTGCTATTGGTGGTGGAGGCAGGGGTAACAGTGGCGCTGATGGAGGTGCTACGGCCACCGGAACGGGAGTCGCCGCCAAAGGTGAATTATTAGGATATGGAGGCGGTAGGTTATCCAGTGGCTCCCATTCATCATCTCTTTCCTTTCCTTTTTGGTTTTTATCTCCTTCTTCTTCCTCAAACTTTTCATCTGTTTTTAATGGAAGTATTGAGGCTGGAAAAGGACGTGAATTCCTAATCCATAATCCTGCATAATCACTTTCCTCCTGACTAAAAGGTTAACGTATATATCCAAGGCCTGGCAAATCCAGTCCTCAAAAGATCCAAAAAACAGGCCAAAAGACATGTGGTTTTAAAGGTTCCTTCGGCCATTCAACCATGCAATATTGAACCAATTTTAATTTACTTTTTCCTTTTCTGGGGCCCCTTTCATCCCAATTTTCAATCATTATTCCTAATGGACTCTCCGGAGGTATGTCTGGTAATTTGCTCCCTTTCTTCTGGTCCTGGGTCGTCGATTTTGTCTGACACATCTAGGAATTTTACTGTGGCAATTCCTACAGCCCCTGGTTACCGGTAAGAGTGTCTTGCAGGGGGTTTTAGGACCTGTCACCCACCCACAAATCCTATAGGGGTCGCTTCGGTCCTTCACCGGCCAAGTCCCTTGCGGGAGATTGGAACCGCGGTTAGAAGACCTCCACAATCGCTTCGGAACCAGGTTCCGTCTCAGTCACACTCTTACACACACACAGGCAACCGAATCCCACCCAACCGAACGGTATACACCTTAAACACTTACGACTCTGTTGTCTTCGTTCGGATCTTCGCGCGCAGAATTACGGGCAAAATAAACTGCTGCAGCCGGCAAGGGAGCTCATAAAAATAAAATTCTTTGCTTGTCCCTACTCAGGTTCAGGCTGGTGTTAGTCCCGACCCGACCCGATCAGGAGCCACCAAATGGTGGGGCGCCCCTCCTAGACCAAGTCAGAATTCAGGAACCAAGACCATCCCGGACGAGCCCCCAATTGTGATAAATGATCAAAAATTTATAATTTATTAAACGAGTAAAGACAAGCAAACAGCGCTGGGTGCGCCGGGAGCCTCCGCTCAACCAAGACGCACACCGTACATTCTCCGGTTCCGGTTTATATTCCTTTTACTAATACATATTCATAGCTACCAATACATATTCATAGAGTTGCTAATGATGGGCATGTCTTCTTTGGCGCATGCCCTCTTCACCTTTTGGGGTCTTCTCGACTCCCATCTGGTGGTCGGTGGATGAAGTCAGTAGTCTTCCTCGGCTCGCCCTTAGGATGACCCTAGGTTTTAAGCATGCGCTCTAGAGACATCAGCTCTGTTCTTAGGATGACCCTATGCTTAATCACCATGCAGTTAACAAAACCAAAAACAAAACACGGTTTAACGTTCCTTAAGTGGCTTCTGCAGGAAGGCACATTTCCCCAAACGACCCTAGCATTGTTCCATATTGACACGAATCAGGTGAACACATTTCACACCATCATCCTGCCATGCTCCCCACCAGAGATTGCAGCCTCATCCCTCCAGCCCTGGGGCACCATGGCATCCATTCCCTGAGCCCTGGGGGTGCCAGGGCTGTGGGGCAGGCTGTTCCCCCCGCACAGAGAGGGGGCAGGTCCCTGGCCAGAGGTGAAGTGCAGTGAGGGGCGCCCTGGGATGTGGTCTGCAGTAGGGTGCTCTGCGATTTGCAGATCGGGGGTGCATGGGATGGCATTTGCGGTGCAGTGGGAGACAGCGGCGTGCAGTACTGGGAACTGGGGGGTGTTAAACTGAGAGTGCAACGGGGAGCGTGAGGTCGCAGTGCGAGCACGTTGGAGTGCAGTAGGGTGGGGGTGGGGCTGCAGTTGGGGGTAGAGGGGGCAGCAGTGGGGGCAGTGAGAATGCAGCGGGTGCGCTAGGATCGCGGGCCGGGGTAGAGTGACAGCTCGGCAGCCAATAGGAGATTAGGGAGGAGATGCAGGGGCGAGGTCAGGTCGAGGTCGAGGTCTGACTCACCATCAGGGGCGTGGCTGAGAGGCACTCTACCCAATCGCAGAGGCTGCGGCCGAGCAAACGCGGCGCGGCTAATCATGCAGCGGCGAGGGGCGGGGTGAGGGCAGGAGGGGCTCCTCTGTGACGTCACGAGAGAGGAATCGTCCGGCGGGGCGGGGAGGCCGGGGACAGCCCCCGGGGCTCCTGTGGGGGCTCAGCCTGCCTTAGGACTGGGGCATCGCCACCGCCACCCCCCGGGGCGGGGATGTCCCCTCAGAACAAAGGGTCGCCCCCTCAGTGCAAAGGGGGTTGAGCCCCAACCCGGGTGCTGCCTCCCCCCCCCCCCCCCCCAGTAAAGGGGTGCCTGGATTGGGCTGCTGGCCAGGCATGGGGGGGTGTCCTGCCAGGAGCACATTATGGCACGTACACTGCACCCCCTGCTACCCTGCCCCGCCCCAAAAGCACCGGATACAGTACAGCTTGGGGTGCCCCCTGCTCCCCCCAGCTTGGGCACAGGGGAGTGCAAGAGGGGCAGTGGGGTAGGGCTGGACCCCAGCCCCTTTCTGGTGAGCCCTCGGCCCTGGGACACAGACAGGTGACCTGCACTGTCACTGGGCAATTTCAGCTGGCGAATAGAATAGAATAGAATAGAATAGAATAGAATAGAATAGAATAGAATAGAATAGAATAGAATAGAATAGTTCAGATGGAAGGGACCTACAGCGATCATCTAGTCCAACTGCCTGACCACTTCAGAGCTGACCAAAAGTTAAAGCATGTTGTTAAGAGCATTGTCCAAATGCCTCTTAAACACTGACAGGCATGGGGCATCGACCACGTCTCTAAGAAGCCTGTTCCAGTGTCTGACCACACTCTCGGTAAAGAAATGCTTCCTAATGTCCAGTCTAAACATCCCGTGGCGCACATTTGAACCATTCCAGCACATCCTGTCACTGGATACGAGGGAGAAGAGATCAGCATCTCCCTCTTCCCCTCCTCAGGAAGCTGTAGAGAGCAATGAGGTCACCCCTCAGCCTCCTTTTCTCCAAACTAGAAAAGCTCAAAGTCCTTAGCTGCTCCTCATAGGAAATTCCTTCCATCCCTTTCACCAGCTTTGTTGCACTCCTCTGGACACATTCAAGGACCTTCACATCCTTCTTAAATTGTGGGGCCCAGAACTGCACACAGTATTCAAGGTGTGTATACCTCACCAATGCTGAATACAGCGGGATAATCACCTCTTTTGACCAGCTGGTCATACTGTGTTTGATGCACCCTAGGATGCAGTTTGCCCTCTTGGCTGCCAGGGCACACCGCTGACTCATGTTGAGCCTGCTGTCAGCCAGCACCCCCAGATCCCTTTCTGCAGGGCTGCTCTCCAGCCACTCCTCCTCACAATTTATACTTGTGCCCAGCGTTACTCCATCCTAGGTGCAGAATCCGGCATTTGGACTTGTTAAATTTCATCCCATTAATGATTGCTCAGTGCTCCAATCTATCTAGATCCCTCTGCAAGGCCTCTTGTCCCTCAAGAGAGTCAACAGCACCTACCAGTTTGGTATCTTCAGCAAACTTGCTAATGGTGCATTCAACTCCCGCATCCAGATCATTGATAAATATATTGAACAGAACCAGCCCTAGAATTGAGCTCTGAGGAACACGGCTGGTGACTAGTTGCCAGCCAGATGTAGCCCCATTCACTACAACCCTTTGAGCCCTGCTGTTCAGTTAGTTCTCCCAGCGCACTGCATACTTGCTCATCCCACAGCTGGACAACTTATCCAGAAGGATGCTGTGAGGGACAGTATCAAGAGCCTTACTAAAATCCAGAAAAACTACATCCACCAGGTGGGTGTCCTTATCGTTGAAGGATATCAAATTAGTTAAACAGGACTTTCCCTTTGTGAACCCATGTTGACTGTGCCTGATGATTGCATTGTCCTTTAAAAGCCTTTCAATAACACCCAGTATGATCTTCTCCATAATTTTTCCAGGTACTGAGGTTAGACTAACAGGTCTGTAGTTCCCTGGGTCTTCCCTCACGCCCTTCTTGTAAATTGGAATAACACTGGCTAGCTTCCAGTCAGCAGGGACCTCCCCAGACCCCCAAGACCTTTGGTAGATGATTGAGAGGAGTCCTGCCATAACATCCACTAGCTCCTTCAGTACTCCGGGATGAATCCCATCAGGCCCCATGGACTTGTGAACATCCAGCTGATATATCTGGGCCCTGACAGTTTCAGTGTCCACAAATGGAAAGTCACTGTTCCCATACTCATGGTCCTCCAACTCAGGGGACCATGCAGCCCAAGGTCTATCAGTATTATTAAAGACTGAGGTAAAAAACGCATTGCGTGCCTCTGCTTTTTCTTCATCCCTATTAGTCAGTGTTAGAAAATAAAATAACTTGATTGTGGAATATTAGAATTAATTGGGTTTTTTTGCTTAAAGTTAGGTTGAATTGAGACTTGCTAAACTTAGCATAAGTAACTTCACTTAGCATTAGTAGCTAAAGTTGTAGGCCGCATGCTGTGAACTTCCACTAAGAAAAGCTGAACTCATACAATGGATGGCCCTGAGACTAGTACAAACCGGGAAATAAGGAGGAAGGTTCGGTCAGCAGAAGCTGTATCTCATCACAGCAGGAGCTGTATCTCCTCCCGAGACAAGGACAGTGTCCTGGTTCCAGCAGGGACAGGGTTAATTTTCCAAGGATCTGTCACTGGGACAAAGATTTTGGATACCTTGCAAGCCATGTCCTCTCTATAGAGGGGAGCTGGCCAGGGGAGGGGGCAGGAAGTTGTGGAGTGGGATGGGGCTTCCTGGGTCTGGTGGGTGAGCGGTGGTACCATAATTGTGTTTGTACATTCCTCTGTCGATGTTATTGTTGTTTTTCTCTTTCCTTTGCTGTTCTGTTAAACTGCCTTTATCTCAACCCACGAGTTTTGCCTTTTTCTTCCAATTCTCCCCACTGCTGTGGGGGGTTGAGTGAGCAGCCACATGGTTCTTTGTTGCCGTCTGGAGTTAAACTACAACAGTCCTTTTTGGCACCCAACCTGGGGCTTGAAAGTTTGAGATAATGACAGATCCGACCAGAGCTTGTTAACACGAGTTTGTTATATGCATTTCTCATATTAGTTAGATAGTCACCAGTTACAATGTTGCTTTGTTTGTTTGTGTGGCTGTGTTATGTAAATTCTTATATGCTCTATGTACTCCCCGTGATGCTGTTTATTACCTCAGGGAGAGGGATGAGGATTATCATTTTGCTGTCCTGTGCAATATCAGCTTATGATATGATAACATCACTGTTCAGGTAGCTATGTTGGGGTGTTTATGCAGGATTGCTGCCCTGCCCATACCTCGGTCGCCGTCTCTCAGAATTTATTAATAATCATACCCGATCTATGGGGGAAACAGGGGGGGATACTTTCCCCAGCTCTTTCACCTCCTTTTTCTCCTTTGGGCCAGGTATGACAACTTTTGAGAATTTCGAATATCCTTGGGATGCTCAAACCAGCATGTTCCTATTGCTATGTCTCCTGAATGTGTTTCAGGTCTTGTTTAGGGTTAAACAACTGTTTAAGACTACCACCCAGAGATCTGTCCTGAGGCTGGATAGTCATGGGTGGCATGGCATGTGGGAGAATATGGGCAGGTATCTAGAGAACTTCTCGCCTCCAATGGTTTGGGACTTCACCCCCAAACAACTACAGGACCCTGATAAAGTGGTAGAATATTTGAAACGAAAATGCTGTGGCTATTCCAGAGAGGCACACCTTACTGCACTGTGCTGGGCCCTGGCCAGTATCTACCAAACACTGCTCAGTATTATGCAGCACCCTCAGGGGAAAGAGGGGGAAAACAGACCGGCAGGCACTGTAGCTACTCCAACCCCTGCAGCAGGCACTGCAGCTGAACCAGACAACCAACCGATGCCAGTATCAGTTGCTCCTATACAGAAGGAGAAATACACCGAGAAATCAGTTCGCTTAGTAAGGGATGACAATGAACCAGGGCCATCACAAGAACAGGAGGAAGAGGCAGAACCAGAGATAATCACCTGATCCCTATCCCTGAGTGAGCTGCGAGATATGCAAAAAGATTTTAGCCGACTTCTGGTCAAGCACATTGTCACCTGGCTGCTCCGATGCTGGGATAAGGGGGCCAGTAGCTTGGAATTAGAGGGCAGGGAAGCCAAGCAGCTGGGATCCCTGTCTAGGGAAGGGGGCGTTGACAAGGCAATTGGAAAAAAGACACAAGCCCTCAGCCTCTGGAGGCGACTCCTGTCAGGTGTGAGGGAAAGGTTTCCCTTCAGTGAAGATGCATGTCGTCCAAGCAAGTGGACCACCATGGAAAAAGGCATCCAGTACCTGAGGGAATTAGCCGTGCAGGAGATGATTTACTATGACCCAGATAACGCGCAGTTACCCACAGATTCTGATGAAGTCCAATGCACAAGGCCCATATGGCGGAAGTTTGTACGGAGCACAACATCATCGTATGCCAACTCTTTGGCAGTGATGGAATGGAAAGGCGAAGAGGGACCAACGGTGGATGAGGTGGCTGGCCGACTCCAGCAATATGAAGAAAGACTCTCTTCCCCCCTCATCTCAGCTGTGGAGAAACTGTCCCAGAAGGTCCAGCGACTTGAAGAGAATATGTCCTACTTCCCACCTGTACAGGCCAGCATCTCAGCTATTAGGAGCAGGTGTTTCCCTACTCAAGAGAGAGAATATAGAGGGTACACACCACGAGGTACCCTGTGGTTTTACTTGCGTGACCACAGAGAGGACATGAGGAAGTGGGATGGACAACCTACCTCGACCCTACAGGCACGGGTACATGAGTTGCAAGGAAGAACAATGACAAAAGGGGATCCCTCCAGGAAAAGTGCCCCTCCAGTTTCCAGCAGGCAGCTCCCCAGACAGATTAGGAGGCCTGATCTTACCTCTGATCCTCTTGAAGGGACTTCCAAGTCATTTCTGCAACAAGTGAGTAATGATCAGGATTAGAGGGGCCCTGCCTCCAGCCAGGTGGGGGAGAGGGACAACCGGGTTTATTGGACTGTGGGGATTCGATGGCCTGGCACATCAGACCCCCGGGAGTATAAGGCTCTAGTGGATACCGATGCACAGTGTACCCTAATACCATGAAGCTATAGAGGGACAGAACCCATCTGTATTTCTGGAGTGACAGGGGGATCCCAAGAGTTGACTGTATTGGAAGCTGAAGTGAGCCTAACTGGAAATGAGTGGTGAAAGCATCCCATTGTGACTGGCCCAGAGACTCTGTGCATCCTGGGCATAGACTACCTCAGGAGTGAGTATTTCGAGGATGCAAAAGGATACCGGTGGGCTTTTGGCATAGCTGCCTTGGAGATGGAGGAAATTAAACAGCTGTCTACCTTGCCTGGTCTCTCAGAGGACCCTTCTGTGGTATGTTTGTTGAGGGTCAAAGAACAACAGGTGCCGATTGCTACCACAATGGTGCATCGGTGACAATATCTCACTAACCGAGACTCTGATTCCCATCCATAAGCTGATTCATCAACTAGAGACTCAAGGAGTGATCAGCAAGACCCGCTCACCCTTTAATGGCTGTGGGAGATCAGTACGCCAGTGACCTTGAGTTGATAAACACGTCCGTGAATAAAGGTCGTTGAAAGGGTAAGCCAAGAAAAGAAGGAATTTAGAACGCTGAGGAATAAAGAAAAAGCTGCAAAAGAGGAAATAGCAGTCTAGCTACAAACCAATGAAATGCTGCGTGATAAGTGCTACAGAACCAATCAGAGAAGTAGCAGAGGCGCGTGCATCACGTGTGACCAGTCTGGAAGGTATAAGAAGAGATGTTGTGAGAAAATAAAAGTCTCCCTTTATCATCTGCGCAGGAGTCCGTGTCTCATTCCCTTCAAATGGTCCTATATGGCCAGTGCAAAAATCTAATGGAGAGTGGAGGCTAACAGTGGACTATCGTGGCCTGAATGAAGTCACACCACCACTGAGCGCTACCGTGCCTGACATGCTAGAACTTCAATACGATCTGGAGTCAAAGGCAGCCAAGTGGTATGCAACAACTGTTATCGCTAATGCATTCTTCTCAATCCCTTTAGCAGCACAGTGCAGACCACAGTTTGCTTTCACTTGGAGGGGCGTCCAGTACACCTGGAATCGACTGCCCCAGGGGTGGAAACACAGCCCTACTTTTTACCATGGGCTGATCCAGACTGCACTAGAACAGGGTGAAGCTCCGAAACATTTGCAGTACATTGATGACATCATTGTATGGGGCAACACAGCAGAAGAAGTTTTTGAGAAAGGGAATAGAATAGTGCAAATCCTTCTGAAAGATGGTTTTGCCATAAAACAAAGTAAGGTCAAGGGACCCGCACAGGAGATCCAGTTTTTAGGAATAAAATGGCAAGATGGATGCCGTCAGATCCCAGTGGATGTGATCAACAAAATAGCAGCTATGTCTCCACTGACTAGTAAAAAGGAAACACAAGCTTTCTTAGGTGTTGTGGGTTTTTGGAGGATGTATATTCCAGATTACAGTCTGATTGTGAGCCCTCTATATCAAGTGACCTGGAAAAAGAATGACTTTAAATGGGGCCCTGAGCAACGACAAGCCTTCGAACAAATTAAGCAGGAAATAGATCATGCAGTAGCCCTGGGGCCAGTCCGAGCAGGACAAGATGTTACAAATGTGCTGTACACTGCAGCCGGGGAGAATGGCCCTACCTGGAGCCTCTGGCAGAAAGCACCAGGGGAGACTCGAGGTCGACCCCTAGGGTTTTGGAGTCGGGGACATAGAGGATCCAAAGCTCGCTATACTCCAACTGAAAAAGAGATATTGGCAGCATATGAAGGGGTTCAAGCTGCTTCGGAAGTGGTTGGTACTGAAGCACTGTCGGAGTGGGATCGGAACCGGAGTAACGACGCGATCTCAATGTGAGTATGATCGTTCTCCTTTATTGCATATTTTAGCAGAGTATATATAGACTCGCAGCAAAGCATGCATATTCAACAACGCTATGATTGGTCCAGCTCCCCTGTTCACGTACAACGCCCCCCAACCCGATTGGCTAAGACCCTCTGTTCACGCGCCTCTGTTTAACTCTTCTCCCGGGCAGGGTGATGTCACCTTTCTTGTTAGATCTTTTCTCCCTCAGTCTGGGTGCTTAGTTCAAACCCTGGGTTGCTCACCAGAACCAAACCATGCCTTTTTTCATTTAAGAATCTCTCCACAAAGCACAGCTCCTCTTAGCACCTCAACTGCTGGTGCTGGGCTGGATGGTCAAAGAAAGGATCCCTGCCACACACCGTGCAACTGATGCCACATGGAGTAAGTGGATTGCACAGATCACACAGCGAACTCGAATGGGAAACGCTAGTCACCCAGAAATACTGGAAGTGATCATGGACTGGCCAGAAGGCAAAGATTTTGAAATATCACCAGAGGAGGAGGTGACGCATGCGGAAGAGGCCCCACCGTATAATAAACTACCAGAAAATGACAAGAAACATGCCCTGTTCACTGATGGGTCCTGCCGCATTGTGGGAAAGTATCGGAAGTGGAAGGCTGCTGTGTGGAGTCCTACATGATGAGTTGTAGAAGCCGCTGAAGGACGAGGTGAACTGAGTCAATTTGCAGAGGTGAAAGCCATCCAGCTGGCTTTGGACATTGCTGAACGAGAGAAATGGCCAGTACTTTACCTCTATACTGATTCATGGATGGTGGCAAATGCTCTGTGGGGGTGGTTACAGCAGTGGAAGCAGAACAACTGGCAGTGCAGAGGCAAATCCATCTGGGCTGCTGAATTGTGGCATGATAGTGCTGCCCAGCTAGAGAATATGGTTGTAAAAGTACGTCATGTAGATGCCCACGTACCCAGGAGTCGCGCCACTGAGGAACATGAAAACAACCAGCAGGTGGATCAGGCTGCTAATATTGAAGTGGCTCAGGTGGATCTGGACTGGCAACATAAAGGTGAACTATTTATAGTTCAGTGGGCCCATGATGCCTCAGGTCAGCAAGGAAGAGATGCAACATGAAGATGGGCTTGTGATCGAGAGGTGGACTTGACCATGGACACTATTTCACAGGTTATCCACGAATGTGAAACATGCACTTTAATCAAGCAAGCCAAGCAGTTAAAACCTCTCTGGTATGGAGGACGATGGCTAAAATACAAATATGGGGAGGCCTGGCAGATTGATTATATTACACTCCCACAAACCCGCCAAGGCAAGCGCCATGTGCTCACAATGGTGGAAGCAACCACTGGGTGGCTGGAAACATACCCTGTGCCCCATGCCACCTCCCGGAACACCATCCTGGGCCTTGAAAAGCAGGTCTTATGGCGACATGGCACCCCAGAGAGAATTGAGTCAGACAACGGGACTCATTTCCGAAACAGCCTCATAGACACCTGGGCCAAAGAGCATGGCATTGAGTGGGTATATCACATCCCCTGTTATGCACCAGCCTCTGGGAAGACAGAACAATACAATGGACTGCTAAAGACTACACTGAGAGCCATGGGGGGTGGGACCTTAAAATATTGGGACATACATTTAGCAAAAGTTACCTGGTTAGTCAATACCAGGAGATCTGCCAATCGAGCTGGCCCTGCCCAATCAAAACTTCCACATACAGTAGAAGGGGATAAAGTCCCTGTAGTGCACATGAAGAATATGTTGGGGAAGACAGTCTGGGTTAGCCCTGCCTCAGGCAAAGGCAAACCCATCTGTGGGATTGCTTTTGCTCAAGGACCTGGGTGCACTTGGTGGGTGATGTGGGAGCATGGGGAGGTCCGATGTGTATCTCATGGGGATCTGATTTTGGGTGAGAATCGCCAATGAATCAAATTTTATGATGTTAAGTGCTAAATAACCCTGTCACTGTATGTCCTCATTACTATAATTGCTATCAGTGGTACTACAGTAAGAATCATCCAAACTAATGACAGATGGACTTTGATGAAACTGAGTGAAGTACAGCAGTGATGTAATAAGAACTGACCTCATCAGCTGGAGCCCAGCAACTTCCTTGAGACTGACATCTTCAACTTGTGGACCGTGGGCATGTGCCGCACTGGATACACCAGCCACAAGCTCTGAATGCAGCATGCACCAGTCCATCACCACACACCATCTCGCCTGCTCTGAGAGACTGTTCTAACAGATGGAGCCAAAAGTCATGGATTAAATGAACTCAGTGAACATTTTAGAGGGATGGCCCATAGACTAAGGGAATTATATCTGTATGTATATATATGTACATATATATCAAAGACAGGGAAAAGTGGTGGTAATTAATTGGAAAGTGTAAGATCTGGGCATGACGTAGATGGTATAAGGGGTGGATAATGTCCTGGTTCCGGCAGGGATAGGGTTAATTTCCTCAGGGATCTGGCACAGGACACGGGGTGGGGGGTGGGGGTGGGAACAGGACAAGACAAGCAGAAGGACAGGTATTCTATAGCTGGCCAGAGAGGGGGCAGGAGCTTCCTGGGTCTGGTCGGTGAGCGGTGGTACATTCCTCTGTCCTCTGTCGGTGGTGGTGGTGTTTTTGTCTTTCCTTTGCTGTTCTGTTAAACTACCTTTATCTCAACCCACAAGTTTTGCCTTTTTCTTCTGATTCTCCCCCACAGTTGTGGCAGGGTTGAGCGAGTGGCCATGTGGTTCTTTGTTGCCAGCTGAGGCCAAAACCACAACAGACAGCTAGCAGCTCACCCAGAGGTAAAGAAGGAAACCAATAAGGAGTAAGAAGACCCCAGACCAGGAATTACCATTGGACCCAGAGGCGCATGCAAGGTGCATGGACAGTGTGTGAAGGGCGAGTGATAAGATTGTAAGGGTATAAATGACCAGGGATTTCTTTGTTCTGGGCCGCTCTCAGAGGACGAGGCCCAGCTCAAGCTGTAATAAACTGACTCTGTGCCAGAACCTAGAGTCTGAATTCTTCTTTACAGTTGGAGGCTAAGACTGGACTCAGTCGCACGTAGACTCCTCTCTGAGAAGGAGTTTCAAAAGCAAGGGGGTCTAGTCCGAAACTCACGATTCAGCGGGAAAGCCCTCTTAGAGACTCCTTTAACAGTCAGATGACTATCTTCAACAAGTATTGGTCCAATGTTTTCTTTAGACCTCCTCTTGTTATTAACATACTTTAAAAAGCCCTTCTTGTTATCTGACACAACACTGGCCAGTTTCAACTCTAATTGAGTTTTGGCCTTTCATGTCTTCTCCCTGCATATATGAACCACAGCTCTGTAATTTTCCTGCGAAGCCTGACCTTGCTTCTGGAGCCTGACCTTGCTTCCAGATTGCACTTGTTCCGAGTCCATTTAATTTTAGCCAAAATACTCCTTCTGGGAATGTGGAGCCCTGGGTTTTATCCCTGAAGGTGGTGAAGCATCTTTATATAAAGTAAGAATAAACTGTAATATTCCCCTTGATGTAGGCACCGCTCACATTCCAACAGGAAGATTCAATGTGATTTCTTTAATATGGCTTCCATTGAGAGCACTGTTCATAAATAACAACATATTGCTTAGCACTTGACTCTTTCAAGGGAAATTTTAGTGGTGGCATTTGAGTGGAGGAAATGGTTTTTATGAGAAAACTTTAATCTGCAATCCATAAATGTAATGGTGGCTTTGCATCCCATGGAAAATGTTCTCAGCCTCCGCTAACGTGGTTTTATGTTCCTCTGCAGGCTTGCTTCTAAGATAAATTTATCCAGGATTGCATTTGGTGTAACAGTTTGATTTCTGTTGGTGCGAGGCTGATTTTTCACAAGAGTAACTGCCTTAATTTCCTACTAGACAGTGAGCACAGCTGCACTTTGTACTTGTAGACTTTGTTCTCAGAATCGCAACCTGTGGGACATCCTTCCCCTGCTTGCCAGCCACGATGTGCCGAGGCTGCTCCTCTGTGTTGATACATGGGCATGTTGATACACTGCATGTCTGCTCTGGGGCTAGAAACACTTGACTTCCTTGTACTAACACAAAAGGCAAAGGTTTGCAGGACACACAGGCCCTATCCCAAAACTCATCTGAAGGAGATAGGTCCACGTCACATCACTCTGGTGTGCCCCTGGACACCCCCAAAGCCTCATTACTACAGCAATGCCTAAAAGTTGGCGTTGCAAAATTATTTGCAGTTTTACGCTGTTGCCAAGATCTTCCTCAAAGCCTTTTTGGGGGTTGTTTTCCATGTGTCTTGGTTTAGGCCAAATTGGCCACTGGGGACATAGGGGACCCCAGATGGGACCGACAGATGCTCCCCTCTACCCCTCTTCAAAGAGAGAGGTAGAGGAGGAAAAAGAGACTTACGAGTTTAGAAGGATCTAAACTACTTTAATGAAATATTAATAATAAAATAAAAGGAAATAATGAGAAATATACAAAACCATATCAAGCTCCCAGGATGACAATCACAACACTGGCTGGTACTGGGGCAGTCCCAGGCTGGACTCAGTGATGGACGGGAACTGGATTCCAGATCTGGATTCAGGATTGGGTCCAAATGCACATGAACAGACAGAGTCCTCCTCAGACGTTGGCCATTGAAGGAAGAAGGGAAAAAGGGGCAAAAGGGCTGGCCCTTTGATCCCTCAGCTTTTATACTGAGCATGAGGCAGATGGGATGGAATACCCTGTTGGTCAGTTTTGGGTCACCTGCCCTGTCCGCTCCTCCCCGCAGGTGGGACCCCATTACGCTTTTCTGCTTCCGACCCTCCAACGTGGCAAATAACAAAGTTGGTTGGCCTTGGGTGTTATAGCAATAAGTATAAGCAAGAGCCTCTCTGCATACCATGCCTGGACATCAGCTATAAACATTGGTCTTGTCACTCTGAGAGAGCGAACATTGTCTGCACAATATGCTGTTAATTTTAGTAGTTAGAAGAGGCCTAGATAAGAAGCAAAGTTACTGAACAAAATTGGTCCTGGTTTACCTCAAACCAGGACATTCCACCCCTTATTCCATACCATTTGCATCTTGCTGAGATTACTATTACTTGTATCTATCAAATCTATACACACACAGATATATATATATGGATACATGCAGGTCACTCATCTACGATTTATCTTTATATACAAAAGTTTAAGTCCATTTGGTTCATGATTGCAGGATCTCATCTCAGGGCAGGAAAGATGGTACAAAATTCATTGTGGTTTGTGCCCGTGGGTAGCATGTTCATCTTGAAGAGCTTGCTGGACGCCACTTGATGAAGCTAGCTCAGGTTTCATTACCACTGTGTTATCCTGAAAAACACTTATTGAACACTGTTAGTATTATGTGGTGATCAGCATCATACAGCTCAGGATTGAGTATTCTCACCAAGGGTTAAATTCCCTTGGGGTACACATTGAACTTCTCCATCCTTCAGCATCACCCACCAAGTACATCCAGGTCCTTGAGCAAAAACAGTCCCACGAATGGGTTTGCTTTTGCCTGAAGGAGGAGAAACCCAGACAGTTTTCCCTAACATATCCCTTTCATACACCACAGGGACTTTGTCCCCTTCTACAGTATGTAAAAGGCCTGATTGAGCAGGACCAGCTCGATTGATGGATCCCCTGGTGTTAACTAACCAGGTAGCTTGCTCTAAATGCTTGTCCCAATTTTTAAAGGTTCCACCACCTATTGCTTTTAGGGTGGTTTTTAACAGTCCATTATATCGCTCAGTCTTCCCAGAAGCTGGTGCATGATAGGGGATATGATATATCCATTCAATGCCATGTTCTTTTGCCCAATTACTTATAAGATTGTTTTTAAAATGAGTCCCGTTGTCTGACTCAATTCTTTCTGGAGTGCTATGTCGCCACAAGACTTGCTTTTCAAGGCCCAGGATGGTATTCCGGGCAGTGGCATGGGGCACGGCATAGGTTTCCAACCATCCGGTGCTTGCTTCCACCATTGTAAGCACATAGCGCTTACCCTGGCGAGTTTGAGGGAGTGTGATGTGGTCAATTTGCTAAGCCTCCCGATACTTATATTTCAGCCATCGTCCCCCATACTACAAAGGTTTTAAGCTTTTAGCTTGCTTGATTTCGGCGCATGTTTCACAGTCGTGGATAACCTGCGCAATAGCGTCCATGGTTAAATCCACCCCTCGGTCACGGGCCCATTTATAGGTTGCATCCCTTCCTTGATGACCTGAAGTGTCGTGGGCCCACTGAGCTAAGAATAGTTCACCTTTATGTTCCCAGTCCAAGTCTGTCTGGAAAATTTTAGCAGCCTGATCCACTTGCTGATTGTTTCGATGTTCCTCGGTGGCCCGACTCATGGGTACGTGGGCACACATTGCTGGCTCATGTTGAGCTTCTCATCCACCAACACCCCCAAGTCCTTCTCCTCAGGGCTGCTCTCAAACCATTCTCCACTAAGCCTGTATTTGTGCATGGGATTGACGCAATCCAGGTTCAGGACCTTGCATTTGGCCTTGTTGAACTTCATGAGATTTGCATGAGCCCACCTCTCAAGCCTGTCCAGGTCCCTCTGGATGGCATCCCTTCCCTCCAGCGTGTCGACTGCACCACATAGATTGGTGTCATCGGCAAGCTTGCTGAGTGTGCACTCAGTCCCACTGTCCATGTTGCTGACAAAGATGTTGAACAGCACTGGGCCCAGTACTGACCCCTGAGGAGCGCCACTTGTCACTGGTTGCCACTTGGACATCAAGCTGTTGACTGCAACTCTTTGAGTGCGGCCATCCAACCAATTCCTTATCCACCAAGTGATCCATCCATCAAATCCATGTCTCTCCAATTTAGAGACCAGGATGTCATGTGGGACAGTGTCAAATACTTTGCATATATCCAGGTAGATGATGTCAGTTGCTCCTCCCTTATCCACCAACGCTGTAACCCTGTCATAGAAGGTCACCAAATTTGTCAGGCATGACTTGCCCTTAGTGAAGCAGTGATGGCTGTCACCAATCACCTCCTTATTTTCCATGTGCCTTAGCATAGATTCCAGGAGTATCTGCTCCATGATCTTACTGGGCACTGTTAAAGAATTTCACCAGGCTGTGGGTACCTCTAGGTTTGCTTTATTAACAACTCAGAGTTGGGCCATCACCTCAGTGAGTGGCAAGTAGCTAACAAAATCCATCTTCTATATGTATGATTCTAAACAACATTACATAATTGATATTTCTGTCTGGCAAGCTCTTAGTGTTTCTTTCAAGTCTCCCAGTTCTTCATTCTTCAGTAGTTCCAAAAGTTCATTAATTTTCAGCTGACTCTTATCCTTCCATTCCAGTTCCTCTTCTGAAGTTGTAGCTCAATGGTGCAGATTCTGGTCACCAGACCCTCTTATCTTCTTTAAACAGTATCCATCAAAGTCCACCTGTAGACTTCTTAGAAAAACTCAAGATGTTCCATTAACTTATGCTTATTCTATGCCTCTTCTAGATGTCTAAGCTTTATAAATTGCTTACTGTGGGTTAAACATGCATTTCCTACCTATTATTATGTTCTACATTTGCTATTCTGTTGATTCAGCTTGACTGGGTTTCAGGCCAGCCATGGTCAGGACTATACAAGGGATAAATGAGCAGCGCTTGCATAATTCTCAGAGTATTGTCTTTAAGCACCTGCATTCTATTAATCAACCTTATACAATTACATCTATTCTTCAATCATTCTATGATTATTCTCAAATATATAAAAAATCTAACAAGGCCCAAGTTACTTGAATCACTTAAAAGCTTATTTCTTTTACAATTGCTTATTACTTTTACAATTCCCTCCTTTTGCTTTCATTGCATCCCTGCGATTGTACTTATTTATAATTCCACATCTCTTGTCCTATTTTCTGCAATATAAAGGAGCAACAAGTCATACAACATTGAAGCAAAACAATCATACATACTAATATGATTACAATAGTTAAAGCAATAACAATCAATTTCTTCATCCAAGTTGTCAAATTTGGGAACCAGGATGTCAGCCAAGAAAATGTATCAGAAAAACCCCAAGAAGTGTCATCTCTTTGGATCTGTTGCATAGTAGAACTCACTTCCCATATTTTATGAACATCTGTTATCAATTATCCAGATCAGTCAGTATACATACAGCAACTGACATTCAGAATTGTGCAAACTCCCCCTTGTGATGCTATTCGATTTTGTATGGTTATTTTTGACAGTTCATCTATCTCTTTCTGGAGAGTAAGCAATCCATGAGCTGTAGAGTTAGCCAATTTTTCAATTTCTCCAGAGACATTTAAAATCACTTTTTCTAATTCACTCACTCCGAGAGAAGGGATAAACCATTGGAAAAAAAGATTGAAATTCTGTTGGCCTTTCAATCAAAGGGTTCAAAGTTCTCTGGGTTTGGACTAGAAAAGTTCTATGCCAAGTCGAGCTAGAAACAACTCTAGGGTGAAATTCTAAATCAGTTGACATTACTCCTAAAGTACAAATACCTCCCCAATCAGGTGGTAAAGCTTTGTAAGCTTTTTCTCCGCATAGCCAGAATACTCCTAGCAGTTAGGGGGCTCGCCAGCTTAAATGCAGCCCTGAAGTAATGCTAGTGGTGTTCGAACATTTAGTCCAATTACCTACAAAAGAATGATTCCTACAAAGCTGTTTGTTGTTTACACTTGGGGGAGGGTAGCACCTTTGCACTCAATGACTTTGTGAATAATCTCCAGAACTTGGCATACCTATTTCCCAGACTTGTTCTTCATAATGTTCAGAAAAACTGGTGTTATACAAATATTTTCTCCAATTTACATTCCTGGGAATCGGAATTCCAACCAATTAAAATCCTTCATTTACTGTGTCGTGGTTTAGGCCAAATCAGCCACTGGGGACATAGGGGACCCCAGATGGGACCGACAGATGCTCCCCTCTACCCCTCTTCAAAGAGAGAGGCAGAGGAGGGAAAAGAGACTTATGAGTTTAGAAGGATCTAAACTACTTTAATGAAATATTAATAATAAAATAAAAGGAAATAATGAAATAAGTACAAAACTGTATCAAGCTCCCAGGATGACAATCATGACACCGACTGGCACTGGGGCAGTCCCAGGCTGGACTCAGTGATGGACAGGAACTGGATTCCAGATCTGGATTCAGGATCGGGACCAAAGGCAGACGAACAGACAGAGTCCTCCTCAGGTGTCGGCCATTGAAGGAAGAAGGAAGAAGAAAACCTGACCCTTTGATCCCTCAGCTTTTATACTGAGCGTGAGGCAGATGGGATGGAATACCCTGTTGGTCAGTTTTGGGTTACCTGCCCTGTCCGCTCCTCCCTGCAGGTGGGACCCCATTATGCTTTTCTGCTTCTGACCCTCCAAAGTGGCAAATAACGAAGTTAGCTGGCCTTGGTTGTTATAGCAATAAGTATAAGCAAGAGCCTCTCTGCATACCATGCCTGGACATCAGCTATAAACATTGGTCTTATCACTCTGAGAGAGTGAACATTGTCTGCACAATATGCTGTTAATTTCAGTAGTTAGAAGAGGCCCAGCTAAGAAGCAAAAAGTTACTGAACAAAATTGGTCTTATTTTACCTCAAACCAGGACATACTGTTTTTGGAAGGGCTACACAGATCCAACATTCACTCAGGTTTAGCTTACTAGTAAAAGATTTCATCAAGGACATGCATATTATCTGTCCACACATTTTTTGAACTTACTTGGCTGACATCTCTGCATTTCCTAATAAGATGCTCCTTCAAAACATTTAAAGGTGTCATACTTCGGTATCGTCCAGGCATGTCTAACCAAATCTGATTCCAATACAGTGGATTCCCTAGTCGATACTTCATAATCCTAAATTTGAAAGTAAAGTGACTGCTCGATAAATGGAATCCATGACAGCACCAATCTCCATGACCATAAATTCTCCACATCTGATGATTACGACACCATGCCCCAACTTCCCATGTTGGTTCCTGAATCTGAATGTGATATGAAGGAACAGCTGTTGGAAAGCTGTAGGGCCCCCACCGTTTAGAATAACCATGGCCATTGGTCTCAGTATCCAATGGTTTGTCAGCTCTAAATCTAACATTGGCAGAGATTTCGAGAGAATTTTCCAATGGATAAATAGGATCTCTTTCCTGGGTCTTCGGACTACTAAACGAAAAAAATGACTTGATCAACTTTTGCTTGATAGCCTATAATTTGACCCATAAGTTGGTAAGAGCGATCGCTGTATATAGTAACAGTTCTATTGGTACTGACATCCCGATACCGCAATGCAAATTTTGTCCACAAGGTGTCGCTTCTGGGTAAAATAGCAACAAATACAAACGTTTACAACAGTTCATTATGCTTCAGATTCTTTGCGGGCATGAGCATGATGGATCCAAGTCTCTTTCCCAGCAACCTTAATAGCATAAAAAAAAGTTAGTAAACCAATATAAGGTCCTTCCCATTTTGGTTCAAATCTATTTTTTCTTTTAAAATTTTTAATATAGACCTTGTCTCCTGGTTGTATATCATGAACTTGAAACTTGGGACTTATTCCCTGATACCAATAAGCATGATTACACATTTGAAAAAAAAAGAGTTTTGCAGGTACAAAAGATATTGTGTGAGTTGTTCATCTCCATCCAAAAGACTGGTTTTTGCAGGCTTGTGTGTTCCTGGAACAGCAAGTACTCTCCCAAACAAAATTTCTGCTGGGGAAACACCAACTGGTTGTCTTGGGGTATTTCTAATATCCCACAAAACTAAGTTTAAAGCATCTGGCCATTTTAAGCCAGTCTGCTTACAGACTTTAACTAGTTTTTCTTTTAGGGTCCTATTCATTCATTCTACTTGGCCTGACGATTCAGGATGATGTGGAGTATGGAGTTGACTAAAAATCCCTAAGGAATTATAAATTTGAATTAAAATTGCAGCTGCAAAATGACTTCCTTGATCGAAACTAATGACTTCAGAGACCCTATACCTTGGAATTATTTCTTTTAACAGGGTTTTTACTACTGCTTTGGAATAATTTTTTCTAGTAGGAAAAGCTTCTACCCATCCAGATAGTTGATCTACTATCACTAACATGTAAGAGTACCCCACTGTTTTTGGCATTTCTGCATCATCAATTTGGAGTTTTTGAAAAGGGAAAGTTGCAGGAGGTCTCTTCCTGCTAGGAGGTTTAATTCAAACAGAAGCGTACTGTTTATACAACTTACATCCTTCACAAATTCTTCTTGCCACTGCATAGATGCCTGGGGCGGCCCAAAGTCTCTGAATCCGGAGGGCTAAGCTCTCTGGCCCCCCATGGGTTTTCTCATGATGCCATCGTGTAAGTGGTAACAAATACCTTTTTGGAAGAAGAGGCTTGTTGTTTAATGTCCATTGCCCATCACGTCATTGGGCTCCCAACCGGGTCCATTGTTTTTTCTCTTCCTCTGGTAGATCTTCATACAACTTCTCCATCTCTGGAAGTTCAGATGTTATTTCATGCAGTGATAAAGACATAATAGAAACAATTTGCTGCGCCACTGCCTTAGCTGTTTGATCAGCTAAGGAATTACCTTTAGACATTATATCTTGTCGCTGAGTGTGTGCCTTTATATAAATAACAGAGATTTCGAAGGGTAATTGTATCACTTCCAACAGTTCTTTGATCTGTTTTCCATGTGCGATAGTTTTTCCTGCTGAAGTTAGGAACCCTCTTTCTTTCCATAGGGTTCCTGTCGCATGACACACACCAAAGGCATATTTAGAGCCAGTATAAATGTTAACTCTCATTCCAATTGCATATTTAGCAGCTTCTGTAAGGGCAATAATTTCCGCTCCTTGTGCACCTAAAGGAGTAGGCAAAGGTCCTGCTAATAATACTTGCGTTTCTGTAGTTACTGCGAAACCGGTATATCTTCGGCCTTCTTCATAATAGGAGGAGCCGATCGTGAAGAGGTTCAGGTCAGGGTTATCTAAAGGTTGATCTTTCAGGTCGTCTCATGGCTTGCTGGTTTCACTCACAAAATGAACACAATTATGGCTATCTTTTTCTCCATCAGAAGGTAAAGGCATTAAAGTGGCAGGGTTCAGAGTATTGCATCTTTCCAATTTCAAATTATCAGCCAATAGTAAAATTATCTCATACTTATGTGCCCTTTGGGGAGACAAAGCTTTCTCCGCATATTGCTTTAATAAAATTTCAACTTCATGTGGTACGCAAACAGTCAGTGGATGTCCTAAAACAATTGTTCTAGTTTTCTCAACCATTTCAGCCGCTGCTGCTATTGCTCTTATACAAAAAGGAGTACCTTTAACTACTGTATCTAAGGTAGAGGAAAAATAAGCGACAGGTCTTTCATGTGGTCCTAGAACTTGTACTAACACCCCTCTTGCAGTTCCTTTATTTTCATCACAACACAATTTAAAAGGTTTTGAATAATCAGGAAGTCCCAATGCAGGGGCAGACAAAAGTGCTGTTTTTAAAGTATGAAAAGCCTTTTCTCTTTCAGCACTCCAAGCAATCGGTTCTATTTCCCATTCCGTGTAACTTCATGCAGAGGTTTAGCTATTTCACTAAACCCCGGGATCCAAGGACAGCAGAATCCTACTTGTCCTAAAAATCCTCTCAACTGCTTCTTAGTTTCAGGTCTAGGTAGTTCCTGAATTGCTTTAACCCTTTCAGGATCCACCTCCCATTTTCCTGGCTTTAATATAAATCCAAGATATTTTACTTGCTGTTTACAAAACTGCAATTTGGATGGAGATGCACAGTGTCCCTTTTTAACAAGTTGGATACACAAATATTCAGTGTCTCTTATACAATCATCTTCAGTTTTACTAGCCAATAGTAAATCATCAACATATTGTACTAAAACAGAATTACTTGGAAAAACAAGGTCTTGCAAATCATTTTTCAAAATTTGGGAAAAGATTGTCGGGGAACCAGTAAATCCTTGTGGTAGCCTAGTCCAAGTCAACTACTTTCCTTGCCAAGTGAAAGCAAAAAGTAATTGGCTTTCTTCTGCAATCGGAATGCTAAAGAAAGCTCCTGTAAGATATTTGTGTTAAAATCAAGCTAGGATCAGGTACCACAGGATGCGGGGCAATCACATGTTTGTTTACAGATCGTAAGTCTTGAACAAATCTATATTCAGGATCTCCATCCTTATCTAATCTATGTTTACTCACAGGTAAAATTGGGGTATTATAAGGGCTGCAACATTCTTTCAATATTCCTTTTCTTAAAAAATGTACAATTTGTTTCTCAATGCTAGGTATAGCTTTATTTATAATTGGATATTGTCGGACTGAAGGAGGAGTCCCTCCTTCTGTTTTTATTATTACTGGCTCAGCGGATTTCAACAATCCTACTTCATCTCCTGATGTACTCCAAAGTTCTCTGGGGACTGCGGCTAATTCAAGCGGCATGTTATTCAGATTGTTTTTCTCTTGACTACCCAACTGAATTATTTCAGAACCTATCACTACCACTTGAATCCCGGTTGGAATCAAGGAGATAAGCGTACCAAATTCCTGCAAAAGGTCTTGTCCAAAAAGGGAAACAGGAGAATCAGGGGAGATCACAAACCTTCCCCATACCAATTTTTCATTTAAAACTATGGGTAAAGGGGTAGATAAATACTTTATCTCTTCTCCTAGCACTCCCCTTATTTTAACCACATCATTTGAAATCTGGGGAACTTCAAAATTTAGTAAAGACAGAGTAGCTCCTGTATCTAATAAAAAGTTAACATGAATACTGTTTACCTTTGCAGAAATCTGACCATACTCATCTACCTTGATTCCGACAGGTCTCATTGTACCTTCAGTTCCCAGAGAAAATGAGTATCATCCTTTTACTGCAAGTGAAGTCAAGGTGGTCTAACAGGTGAAGGTCCTCCCGGTGCTGCAACAGACCTCAGCAGGCAGCTTCTCTGCAAGTGACCTAAATTCCCACAATAAAAACATTCTAAAGAATCAGCATATTGAGAAATAGGAAGGGCTCTACCTCTCGCCCCTCTTCCTCTAAACCCCCCTTCGGGGAAATCCCCAACCCTATTCCTCTTGAGTTATATGTCTGGGTGATAGCAGCAGCTAGCAACCCAATTTCTCTTTCTTTCTCTTTCCGCTCTCGCTTTCTTTCAAGTTTTAACCTTTCTTCTTCTTGTTTTCGCTTCTCTTCATTTCTTCCATTGAAAACAAAGGTAGCGATACTCAAAATTTTAGTTAATGTTTCACCTTGCCAGCCTGGCATGTGCTTCTTGAAATATTTATTAATGTTAGGTGCAGATTGATCTACAAAAACACTAATAGCTAATGGCTCTTGGAAATTGTCATGGGTCATCCCCCCATATTTTAATAAAGTAGCTTTCAATCGGCCCCAATAATTGCTTGGGTGTTCATCAGGTTTTTGTCTACATTCTAAAACTTTTGACCAGTTAGTTACTCTTTCTCCTGCTTGCCGAACTGCTTCTATTAACTGTTGGATAGCAGCCTGATAGATTCTTATTCCTTCTGTGGTTGTCAAATTCCATTCTGGATCCTGCTCCAGCCAGGGATTTAGCCCTTGACCTCTTTGGGCAATTTCTCTATCTTTTTGAAAAATCTTCTCTCTCTCCTCTGCTTGGAATAACTCTCGTAGCAGAGTCCACACATCATTCCAGTATAATCAGTGACAATTCCCAATAGTAATTGAGCACATTTTTCAGCATCATCTCATAAGCGAGGCATTTTAGATTGCCAGGCCACTAAATCACCTTGTTTCCAAGGCTCATGCCTCATAACTGCAGCAACTGCAGGAGTCTCAGGAGGTGCACCAGGGCCTGCTCTTGGGTTTGGGATGTATTCCAATCGCATTGGATACATTCCAATACCAGTAGGAGGAAATTTGGTTTCCCCAGCTGCTGGAGCTGAGGGAAAGGAATTTCTGTCAGTTTTCAACAAAGGAGCCTTTTTCCTTTGTTGTGCCAAATTATACCAAATATACCAATAATCAATATCTTGACTCTCCAAGCCCTCCAAAATTATTCTCAAAAATTTTTGCTTATGGGGTTTAAAAGTTCCTTTGGGAGGCCATAAATCCACGGGTCCTCCCCCTCTAACTCTTGTCAGGAATGGCCATTCCTCCTGGCACAATGTTATTAATTTGTGTTTCTGTAATGTTTGTGCCAGGGGTATCTTTTTCCAATTCTCTAGGACCTCAGCAAGGGGCGTCCACCTTTCAACGTTGGGTGCTGACCCCATCTTTTCAATTCTGTTCCTCAAGAATTTATGCAAGTTTAAACACAAGAGTATCCCAGTATAATTCTATCTGGAATTACCCGTGCCCAAGCCTCTTAGGTGAACTCACCTGATATATTTCTGCCTGCAATTCAAGTGTTGGTAACGGATCTGTCCAGAGGAATATCTGGCTTTTCCTCTCTTGTGTCCTAGAGTCCCATCTGGAGTGCCAAAACTGTTAAAGAATTTCACCAGACTGTGGGTACCTCTAGGTTTGCTTTATTAACAACTCAGAGTTGGGCCACTCACTGAGCATCCCTGCAGTGGGAGTTAGGGGTAGGAGGAGGTTGTGGGGGGAAGCATGGTCTTGGCCTTTGGGATACCCATTTCCAGGGAGCATGTGTTGGAGCAGGGAACACCAGCCCAATGGCACTGACAGCCCAGCAGGCAGGATGGAGCTAGGACGCAGGAGGCTGAACTGTGGCTGTCCCCAGGGCCACCTCCTTCTCCTGCATCGCCTGTGTCCCCTGCAGCCTCCCTGGCAGGACAGAGGCCAAGAAGGCTTGTGCTGCCCCAGCCACCTTCCTGGCTGTGTCTGTCCCCACATTCCTGCAGCCACCTGCCCTGGTGGGGCTCAAATTCCCCCACCCCTCCCCAGCATCAAGGAAGCACTCTTCACCAGCTGCTAGGGAGTCAGTTGCCATGGGGATGTCAGATGCACCTGATTGTTATAGGGACACTGTTGCCATGGTTATGCAGTTGCTGTGCCTGGCAGAGGCAGGGATGGAGCATCAGGAAGGCTGTTTGCATTGGGAGGGGGGTAGGAGTCGCAGGGATCCCAATTCTCTGGAGTGGGGGAAAGGCAGAGTCTGGCCTTCACCCCAAGTGCATCCTCGTGCAGCCAAGGCTGGAGACCATGGGGAATGCACTGGCAAAGCTCACCCAGCCCCACAGGGATGGACAGGCCAGTGCTCCTGACCCCGCAATGAAGGGGAGGTAGCTGAGGAGACTCGGGGTCTCCCATGGGGTGTCCCAGCACACTTCACAGAATCACAGAATGTTCAGGGTTGGAAGGGACCTCTGGAGATCATCTAGTCCAACCCCCCTGCCACAGCAGGGACACCTACAGCAGGTTGCACAGGACAGCGTCCAGGCAGGTTTTGAATGTCTCCAGAGTGGGAGACTCCTCAACCTCCCTGGGCAGCCTGTTCCAGTGCTCTGCCACCCTCAAAGGAAAGAAGTCCCTCCTCATGTTAAGATGGAACTTCCTATGTTCAAGTTTGTGCCCGTTACCTCTAGTCCTATCACTGGGCACCGCTGAAAAAAGACTATTCCCATCCACCTGGCACCCTCCCCTTAAGTATTTATAAGTATTGATAAGATCCCCCCTCAGTCGTCTTTTTTCTAGACTGAAAAGACCCAAGTGCCTAAGCCTTTCCTCATAAGAAAGATGCTCCAATCCTCTAATCTTAGTAGCCCTTTGCTGGACCCTCTCCAGCAGTTCCCTGTCCTTCTTGAACCGGGGAGCCCAGAACTGGACACAGGACTCCAGATGCGGCCTCACCAGGGCAACTTCCCAGTGAGGCTTGGTGGGAGAGACAGTGCTGCACACACTGTGCTGGGTGTCCCGTGAGAGAGGGTGACTTCACCACGCTTGGTGCCGGGAGCACTGAGCAAAAACCTTTCAGTCCTGCAAGAGGTCCCTGCCCATCCTGTACTTGCACTCCACCACGATGCCCTCCCGGGCTGTGCCAGCCTCCTGGGCAGAGGGATGAGCTTCTGCCCTGCTGGGGCTGAGGGGGGGGGGGAAGTGGGGAGGGGGATACCTGGCTCCCAGCAGGCAGCCTGTGGTCCCTGGGATATGAGCTGGGATGGCACAAAGTGCCTGGATCCCCTCCAGCACTGCTTGGCTGGGCTTCCTCTCTGGCAGTGTGCTCCATCACTTGGCCTGTCCTTGAGATGAAAAAAGCAGTCGTGGGTTTAATTAAAAGAGGGAGTGCTGAGCTGCCCTGGCAGCCTGGAAAAGCAGAGCCCAGCAGAGCCTGTGCGTGGCTCACCTGGGCTTCCCCAGGCTGCTCTTTCCACTAAATCCCCTGCCCACCTCTGCCAGGAACCCCTGGGGGTCCGGACCTGCATGTGCTACCCCGTGGTGTCTACCATGGGGCAGGCCAGGGGCTGCACAGATTCTTGCAAGGCGAATGCATGTCCTGCCACATGCTTGCTAGGCTCTGTTATTGTAGGGTCTACACAAACTCAGCAAGCAGTGAGTTTGCACTTAGCCCCACAGCAGTGAGCCAGGGAATGTGGGAAGGGCAAGGAGTGTTGACCACTCCACAAAATTGTGAGAAACACGCTCACTGGATCGAATTTTAGTCAGGGGCAAATTCGGTGGAGCAAAGGATATTTATTACAGCACTGGGAGCTACACAGGGGATTTCTCCTCCTGTGCCTCAGTTTCCCCATTACAAACACGGGTTTTTATTCCATATTCCTCATACCTATTCATGTTTTTCTTCGAAAACATTTGCATAATCAATGAGTTTCCAGAACACAACCTCCCCCCAATTACTTAGACAATGAGCTCTTGGAATGCAACCCACCCCCCCAAACAGGCCCCCTCCCCTCTAGCGGCACAGGTGCTGTGCCTCTTGGTGGTGTTGAAGTCTTTATCGCCATGTCCTGGTGGCTTCTTTACTATTCACAGTCCTGTGGTTATCTTGGCTAACGACACCACCTTTTGTTTTTCACAACTATCCAGTATTTTCAACTGTTGTTTTCTTTTGATATCCCATCTAACACTATCCCTTCCCCCAAATGCGTAGCAAGCACATACCTATCTTAGCTGAAGCCATAGCAAGCACATGTTAACTGCATAGCAAGCACACACCCATCTTAGCTGAAGCTGTAGAAAACATACATCCATTTTAGCTGAAGCAAAATTCTCTTGCTAAATTACTTATTACAATTCCACCCTTTTTCTTTTTATCATCTAATTTTGCTGAAGCGTTCTACATTCATTCTGCAGGATTCTTCCATTTTAGTAAGAATTCAAGTGGCTTCTTTGAGGTCTTCTTTTTTCTTGGGTTTTCTCAATATCATGAATTTCTGAGGCCCTGATGCTGCCATCCTTGGATCTATAGACGTGGCCGTTATCTGCATTCCTTGGATTACTCTGCGAATTAATCTTATGAAACAAGGTATTAAACAAGGCAGAAATAAGAAACTTGCTAAGGCACGCAGCAAAACCAGTCCCAATTTCTTCCACCAAGCAACCCCTAGCAGTCCATCCCACCAACTGGCATCTGCTACTGATTTTCATTTTTGCACCGGTACATGTGCTATTTTACGGATATCAGTAGCGATTCCTCGTACTGCTTCTCCATTATCATCAATTTTTAAACAACAATCAGATATGTTGAATTTTCCACACACACACCCCTCTACTGCTAGCAGATAGTCTAGTGCAAGCCAATTTTGGTAAACTGCCGCCCTTGTCTGAGTTTGTTGGTGAGCTAACAGTTCTAGTCCTGAAGCCGTTTTGTTAGTGATCAGCTCAACTAACGCTTGTAGCCTTATAATCCGATTCAGCATATAGATGGGGGTCCTATATCCCCAGCTACCGTCCTGGGCCCACGTGGCCGGTCCATATGTCTCTATGATTCGTTGAGGGGGCCACTCATCTTCTCCCCACCTTTGATGTCCTCCTATTATGTTCCGCTTCTGTCTCTTCAAGCTTTCATATACCGGCACTCCTAGCTCGTCACCGTCTTTAGATGGCAGTAAGAAAAATCCTGGTTGAATTATTCCTAAGGTGCAAGTGCCCCCCCCAATTAGGTGGTAATTCTGGGAACGCCCGGTTTCCACATATACAGAACAACCCATCCGGTGCCTGCCAAAACTCTTTCGTTGTATCCTCTATATTTTCCCAATATTGCGAGATGTCTTTAATTCCTGAGAATGGATTCGTACCCTCCTTCTTACATCTAAAGAGACTACTGTTTGTTACCCGGCTGCAATTTTTGCTCTCATTTTGTAACGCTAGATATGACCTTGGTTTTTGAGGAAACCAAGTTCGGGTGAAATTTGAATCTATTTTTAAGATTTTTTTACATGGGGTCTCCCCCATTCGATTTGCAAAGTTCTTTCCCTCCCGGGTCAAACAGATTTTTCCAATTACTGTGGAACTTAACACCCATCCATCAGGTCTCCTTTTTCCTCTCATGTTGAGAGTATAATTCCATTCCAGGATTTCATTGGACTCAAACTTGTGCCTCTCCACGGCCACTCTTCAGTCATTAAAGGTCCCCCACAGACCCAGCAGTCAGTCACATTTAATTCTTTACCTATGTCTGTTGCTAGATTCAAAAACAAGTTTTGCCCAAGAGTGGGGAATCCTAACTCTTTTTGTAGCTGTTTCTGTAGCTTCTGGTATATGCCCTCGTTTTGTACTTTTAATTGTTTTCCTTTCTGTTTTATAACCTTTGTCACACTTTTCACTAGTTCTTCCTTCACCATATCTTGTACTCCCCCTCCGTCTGAAATATCCCAGTGACCTGCCTTAGTGAAACAAAGCCATTTTTCTCCTCTAGGGCATCCTATTCCTAATCTTGTCCCGCCTATTCCTAATTTCTGTCTGACCCAATATTCTTGTCTGCCGTATTTGCACACTCTTAAACTCTCACGGGTATAACATTGGCGATTGATATGCGTGTGCACGGTCATAGTATAAAGGGATTGTCTACCCCAGGAGACCGTCTGGTAGCACTTCTGGCATTCATCACCAGATACCAAAGATACTGCTAATGATAACAACACTAGAAGTGGAGGTCCAGCATGGCTTATACCCCTACCTCTCGTGCCTATTGGGGTGCCTCCAACAGCCGAGAAATATTTCTACTTGGCAGCAAGTACAGAGGCCAACCTGGTCTTGCCCTCCATCCTCTTTAGTTCGGTATCTCTGGTTCTTGTGGTACGATAGGGTTTTATCTTTGGTCCTGGAACCCGTATTGGAGTTGATATTTCAAGGATCTATAAACATCCTGGTTTGGGTCGGTCCAGATTAAGTAATTTTCCGTGGGTTCTGCAACAATAATATACTTATCTATTGGGGTTGCATACTCACATCAGATATGCTAAAGATCGAGGACTTGGGAGAGGTACTACTCCAGTCTGCCATGGGGACCTAAAATGACCTTATTACAATTATTACAATTATTACACTTATACATGCAACAATTACAATAACAACAAAGTGGGGTCGAAGGGGTTTGGTGCCACCCTAGTCCGAAGGCATCTTTGAGATTTTCACTGTCTCTTGTTTCCATGCAGCAGTGCTGACTCTTATGTGCCTTCTAAGAGCTCTCCAGGGCTTTTGTCTGTCAAAGCAAAACCACAAGACTTCCTTCTCATGGTTAATTTCAAGGGGTCTGTGTGTGTCTCTACCACCCACTCCTCAGGTGGCTCTACTGGTCCTTTTACTCGCATTATGTGGGTCCACCCTTTTTCTTTTGTTCGAATTGCTGTTTCAGTAGTTAGCAGCACTTGGAAAGGTCCTTCCCAAGTAGGTCTTAAAGTTTCTTCCTTCCATGTTTTCACTAATACCCAATCTCCTACCTGGATATTGTGTATTTTAAAGTCTAATGGGGTGGTTTGTGGGAGCTTCCCCTTCTCTCGGAGTTGCTCTAATGTCCTTACAATGGTCAAAACATACTTGCGAGCATAGGATTCTCCTAATTCTGGGACTAGAATCCTTTCCCTATTGCCCATGTAAGGGAGCCCAAACATCATTTCATAGGGAGAGATCCCCAAGTCTTTTCTTGGGGCCACTCTGATCCTCTGTAGTGCTAGAGGCAAGCATTTTGTCCACGGCATCTGTGTCTCTATGGATAATTTAGTCAGGGTTCGTTTTACCGTCTGGTTCATTCTTTCTACTCGTCCTGAACTCTGGGGATGCCATGGAGTATGTAAGTCCCATTCTATTCCTAATGCATCTGTCAAGCCCCGTATTATTTTTGATGTAAAGTGAGTCCCTCGATCTGAATCAATCCTTTCACAAATCCCATGCCTAGGGATTATTTGTTCAAGCAAAACTTTGGACACATTGTTTGCAGTAGCTTTTAGAACAGGGTATGCTTCAACCCAGTGAGTTAGATGGTCCACTATTATTAGTAAATATTTCCACCATTGAACTGGTGGCAATTCAGTGAAATCTACCTGTATTGCTTGGAAGGGTCTTAGAGATAGTTCTCTCCCACCATTTACCTGTTTCCTCATTACCTTTTTGTTTACTTTCTGACAGATTAAACACCGATCTACCAATTGTTTAGCTACTGTATATATTCCTATACACCCATAATTCCTCAAAAATTGGTCACATAAAGCTTGGGTTCTCCAGTGGGTGCTCTGATGCAGCTGTGTCATTACTTCTCTAGCTAAAGCTTTATTCAGCAATTGTCTCCCATCTGGGAGTAACCAAATGCCTTCAGAGGTTTCTGTTCCTCCTATTCTTTTTAATTCATCTTCTTCTTTCTGTGTGAACTTTGGAATCTGCTTTGGAGGGTCTTCCGTCGGTATTAAAACTAACATGGTTATCGGTCCTTTCTGTGCTGCCAATTTTGCCCGCTCATCTGCTAACCGGTTCCCCTGTATTTCAAAAGATGTCCCCTTCTGATGTCCTTTTATGTGCACGATAGCAATTTCATTCGGCTTCATCAATGCTTCTAATACTTCAGTGATTAGTTTTTCATGTATTAGCCCCTTCCCTTGGGAATTTATTAGTCCCCTCTCTTTCCAAAGTTTTCCAAAGGTATGTACTATTCCATATGCATACTTTGAGTCTGTATAGATAGTGCCTTCTTTTCCTTGACGATAATCTAAAGCTCTCTTCAAAGCGTATAGTTCACAACTCTGGGCTGACCAATTTGCTGGTAATTCCCCTTCTTCAATTACTGCCTTTTCTTCTCCATCAATGACAGCATAACCACTTGCTCTCCTTCCATTTATACATCGGGAGGAACCATCTATAAAAAGTTTTTTCCCATAGGGCATAGGCATGTCTATTAGGTCCTCCCTTACCCGGGTTTGGTAATCTATAAAGTCTAAACAGTCATGTTCCGGTTCCCCACTTCCCTGTCCATACAAGAATTGTGAGGGATTCAGGTTTCCATCTACTATGAGGGTTAAATCATTTCTTTCCATTAAAATGGTTTCGTATTTCAAGATTCTGGAATCTGTTAACTACCGGCCAGACTTCTGAGATAAGATAGTTCTTACAGTGTGTGGGGTATGTACGATAAGGGTTCCCCCAAAGGTTAATTTTGGGCTTTCTTCTACTAATATTGCTGTGGCCGCTACTGCCTGTATGCATGTGGGCCACCCCCGACATACCGGGTCCATCAATTTGGATAGGTATGCCACCGGTTTCCTTTCTCCACCCCATTCCTGTGTTAGGACTCCATGCGCTATCCCTTCTTCCGTGTTTACAAAAAGATGAAATGGTTTTTCTAGGGAGGGGAGGGCTAAAACTGGGGCTTTTATTAGCTTCTGCTTCAATTCTTTAAATCGCTCTTGCTCGTCTTCTGTCCACTGTATGGGACCTTCTTTTACTAGTTTGTCATACAGAAATTTTACTGATTGAGTGTATCCCTCAACCCATAGTCTACAGTACCCTAGTAACCCTAAAATCTTCCTTATTTCTCTCTTTGTTCTTGGGACACTCAATGCTGTAATCCCAGAAATTCGTTCTGGATTGATTTTTCTTTTTCCCTCGCTAATCAGATGCCCTAAATACCTTACTTCCTTTTGTACAAACTGCAGTTTTGCCCTTGAGACTCTTAATCCTTGTTCTCCTAAAAAATTCAGCAAACGTATCGATGTCTCCCTGACTTTCTGCTCTCTCTCCCCTGATACCAATAGATCATCCACATATTGCAAGATTCTTACTCCGGGTTCTGCCTGGAACTCCCCTAAAAATTTCTCTAGCGTCTGTCCAAATAGATTTGGGGATTCTGTGAATCCTTGAGGCAGGGAGGTCCAGCGGAGTTGCTGCTTCCTCCCAGTGTCCGGATCTTCCCATTCAAAGGCAAATAAGTCTCTACTCTCCTCTGCTAGTGGACAGGCCCAAAAGGCATCTTTAAGGTCTATTACACTAAACCATTTATGATTATGCGATATTTTACTCAGGAGGGTATGTGGGTTTGAAACCACAGGGTGCCGAGTCTGTACTCGTTTATTGACTTCTCGTAGATCTTGAACTAATCTATATGTCCCATCAGCCTTCTGGACCGGTAGAACTGGACTATCGTAAGGTGACATACACGGTTCCAACAATCCATCCTTCAACAATGAATCAATTACTGGTTTTAGACCTTTCCTCCCCTCATAAGATATGGGATATTGTTTTATCCTTACTGGCCGGTCCTCTTTAACTTCTATTTTTATAGGGGGTATTTTTAGGCCCCCTCTATTTCCGTCTTTAACCCACACTTGAGGAATAATTTGCTTTTCATCCTCTTGGGTTAATTCAAAGATGTTTACTACAATCTTTCCATTTTCTGGGGCAGTACCTATCCCTAATTTGACTTGTAAATCTCTACCCAGCAAATGTACTCCTGCTTCCAAATGTACTCCTGCTTTGGTTGTTGAAGCCCCATCCCTGGAGGTGTTCAAGGCCAGGCTGGACGTGGCCTTGGGCAACCTGGTCTAGTGAGAGGTATCCCTGCCTGTGGCAGGGGGGTTGGAACTCGATGATCTTCAAGGTCCCTTCCAACCTAAACCATTCTATGATTCTATGATTCTATGATTCCGGTATAAATAAAACATCTGTTTTTATTGTCTTTTCGTCATCTCGTATTTCTATTTGTTCTACTATTGGTACTTTAAAACTTTCTCCCTTTGCCCCTACCACAGTGGTTTGTCTCTTACTAACTTCACATCCATAAGGCAATTTCATAATACTCGACTTCTCAGCTCCTGAGTCTACTAAAAAGGTATAAATTTCCTCCTGGGGGCCTAATTTTAAATTTATCAAGGGCTCCCCACTTCTTTCTCCCCCCAGGAGGTGGAGCCCCTGACGTCCCTAATCAGTAGCATATTCTTCTTGTTGATACATTTCAAACACTCGGTGATGTCTCTCTCGCCTGGGACACTCTCTCTTAAAATGTCCTTCTTGCCCACAATAGTAACACTTTCCACCGCCTGGGCCTTCTGGTTTCATCGATACAGACTTTTTGAGCGGTGGCAGATGGGCTCTCTGCATCTTGTATGGTCTCGTTCCCAGCCTTAGATTCTGGGGCGCCTTATCTTTAGTCTTTGTTATTTCCTTTACAGTCGCTACCATTAGCTTCGCTTTTATCCTCTGCTTCTCCTCATCACGCCTCACATATACTTTTTGTGCTTCTCGTAACAACTCATTGATTCCTCTCTCGTGCCAGTCTTCCATCTTTTCCAATTTCTTCCTTGTATCTGGCCAGGCATGGGTGACAAAATTTACTTTTAATAATTCCTGGCCAGCCACAGTCTCTGGGTCATTCCAGAAAACTGCTGAATATTTCTTCGGAGCCTTTCCAGCCATTCCGTTGGAGACTCCTCTTTCCCTTGTTTAGCATCAAAGGCTTTGCTCACATTTGACCCTCTCGGGGCTGCCTCTTTAATTCCCCTTATAATTAATGTCCGATAATCAGACATGTTTCTTCTCCCTGCGGGGTCATTTTGATTCCAATCAGGTCTTTGTAGGGATAACTTTTGGTCCCCTGCCACCCCATGGATGTTTTCCCTTTCCCATATTCTCATCCCTGCTACACGTATCATTTGTCTTTCCTCAGGGGAGAATAACGTTCCCAGGATGGATTGCATTTCTTCCCAAGTATATACACTTGGGCCTAAGAATTGGTCTAATTGTTCTGACAAACCTAGGGGATCTTCCAACAATTTCTTCATTTCCTTTTTTAAAGTTTTTGACTTCTGTACTGGTTAGGAGCACATTCACAAATCCCACCCCATTTTGAACTCCTGGCATCGGGACCTCCCGTAAAGGATGCAGCCCGATTGGTTCCGTTATCTCTTCGTTTTCTTCCACTATAGGCCTCCCTGCTTCCCGCCTCCGTCTCCTCTGGCTTTCCCTTCTTACAGGGGCTTGAGGCTCTCTTGTACTGTCTGGAAGGTCGGGATTATATGGGGGAGGTAAGTATTCAAGAGGATCCCAGACTGGTCTCCGGTCCTCCTCCTTCTCCTTTTGTGTCTCCAATTTAAAAACCCCTACATCTCCTTTCCAACATGCTGCATATTCACTCTCTTCTTGATCGAATGGTTCTTTAGAGTTAACGTGTACATTTAGTGCTTGACACAGCCATCCCTCCATAGATCCATACTTTGGCCAATATAACTTGCCTGGCCTTATGGGCTCCCTGGTCCATTTAAACATACAGTAATTGATCATCTTTGCTTTATCCTTACCCTGGGTGCAGGACTCTCCTTCCTGCCCCCTTTGTAACAACATCTTCCCTAACGGACTGTCCGGAGGTATTTCTGGAATTCCATGATCAGTTTTTCCCTTAAATTGCTCTTTACTTTTTCCTTGTCCCATTTTTCCCCGGGAGATCTCTCAACTCCAGCCTTTCGCTTCGTCTCTTCACCGGCCAGTCTCCTCACGGAGATACGGAACTGCGGTTAAAAAGACTCCACACTCGCTTCGCAGATCTTGTCCGCGTCTCATTCACACCACTCTCAATCCCCCGTCACCCAACCGCCCGAGTAATACTTAACAGTGAATTTTCTTACCCGGGTCTTGTGCACAAGTATTATCGGCTGCCGCGGTTATCCCTGGGACACCTCTTTGGTCCACGAGCCCCTTCGCCGGGCTGTTGCCGTTGGTCCATTACCGTGAGCGGGGAGAACCCGAGGATCGCTGAAATCAGCAGTGGCACGCCGTCCCGGTCTGCTCACCCGTCCAAGGCTCCGAACGTAGGCTTCAGATATTCCGGACGAACCCCCAAATTGTGAGAAACACACTCACTGGATCGAATTTTAGTCAGGGGCAAATTCGGTGGAGCAAAGGATATTTATTACAGCGCTGGGAGCTACACAGGGGATTTCTCCTCCTGTGCCTCAGTTTCCCCATTACAAACGCGGGGTTTATTCCATATTCCTCATACCTATTCATGTTTTTCTTCGAAAACATTTGCATAATCAATGAGTTTCCAGAACACAACCTCCCCCCAATTACTTAGACAATGAGCTCTTGGAATGCAACCCACCCCCCCCAAACAGGCCCCCTCCCCTCTAGCGGTGCAGGCGCTGTGCTTCTTGGTGGTCCTTGAAGTCTTTATCACCTTGTCCTCCTGGTGGCTTCTTTACTATTCACAGTCCTGTGGTTATCTTGGCTAACGACACCACCTTTTGTTTTTCACAACTATCCAGTACTTTCAACTGTTGTTTTCTTTTGATATCCCATCTAACACTATCCCTTCCCCCAAACGCATAGCAAGCACATACCTATTTTAGCTAAAGCCATAGCAAGCACACACCCATCTTAGCTGAAGCTGTAGAAAACACACATCCATTTTAGCTGAAGCAAAATTCTTTTGCTAAATTACTTATTACAGAATTGGGGTGCTCATGTGCAGGGCCACCTACCGGGCTGGTGTGCACACTGGAGCTCACACAAGCCCTGTGCTCGGTCCGCACCATGCTCCAGCATGTTGTTGATGTGAAAGCTGAGCTCCTCATTCTCTGGGGGCTGCTACTGCTGGGGGGATGCGATTGGACTTGGTGACATGAGAAACGTTTTAATTAAAAAAATTAATCCTTAATCAGCCCCCTGGCTGGATCAGTGTCCTGGATTGAGTGACACAGGACTAATTTCTCTTCTAATACTTGGGAAAACTGCACTTTTAGAAGACTCCAGTGTCTGAATTGGTGAAAATATTTACTTTGTAGCCAGCTATGGTGTGTGGGTTTCAAGTCCTCAGTGTTTTCAAGCTTGTCAGGTGCAGGGATGAGAAGGAGTGAGATCTGAGCACTTGACCCAAGCTGGCCAACAGGATTATTTCATACCATGAATGTCACATTCAATATAAATTAGAAAGTTTGCTGAGAAGTTCGCTCCCTCCCTTGATGAATGCGATCCTGAGAACTTCATGCCCCAGTGCTGGACCCCTGAGGCCTTCCTTTCCTCCCGAAGCCATAGTGCTCGCAGTGTCCAACATTTGCTGTCCACTGCTGGGAGTGCACAGCTTCCAACTGATATAGTTGGCTGAGTATAGTCTTTGCATATGCTGTATTGGCATCAGGATCAATATTGGTTCTTTAGCGCTATTAATGTTAATTATCTAATCTTACTCTATTGAATCTGTTTATATTTCAACTCCCGGGTTTCCTTGTTTTTCCCGATTCCCTTTCCCGGGTGGGGAGGGGTCATCGGGTGATAAAATGATTGTCTAAGTGACAATAAATTGTTATGGGTTTCTCAAACCATAACAATCAGACAGGGCATTTGGCATGGCAGAGAAAGGGCTGGAGGATGAGCTCTCAGGGGGAGGGGGGCAGTGAGTGCAGGTCCCCCAGACCCCTTGCACAGTGACCGGGACTCCTGCCCAGCTGCCTGGGCTCCCCAGCATGCCTCCACACCAGGCTGGCTTCCTGCAGCCATTGCCCCACACACAGCCCGGAGAGGCGAGCAGCAAAGCCCTGAATCCGCTGCCACCGCTGTGGTCCTCACCAGCTCACCCCTCCTTCTGCTCCTACCTGCCCTGTCCCTGCTGTCCCCACAGCCCCCCAAGCCCAGCTTCCAAGCAGCAGGTTTAACTAGATTGCAATCCTATTATGGAGCTGTCTGCCTGTAGTTGCTAATCCTGTTAGGCATCCAGTAAATCTTCCCATGCTTGGGCTCTGTTCCCCGGGGTACAGGGAGGAGGTTCTGCTGGCAGGTGACTCTACTAAGTCAGGATATGACTGCTGGGATGCAGAGCTTTACCTGGGGACTCACTCCCGAAGATCCCTGCGGGGTTGGGAAGAGCCTGGGGGGTTAGAGCAGTCCCCTGCAGGGGTGACAAGGGGCAGTGGGGTTTCCCCTCTCCTCTCTGGTCTATCTTGCCCTCTCTGAGCTGCAGTGGCAGGGTGGAAATGCCCCGTCCTTGAGCCACATGCACAGCTCGGGTGTTTGCCACCGCTTGGGTGTTTGGTCATCACTGGCTCAGGTGGGTGCTGAGCCCACAGGTCTGACCATGGGGGGGGGCTGAGGAACAGGGGCTGAGACAGGGTTGCCCCAACCAGATGGGTGGGTACAGGCCATGTAATGGCCCCTCTCAGTGATGCTCAGTGTCCTGCAGAGACAGGGCAGTTGCTCATGGCTGGTGGCACCGATGGGGACACAGGGTTGCCATTGCATTGCTCCTGGGTGGATGAATCCACATGTGGGGCACCGAGGGGGGCTGATCGAGGCAGCAGGGTGAAATGAATGAGGCTGTAGGCTGCTGGGGCTGTGGCCCTTACAGACAGTGCACTCTCAGCCCCACGCATCGCCACAGCAGGCAGCACCGGGACCACTCCCCCCTGGCAGCTTTCCCCAGGGCTACAGGCTCCCCATGGTCCTGCTGACTTAAGGGGGACCCCAGCTGCCCTGGCCCAGCACAGCTCCCCCTGGGTCAGGCATTACAGCCATCCCACAAGAGCTCAGTACCACGGTGAAGTCCTCCCAGCTCTGCAGTCTGCCCTGCAGTGAGCCAAAAGGCTGGAGCCCCTAGCCCCCCACCTCTTGCTGGCCACCTTGCTCCATGCTGGAGTTGCATCAGCCCCAGAGAAGCCCACCACAGAGCAGAAGCTCTTGCCACAGGACCCTGAGCAAGAGCAGGAGTTCATTGCAATCATCCCCTCTGCACCCAGCCATGTCCCCTGCACACCTCCATGGCCCTGCAAAGAGGTGTGTGTGGCCCCACCTCAGCCTCGAGCCCCCCAGCTCTGCACTGAACTGAGCCACAGCAACTCCTGGAGACAAGTTCAACCAAGCTGTAATTGCAAGAACAAGGCAGCACGGGCAGCTGTGCACCTGCCTGGAGGAGTCCTGTCACTCCCAGGATTGGTGGCCAGTAAAGAGAGCAGGTGCCAGGCCCCGCAGGGCTGCTGTCCATGACAGAGGAGTCCGGGCCGCCAATGGCATCAGCTGGTACAAATGCTGTTGATGGAGGCCATTGCTGTGTCAATGAGCCCCAGCTCCTCCTGTCCATTGATGCAGAGCTGGTACCTGCAGGCCTTGCGCTGGGGCAGGGGTCCCATGCGCCCATTGGGCTTGGCGCGGGGCAGCAGCAGGAAGCCAACACTGCCAGCGATGAGCAGGTGCCAGATGCTGTGGATGTAGAAGTAGTTCTCTTTCTCCACAAAGGCGTAGAGCAGCATGGCAGCCGCTGCAATCAGCACTCCTGGGCACAGGTAGAAAGCACAGTGCTTCCAGGTTGGCAGGTAGCAGTGGCGGCGCCAGATGGTGCGAGCCATCTGCGGTGTGGAAAGAGGGGGCTGGAAGAGGCAGCTCTCGCGGGGACGGGCACAGACCTTCTGCTGTGGTGCCATGTCCCCCACAAGCCAGGGAAGGTCATTCATGGGGAAGGGTAAAGGCAGCAGAGGGGAGATGCTAGTGGGGGAGTGGTGCTGGACGACTGGGCAGGATGCAAAGCACAGCCAGGATGGGAATGTAAGGGGATGGGTGGGGACAGCATCTCCTTACCCAGGCAATGGCCATGATCCCTAAGGCAAAGAGGCTGGGCCCCAGCAAGTTCCAGGGCCCGTGGCAGTCCATCTGCAGAGTCATGGAGAGCAGCATGGCCCCCAGCAGGTACAGCACCTATGGGGCAATGGGGCACATGTCAGGATGGGTCTCTTCCCTGGCCACCCTGCATGCCCCCTTCCCCCACTCACCTGATTGACCACAGGCTGGAGCCAGGCCATGGCGATGACGGTGATCCAGACAGACATGAGGGAGCCCAGGCAGTCGCAGAACTGCAGCACATCATACTCCATGATGCAGAACACTACAATGCCAAGCTGGTCACAGGCGTGGTAAAACTGGGGTGGGGGGGAAAGGGTGTGAGAGCTGCCCCACACAGCCCCGGCCCATTGCCTGCCCCCAACCCCACACTCACAGTGGAGAAGAACATGGTGAAGATGTAGATGGCAGCTTCCAGGAAGCAGTGGCTGTGGACGGCAATGGCCACAGGAGGCACAAACATGACATTGCTGAGGCACAGCAGCAGTGTGGAGAGGAGCTGGAAACTGTAGGAGAAAGCCTCGGCATTGTCTGTGCAGCCCCAACCATTCCAGCCTGTGGCCGGGGAAAGTCACCGTTACCCCTGCAGCACCCGCAGTGGCTGGGGAGGGAGCAGGAAAGCCCCTTTCCAGCACCCTGCAGAGAGCTGGCACAGGAGGACTAATGGGGTGCACAATCCCCGGGGAGGAGGGGAGGATGCCAGGGTGGTCCCCGGGTGCAGCAGGCACCATGGGTGCCTGGGGAAGCTCTCACCAGCTTTGCACTCACAGGCGGCATACAGGTAGTTGCTGGTGTGCAGCAGCTTGCACTGGCCGTAGATGCCGCAGTCATTGATGCAGGGCGAGAGGTAGGCATGCAGGTACACCTCAGCTGTCACGTTGGTGCAAGGCTCAAACCTGCAGCACAGGAGAAGGGGGTCAGCCCTCACCCTGCGACCCTCAAGCAGCTCCCACCTCCACCAGAGGCACCCACCACACCAAGACGTTGCTGACTATGGGATACCCAAGGACTCAGCAAGCACAGAAATGAGCTGCTTTGGTGCTACACATGGCAGCTCAGAGCTGGTCCCCAAGGATCTTTGCACTGCAATTGTCTGTGCCAGGCTGGGTAAGTAGGAGGAACGTGGCTGTGCTTAGACACACTTTGCCTTTAGCAATGCTATTGGCCCCTATTTTGTCTGGATTTTGCTGTGCAAACACCGTGCCTTGCAATGCCTGCGTGTGACCATGTTGTGGAAGGACCGACCGCAACTGGCAACTTAGCGTGAACTAGAAATGCAGTGGAGGAGTCAGAGCAGGCACACCACCCTCGCTGCTCCACACCTCCCATGCACACAGCTCTGGACACACCTAGCACCTCGGTGGCCTCCAGCATGCAGGAGCACAGACAGGCCCACATCCAGACAGCATGCACCAAGTGCTGCCTGTGCACACGCAGGCACCCAAACATGCACAAATATGCACACAGCGCCATCTGCACACATGCACAGGACACATCTGCACATGTGTCTGCTGTTCCTGCGCATGTTCACGCAGTCAAATCTGCACACATGCACAAAGAATACACAGCCCTGTCTGCTTGCACAAACCCAAACGCATGCAGCACCATCCACATGCATGCACCAAACACCCAGCGCTGTCTGCATGCATGCACTGAACACACAGAACACTGTCTGCACGGCACAGAGCCCCACATGGACTTGTATGTACAGACACATACACACAACAACCCCTCTCCTCTGCAGGGCTCTCGGGCAGACACACAGGCCAGGAACAGAGTTGCAGGCATGGGACCAGTCCCCGGAGATGTTGAGTGGAGCAGGGACACAGCAGCCTGGCTAGAGCTGTCCCCTCATACACACAGCCAAGCCTTGTCCTTGCAGTGACAGCCCGGTCCCCTCCCGGGCATGGGTACAGATTGGGCACTGCTGCAGAGACAGGCAGGCACCAACAGATGCACAGCTTTCACAAGCTGACAGGTACTTCCTAACCAAGAGACAGAGGGAAGAGCCGTGGTGACCCACAGATGATCAGGCAGACGCAAGCTAGAGCGATCCATGCCCATGCAGGCACTCACACGGTGACACACAGCCTGCAAAGCCACGTGAGCAGTGACATGCTGACCAGGTACACCCATGGATACATGGTGTACATGGATGCAGGCCGTGGTGGGGATGTCCCCTCTGGACATGCAAGGAGGGGACACGCCGGGGCCCTTACCCATGCTCCGTGGCACAGAGTGAGCGCAGGCTCAGGTACCAGCTGCCTGTCTGGAGGTAGGGGATCTGCAGGCGGCTGAGGCTGGCCGTGGCATTGACAGAGAGCAGGAAGCCTGCCAGGGACTCTGCAGGCAGGGAAAGCTCCAGGTGAGCAGGGCAGGGGGCAGCCCCTTCCCCTGGGCAGAGCTAGGATAGGGCGCCCTGTGCCAGGCTCCAGAGCCAAATGCCCTCATGGTCTCTGCCTTTTCCCACCCAGCCTCTCACTGGACACATGGGGGGGTATAACACCCACAGCCATGGCAGGATGGACACGCACAGCCCAGCCTACCCATCTCACAGGTGACCAATGCGTTGTCACCAGACACCAGCGGGACTTCATGGTTCAGGCACCCGAACACTGTTGCATTCTCACCACACAAGGAGCTCTGACGGCAGAGGAGACGGTCCTAAACCAGTGCTGGGGATGTCCCCTGCTCTGACAGCACCCGGCTTGTGGCACACCACCTAGCAGCGCGCTAACCCACTGCCCATCACCTAAGAACACCGCAAATCCAGGCCATCATCCTGCCCTTAGAACACCCTAATCTGTGCTCTGTCACCCAAGAGCTCCCAAACCACGGCCCATGACCCAAGAGCACCCCAAATCCTGTCCCTCACCTTGCTGCAGCCCCAACATCACCCATCTCCCAGCCTGTCCCCTCTGGACTGCCCCACCCCATCTGGGGCACAGCATGGCCACCTCACCACGTTGAGCTGCAGCTCCAGGTTGAGCACCCCACCACTATCCAGCACCGGTAGGAGGTTGATGACGAAGACAGCAGGACGGTCAGGTGACACTGACACGTTGGGCCCAAAGAAGATGTAGAAGTGGATGGAAAAGGTGTCCAGCTCATTGCGCAGCATGGGGCGGACTGGCCAACACAGCTCGCTGGCAGGCGAGGCGGTGGGGATGGGGACCAGGTGCTTCGTGCCGTTGGGACTGGTGGGCAGAGGGCTGTCCCCCAGCACCAGCCCACCCACAGAGCCGAAGGAGTGGGGCATATTCATGGAGGTGCTGGAGGACAGGAAGGGTAGATGGGCCAGGCTGGGTCGGGAGCAATCTGGAGGGCAGAGCCATCAGCCTGGGCACCACACAGCCCCACCAGCCCTCTCTTAGCTCCCACCTCCCCTTCTTTCCCACCACTTACCTGCATCTGCAACCCAGCCCCAAACCAGTGTCCCCATCCCAGTAGAGCTGGGTATCACCCTGTGCCCAGGTGGGGCCAGACCCTGCGGGCATCCTTTGCCCCCTCACTGGTCACTCAAGCAGAGTCAAGACCATTCCCCCCACCTGGACCTCCCCATGCACCCTCACCTGTGAGCTGCACGGTGACCTGGAAGGAGATAGTGCCCAGCACCCCAGGATGTTTCTCCACCAGCACGTAGTACCAGTGCTGCCAGAAGGGCAGGTCCAGTGCCAGCTGGCAGGGAGCGTGCTCACAGCAGTCCAGTGCTGTGGAGTTGTGCAAGGGGGGAGCCTTGGCCCACACGCGCAGCCAAAGTGGGCAGCCCTCAGCCCCGTGGCACTGCAGCACCTCCACCAGCACATGTGACGTGTAGCTGGGCACGAACACCCTGTGGGACAGCAGTGTCAGGTCCTGCCCCTCAGTGTGGAGGGGCTGGGGAGGCAAGCCAGAGGGATGGAGCACCCTAAGCTCCCCACCCTGGGGATACCTCCTCTTTATGAGACCCTCTCACACTCACTTGTAGAGGCAGGAATGGTTGTGGGGGGTCATGCTCTGCTCAGTGACGTAGCCAGGGTACAGCACAGCAATGTTCACCAGGCACTGCACGATGAGCTGTGGCTGGAAGAGATACTGGCACTCCTCGTAAAGCCCCTGCACCAGCAGAGCAGGACAGTCAGCATGGGGCGGGGGGGGGGGGGAAACAACAGCTGCACAGAGCCGCCAATCCCCAGCTGCTAACCCCATACCACAGCAAGGGGTTGGGGTGCAGTCTGCCCAGGTGCCCTCCATCCAGATGTGCCCAGGACCACCACCAAGAGATGTGGTAGTCCTCCTGCCCCCCCATGTGCCCCACTTGGGACACCTGCCCTGGACACTGCCAGCCCAGGACGGTCAGGCCCCAGCAAAGCCCTGCAGCAAACCCCGCCACTCCACAGTCCCCCCAAGCCCTTCACCTTGACAGAGATCTCGCCCTCATCTTTGGGCAGGTGGGCAGCCAGGAACCAGTCCCCAAGCAGCGGGCTGGTGACATTGAACACCCCCGTGGTGCGGTTGGGCAGGGTCCAGGTGAGGGTCAGTGTGAAGGAGCCAGGGACAGCTGTGTCCCTAGGGAAGTGCGCGTGCAGTGGGTTAATGACGGAGGGAGCCCCTGAGCGGAAATACCTGCAGGAAAGACAGCAATTAACAGGGCAAATGCTGGGCATTGTGGCAAGGCCAGCCTGCCCTACACGTAGAGGTCTGTCCTCCATGCTATTAGGAAGCTCAAAGACATGACGGGGAAGCCGTCTGTAAGCTGGGACCTTGCTGGAGATTGTGAGCTTCCTTGGATGGGTGTTCAAGCAAAACTGTTCATGTATGAAATGCACAAAAGAGTGGAGCCTGCAACAGTCCTGGGAAGATGAATCATGGTGAGTGAGTGTGTGCACGTGTGTGTGAATGTATGTGCATATATGTGTGGAGACATTCCTAAATGAAAAAGGGCATGGTTTGGTTCCGTTGAGCAAACCAGGGTTTGAACTAAGCACCCAGAGTGAGGAAGAAAAGATCTAAGTAAACAAGAAAGGTGACATCACCAAACCCGGGAGAAGAGTGAAACAGAGGCGCGTGAACAGAGGGTCTTAGCCAATCGGGTTGAGGGGCGTTGTGCGTGAACAAGGGAGCTGGACCAATCATAGCGTTGTTGACTATGCATGCTTTTGCTGCGAGCCTATATATACTCTGTGAAAATATTCAATAAAGGAGAACGATCATACTCACATTGAGACCGCATCGTTACTCCGGGTCCGATCCCACTCCGACATATATGCATGTGTGTACATGCATATACATGCCTGTGTGCATGTGTACGTATGAGTGCCCCTCTGTATGTGTGCGTGCATGTACATACATGTGCATATGCAAGCAAGAAGCAGACAAGAGCAGGCCAGCTCCAAGGCAACTCCAGGCAGGAGGCAGCAGAGGCAGGCAGGAAGGAAACAGGTCAAGCTGCTTACTCACACCATGATGCTATGGTCTGGGCATTGGTCCCTGAAGGTGCCACCCTGCTCCTTGAAGGTGATAAGGTTCCAGACAGCGATGACTGTGTCCTCAGGGATGTGGAAGTGCAAGAGCTCGATGTTGGCAAAGGAGCGGAAGGGGCTGAGCTTGCGTGGTGTGCGGGTGAAATAGTCGGTCACAAAGAGCCCATCTGTGGAGGAGACCCAAGGGGCTCTCAGCAGGGTGGGGGGGCTGTAGGGGTGCAGCACTCCTCCCAGACCAGGCCCACCCAGGATCTGAACATGCCGCAAAACCAGCAGCCCAGAAGCAGGAGGGGCTGAGGCTGTGCCATTTCAGTGTGTCTCCAGGGCTGATGTCAGCTGTCCCAGATGCGTCTCCCAGCCCTGGCACAGTCTGCATCATCATGCCTGGTTCAACATTGCCTCAAGCCCAGTTCCTGGAGCTGTGGGCACTTATCCTCTGGAGCCTGAGGAGCCCTTGGCCCTGGCTGCTCATGCTCTGCCTAAGTGCAGCCCACCTCTTTCGACTTATTGTCCTCTTCAGTGAGGACCTGCTCCCTGCATTTTACCTGTAATAAAGGGCCATTCCTCATGGCTCCAGTTCTGCCCCAATAGGTCAGCTCCCACAGGGACACACAAATTCCCCCCTTCTCTGTCTGCCAAGGAGGTTCAGCACAGAGCCCATCATAAACTGCAGAGTCCCACCCTAGAGCCACCAGAAGAAAGAGCAAGCAGTGCACTTCCTGCACAAATCCCCAGCTCTCCCATGGTTTGTGGAGGAGAAATGGTGCATATATGCACACGTGGGTGCTGTCTGCATGCATGGCAAAGTGGAGGCATGCACGCCCACATGCATGGGCATGTATGGCTGTGCACAGCCCCATGTCTGCAAGACACTTCCTGCAAGCCCACAGCACTCACTGGGGCCACATCTCCCTGCCCAACTGTCTGACAATTTGATTTCCAGAGATTTCCAGGAGCCCTGGCAGAAGAGAGGTAGCCACTTCCTTGGCACAGTAGAGACAAGTGAGAACTGGTCTCCAGACAGCAGCTGTAACTTCACCCTACCATTGCCATACTTCCCCAGTGCCAACTTAGGAGACCCATCCATTATTCCCTAGAGATGCACCAAGGATGAGATGCACCTCCCTACAAGCTGCTGGCAAGGGGGATGCCAGCAGAGGATGGGCTGGCAGCAAGGCTGTGCCCAGGAGGACTCGTCCAGTGGGAAGTGGGATAGCTGAGAAGAAGGGCTGCTTTGCACAGTGTGTACCTGGCTGGGAATGCACGCATATGCTTGTGTGCATGTGTGTTTGTGCTGTGTGTGTGCAGCCCCAGACAGCTGTACACTGACATGTATCTGCTCTCTTGCCTGGAACAAAGACAGCTCCCCCTCCCCTTTGCTGCCAGCCAACACAAGTCAGGCATGAAATACCTGTCTCAGTGCAAGAGCACCTGATCCCAATTTCCACACCATGAACCACCAAGCCACTCCACAGCTCCCCTCCCCACGTGGGGACAGTGACCTGGCAGAGGACCCCAGGGAGGAGGGGATGTTGAACGCAACTCTAGGAGATGGCATGGAGGAAAGCACTTGGAGCCTTCTGGTCCCAGAGTGGTTCCCCATGACCACTCGCCCAGGGCAAGGCAGGGGAAGCCAGCTGCAGGCAGAGGGTCAGACTGAAGCCCCGTAGCGGTGTAGCCAGAGCACAGGGGAGGGTGCTGGAAGACGGAACGGGATTTCCTATCCACAGAGGGGGAGAAAACAAGTACCCAGCTACTCCAGACCAGCCGCGAGACCCCCTGCTCCGGGACCGCAGCCCCAGGTCGCGGCCGGCGGACAGCACCGCGGCCAGCTCCCGCGGCCGGCGGACAGGGGCCCCCGCCCTGCAGCCCGGCCCCGCAGCACGGGCAGCCCCCGGCCAGCTGCCCCACTCCCCAGAAGATCCCTCACCCACGTGTACCCCCCCGCAGCCCTGTCACCAAGACAGCTCCCGTGCCCCATAGCACGCTCATCGCCTCACATAGTCCCGCCGGTGTGTCCCCCGCACATCCCCATGCCTCGCTATGCGCTGTCCATCCCTGCTGCCCCACTGCATGCGCACAGCCCTCTGCCCTGGGGACCCGCTGCATCTGCAGCCTCCCGGACCCACTGCCCGTGCACCTGCCCACCTCCCCTCCCGGGTGTTCCACTGCATGAGCACCGCCTGCGTCCTCCTGGCACATGCACCTCTGCCCCACTGCACATTTATCTCCATGACCCACAGCATGCTTATTGTCATGCCCCACTGCACATACATCCTTGCGCCCCATTGCATAGGCATCTGGTACCCTCTGCACATGCATCTCCATGCTCCATTATGCAAACACCCCATTGCACATGCACCTCTGTGTCCCATTGCACATGCACCTCCTGCTCCATTGCACACACACCACCTCACACCCAACTGGGCACGCCTCTGTGCCTTGTTGCATATGTACCCCAAACCTCACTGCATGCGCACCCCTTACCTTGTTACACAGACTCACCATGTCCCATTGCATGTGCATCCTGCATCCCATAGCAGGCAGACACTGTGCCCCACTGCACACACACCCCTGTGCTCCATTCTCACCCACCCCCTACCCCATTGCATGCACACCCCACATCCCATTGCTTGTGTACCTCATACCCATCGAAAGCACATCCCTGTGCCCCACTGTACACACCCCCACAGCATGCAGACCTCCTACCCATTGAACACACCCACCCCACGGCACATGCATCCTGCACCCTATTGCATTTGTACCTTGTTCCCATTGCACAAGCACTCCTGTGGCCCATTAATGTGCATTCCTGTGCCCCATTGCACATGCACCCTCTGCCTCACTGATCACGCACCCCATGCTCCGTTGCATGTGCACTCCTGCACCCCATCCCGTACTCGTCCCTGTGCCCTGTCGCATGTATGCCCCACACCCGTTGCACGCCCCCCGCGCCCCCGGCCCTGTGACACTCACCGGCGGGTGGCGGCAGGAGGAGCAGGAGCAGGAGCAGGAGCAGGAGCAGGAGCAGGAGCAGGAGCAGGAGCAGGAGCAGGAGCAGGAGCAGGAGCAGGAGCCCCCCTGCCCCATGCCTCCGCGCCGGCTGCCGTGGGGCGCGCACTGCCAGCAGCTCCGCCGCGCACCGGCGCCCATAACGTCATCTGCCCCGCCCCCGGGGCCGCCCCCGCGCTACCATTGGCCCTGACACGCGTCACTCGCCGGCGGCAGCGCCCCGTTCTTCCCGGGGTGGTCCCGCCGCTGCTCGGGGTACCGGCACACGGGCAGGGACGGGGATACGGGCTGGGGAACAGGGACTTAGGGCTGGGGATAGGGGTATAGACTGGAGACAGGGATATAGGCTGGGGGACAGAAGCTGGGAACAAGACAAGACATGGGGCTGGGGACTAGGATATGGACTGGGGACAGGGACATGGTCTGGGGCAGGGATACAGGCTAGGGACAGGGACATGGGGACAGGGATATGGGACTGGGAGACAGGGACACGGGCTGGGGACAGGCACTGGGGCTGAGGAACAGGAGGGATATGGGGCTGAGCACAGGGATACAGGTTGGGGACAGGGATACGGGCTGGGGACAGGGATACAGAGCTTGGGGCCAGGGAACACAGGCTGGGGGACAAGAACCTGGGGCTCGGGACAAGGATACAGGTTGGGGACAGGGATATGGACTGGGGGACAGTGGCACAAACTGTGGCCAGGGACACAGGGCCAGGGAACAGGGGACATGGAGTTGGTGTTGTCCCAAATCTGGGTTCTTTACCTGGTGTGCAAGCCAATAACACACAGAGCAGAGGTATTTCTAAGTTTATTCCATTAATGTGCAGAAATGGGGTGCTCATCCCAAAACAGGAATACCCCTTAGATTCAAAAATCTCTACTTTTATACATTATTACATATTCAAACAATTAATACAGATTCATTGTTATTCTCTTTAAGGATTGGTCAAGATTTCTTCGCTTCCTATGTAAATTAGCGCGCAGACTCTGTCGTCTTCTTCTATTGTTCTCTTTTGAGTAGGTGGTATCATTTGGGTAGGTGGTCAATGAGTCGGTGGTCGTGATCTCCCCCTGCCAGAATTACCTTTTACCTACTTCTCCTTTGATCTTGGCAGTTCCAGGTGGTTTTCTCAGTTTGCTGACCAGGCCTACAGTTCATCACTCTTTTGACAGGAATACCCTGCTTATCAACAATGCTACATTGTCTGGTGGTTAGTTCCTTAACTGAATCGTAGCTAAATCATGCCTAGTTACTATTTCTCTATTTTAATATTAGGTAAATAATTAAATAGGTTTGGGGCAGTATAGAGGTCTTGAGCAGCAGCAGGTTTCCTTGGTTGCTTCCATTACATTTTACATTTCATTTTCCTAGTGTCCTAGATACTCCCCAAAGGCTCCAGGGTCCCACTGGAGCTCCGTGGGACAAAGACCCATACATGTGAGCGACACCAGTGGGTGCGGGTACCCATAGGGGTGCTGGGCCAGGTGGGACCCTCACAGGGACCTGGGGGGAGGAAGAGACACCAGAGCCAGGGCAAGAGGGGGGTCCCTGGGGCCAAGCTGGCATGGGGTCACACAGGAAGAGCAGGGTGAGCTGAGGGGGGGCTGGAACAGTCCTACATCCCCCAACCCTTCAGGAGCTGCCCCATGGCCCAACATCCCCCAGGTATGCAGGATGGCCCATGGCTGTGCAGCCCCCAGGCACCCTCCCACCCCCCGGGGCACGGCAGACCCCTTCATCACAAGTCACGGCCACGGTGGTTACCTGCAAACCCAGAGCACCTGGGACAGGTGGCTCCAGCCACGCAGCACCAGGGCCAGGCCGGCCACGGAAGGCGTTTCCCCTCTAGCTGGCCTGGGGGTGAGGAGGAGGGGACAATGCCCACGCCTGCCCACCCCCTGATGTGGTCCGGTCCCAATGGCTCCCCCAGTGCCGGTCCCAGACCAATTCGCTCCCCCAGGCCCGGCCCCGTCCCGGTGCCCGCAGTTCCCTCTGGTCCCAGTCCGGTCCCCACGGATCTCTCCGGTCCCGGGGCGATCTGCGTGGCTTCCTTTCGTCCCGATGTGGGCCGCTCCACACGGCTCCCCCTGGGCCCGTTCCGCTCCACGCGGCTCTCCCTGATCCGACCCGGTCCTGGCACGGTCCCCCGGGCTCCCACGGGTCCAGTCCCGGTCCGATCCCGTGGCACCCCCGATCTGTTCCCTATCTCGGTCTTGGTCACACTCCCGCGGCGCTCCTCGCTCCCGGCCCAGTCTCACGATCCCACTCCAGTCTCCGCGGCTCCACCGGGTCCTGGCGGCGGAGGCGTGTGCGCTTCCTCCGGACGACAAAGGAACGGTAGCACTCCGCGACACTCTGCCGGGCGGCGGCGCCGCTCTGGTCCCGCTCCGTGCCCAGGCGCTGATTGATGTGAGGCGCCAGCTGCGTGACGCGGCGGTATTTCTGGCGGCAGCGCTTTTCTCGCGTGGGTACTGGCCGTTGACTGCTCTCGCCTCAGTCTTCCCTCTGTGCCACCAGCATTCCGGGAGGCTGTGGAGTTCCCGGCCGTTGTCTTCCCCTCCTACTTCAGCGCCGGCCCGGCCCGTCCCGGGAGGAGGGGGACGTCCGCTCCGGCCGCCGGAGATGCTGGAGGCCGGCCTCGGCCGCCGCCAGGTGAGGCCGCGGCGCAGCCCTCCCTGCCCGGGCCTGGGCGAGCCCGGCGGGGGGCAGGCAGGGGCCACTCTTCCTTCCCGCTTCCTCTCCCTGCAGGCTGAGACGACGTTCGTGCTCCGCGGCGGGACGGGCGAGAGCTGGGAACCTGCCGACGCTGCCGCAGTGCCCTTCCTACCTCCCAACGCGAGTGAGGGCCGCGGGGTGCGGGAGGGGGGGACGCCCCGTTCCATCTCTGCACCCGCCCACCGAGCTGCCCTGCGTCTCGGGATCCTCGCCGACTCTGCCGCGCTGACACGGGGAGCTTTAGCAACTCTCCCCAGCGGTGCTCACACAGGAGGGAGCAGGGATGGGCAAGCCGTTGCCCCGCGGTGCTGCAGCGGTGTCTAGGTACTTGTGTGGTACCGGCCAACCCTGCCCTCTCCCCACAGGCTGCTGGGTCCCCTTGCTTGTTTCTCAGGACATCCTCTACTGCGGCATTCTGTGCAGGAAGCTCCGGGCAGGCAAGTCCGGAGCTGCCCTGGACTTCACCAAGCAGGTAGGGCCTGGGGCATTGTGTCCTGCCAAGGATCTGGGGGGGTGGCGTGGGATCCCTGCACATCCCAGCCCCTCCCTGTACTTCCCACACAGCTGAGCCGCTTCTTTGTGGATCACCCAGAAGATGCATTTGGCTCCCTGGGGCAGCTGCTGCACAAGAACTTCTACCTGGGCAACTCCAAGCTGAGGGTCAGTGTCCGTCCAGGGGTGACAACACTGTCCTCCAGCCCTCCCCTTGCAGCTGCCAGCCCCAACCTCTGTCCCCTCTCCTCCCTGCAGAGGGACAGCACCATCCAGATGACAGCCCTGATGGAGGAAATCGACCATCTGGAGGCCAGGCAGTAGAGCACCCCCGGTCCCCAAGAGGGCTGGAGGGACTCCTGCTCTCTCCCCCTGCCTGGTGTCCCCTGGCAGCACCTCACTTCCTGCCTGTGCTGGTTCTCCCACCTCTGCCACGACTGGGTCTTTGAGGTGCCACTGGGGCTGCTGGCAGACTGCATGTATGAGGAGCTGCTGCTGCAGTGGGCCAGCCTGCCCTTTGACGGGAAGGGGGACTGGCCTGGCTGCCCCCGAAAGATGCAGAGGCACACATGGGCTGCCTGGTATACCCTGGAGGGCAGATCATGAACCATCTCTGTATCCTTCCCTGCGGAGCATTCCCGGGGGCGGGGGGGGGGGGAATCACGTTGCACTGCCCTTAGCTGGCACCCCAGATTTTCAGGATGTGGTGCTGGAGGAGCTGCCACACACCTGGGGCTCCCCGGTACAGTTTGAGCTCAACGGGTGCATGTGGCAAGTAGCTGCTGCTTGGGTGGATGGGGAAGGCAAGCGAGCCCCAGGATCTGTGCCCCAAGCTGGGCAGAGAGCCCCCAGCTGGCAGGGGAGCCCCTGGGATGCTGCCCTCTCACATGCGGTCTCCTGTCCCTTGCCAGATTTTGTCAGCATCCGCTTGGACTGTCACTGTGGTGTTTGGAGGGTACTGGGCAGGATGGGGTTCACCCCCACCCCACTGCAGGTCACCTGCACTGGCATGCCTGCCTCCTGTCTTGTTGTCAGGTAGGTGCTGGGGGAATGGAGCTTTGCAAGGAGGGGGCTCTGCTGCCTCTGCAGCCATCCATGGCAATGCCATGGCCCCTGTCCCACAACCCTCACCTCTCTGGGGAGCTGGCCATCCGTGCCCAGAGTGGAGCCATGTATCTCTTGAGCGTCAAGACAGAGTGAAACCAGGCACTCAGGGCCGGGAGGGTGCTCACACAGACCCCTGGGTCTTGGGGTGTGGGGGGTCTGCAAGAGGGGCAGCTCTGCCCTGTGCCAGTGCAGCTTTCTCCCCGCAGGCTGCAGCAGCTCCACCACAACCCCCAGACCATGCTTTTTCAGGACCATTTGCCCTGGCACTGGAGTGACTTCACCACCTACCTGCAGATGCTGAGCTGCACTAACTGCACTGTCTGGATGCCCAGGTAAGCGGGTGGGCACAGGGCCAGTGGCAGACAGGGGAGAGGGTCCCCCAGCCTGGGGTGCTGACAGCACCCTGATTTGCTGCTGCAGGCCCCCAAGAGATGCCACTTTGACTTGTTCAAGGCAGGTGAAGAAGCCAGCTGCCAGCAGGGCAAGCATGTGGTGCCCATGTACCTGGGCAGGGCTCACCCCTCCCAGCACTTTGTCACCACCCAGGTGAGTCCCACCACATCTGGGGGGTACAGCCAGGAGGCCACACAACCTCAGCACAGCACCAGCTCCCAGCACCCACAGGGCAAGGGGATCACCCAGCTGAGAGGGGCTGCCACAGGCTGTTGGGGTGAGCTCCACTGAGCTGTACTCCCCATCCCAGTTCTCCGTGTATGTGCTGGATGAGTGGTTGCCATTGGTGCCTGTGCTGAAGTGGGAGCACATGATGAAGGTCCCCTCTTTGCCCATGTGATGTTGGAGGGCCCTGGGAGGAGCCATAAGGTGCTGCTTGGCACATCCTGCACCCAGGAGCTGCTGCTGCTGCAATACCAGAGTGAGAGACGGGGCTCCAGGGTTGCTGTGGGGCTGGGTCTTCTCTATGCCCACATCCCAGCCTCCTTGCTGCTGGGACCAGCTTCTGCCCTGGCATTGGTGCTCACCAGTCAATTTTTGGCATGTCTTTCCACAGGGGGGCAGCTGGGCAACCTGCCAGCTGGTGAAGCCTCTACAGAAGCTGCACAGCATTGCTGGCTGCCTGCACCTGACAACCCAGCTGCCTGGTGATGATTATCAACGAGGACTGGGAGGAAGAGGAGGACATGGGCATACCAGTGGCCCTGAAGAAAGTCAAGTGTTCCCAGGAGCCCTGTGACAGCCTCCATCCCTCCCTGGCTGTACCCAGCCACGGACTGAAGGTGAGCTGGCCGCAGGGAGTGCCCCTGACATGCCTGGCTCCCCATCTTCAGCCAGAAGCACCTCTTGACCCAGAAAGAGCTGGAGGTGCCAGTAGGCCCCAGCACAGGCAGGTGTGCCAGCAGCTGGACCGGGCCACGCAGGAAGGGGGCTGCATCCAGCACTGGGAGTCCCCAACCCTGCTGCAGCCCCTGGAGCCGGCAGGGGGCCTAGACCCTCTGAGCACCCATCCGGGAACTGGGGATAGTGGTGGGAGGAGAGGATGAGCTTCAACCTGATGTGGTGGCAGAAGCAAGCCCAGGGCCAGCTTCACATCCTCCCTCACCTACCAGTCCGAGCTGTTGTAGCTGAGCGACGCGACGTCCCGGCCGCCGCCGCTCTCCTCCGGCTGCCCCCTCTGCTTGCCTGGGAAGGCTCCCCGCTAGGCGGGGCAGCCCTCGGCATCACCGGCGCCCGACGAAGCCCTGCTCTTCTCCCAGAGCCTGCGCTGCCGCGACATCCCCAAGGAGCGGCAGAAGGCGCTGCGGGACTACCTGGTGGTGTGGGCCGAGAGCCCCCCGGCAGCCAGCTCTGCATCCCTTCTTCCCAGAGCCAGCTCTCCTCCGCCTCCAAGCCCCACCGCAAGCGCCCCTGCATGGGCTTCTGAGCACCCAGTAAACCCCGCCTGGCCCAGCCTCTGCCCCGGGGTCCTTGGGGGGGGGGGCACTGATGGCAGAGAGGGTTGGGTGGGAGCTCAGCGCGCTCCTCTCCGGTGGGGGTTCGCGGGCCGGTGCATGAGTGGTAGATACCTGCGTGGTGCCCCACAGCCCAGCGACGTTATTTGCGAGGGCATATGGGCCCTTTAAGGCGCCGGGGATCCAGACGTGGGAGTGACAGAGGCGGGAACCAATGGCGGGCCGGGCAGGCGCGCGGCTGGGCGATGCAGAAGACTCTGTGCGCGGGGCGGGGTTCGCTTCGCTCCGCTAGCCGCTGCTCCCACCCCGGACGTGAGCCTTGCCGTGCGCAGTCGCACGGCACTGCATGGGGAGTCTGAGCACCCGTATGCATCCACCCTCACCCCGTGTGCCACCCCCATCATCCCCATGCAAATCACTCTCGTGTGCCCCCACCACCACCCCAGCTGCACGTCTTCCGCTACGTGGCCTCCCCAAGCCACTTCCTGGTGATCCCCAGGTGCCCCATTCCCCGGATCAGCCGCGTGGGTCCCCAGGACGCCGAGGTGACTCCGGGAGGGGGTCGTGGTGTTGTCCCAAAGTGGGGTCATTTACCCGGTGTGCAAGACACCCATGTACATACAGAGCAGAGGTATTTATTTAAATAATTTCTGCAGAGATGGGCGCTAGGTGGTAATCCACAAAGCTAGCACACTGGCCTACAAACTCTTTGGTATATTTATACGGTTCAAAACACAGAAATACACACCCTTAATTGTAATTATTGGTTAGTACCTTATCTTAACAATTTCTATTGGTTAGTACAGTCTCTTGCTTTCATTTAAAGCTACGATGTCCTTTAATTGATGTGCGCATGCTCCAGTACGGGGGGGGGCAGTTCTGTTCAGTCTAATTGAGTCGGTGGTCGTGATCTCCCACTGCCGCCTTTACCTTTCCCCCAGTCACTGCAGATCTTTGTTGACTTTGGGCCTCTTCCAGCAGCTGTCCGGTTTTCAGCAGGTTTTGGCGCCTCCTGCAGAATCACCCCGGCCTGGAGACCGGCCCGGGCCTGGGACCACACCAGCCACGCTCCCTCACCCCTTCCCACCCCAGACAACACCCATTTGCCCCCATCCCCACTCTCTTTACCCTCCGCTCTAATCCTGTTCCTTGGCCCCGCCTCCTCCCCTTCAGGCTCCCCGCCAATGGGAGAGGCGCACGCACGCAGCGCCGCCAATGAGCTTGCGGCCGCATCAGCAGGCGCGGCATGGCCGATGTTTACCGTCTCCATAGGGACGGAGCAGTTTCACCCCGCGCAGGCGCCATGGAGCCGGGAGCGCGGCGGGGGCTGAGACCCCCCCGAGGGTGGGGTGGGGCTGGGCTGGGGACACCGGGAGAAGTGGGAAGGGCCCGGGGGTTGGGCATTAAGGGGTGTAGGGCCTTGGGGTGACCCCTGAGGAGACATTTGAGGAACAGGGCCAGGGACGCATTAAGGGGATAGGGGGTCATTAGAAGATGGGGGACCCGGCCTGGGAGGGGGTTGGGCCTGGGGAGGGTGTGGGGGGCAGAGCCCAGGCAGCGGGTGGTGGAGGGTGCAGAGACCTAGGAGGGGGTACGGGGGGTACGGACTGGGGGAATGTTGCTGGGGGGGGCAGGCGGGGAGGCTGGGAGCCATGGAGGGACCCCCCCCCCTCCCGGAGCAGAGACTCAGCAGCAGGCGCTGCTTTATGCTCACCCCCAAAGGGAGAGGAGTACCTTGTCCCCTGCCCTAGGGTGGGAGTTACACTGCAGGGGACCCAGGGTCACCAGCCTCAGGGCCCTGCCCGTGCTGGTGTGGCCTGGGGTCACAGTAGGCAAGTGGGGACTCAAGGGTGTGCCTCACTGCCTTGCCTCAGGGACTGTGTCCCCATCTGCAGGATGGCTCTGACGGGTCAGGTGCCTCCTGTGCGCCCCAGGGAGAGGCCATCGTGTGTGGTCAGGGTCCGCAGCAATGTCCTCCTGCCTGAGATGCCCATGGAGAAGCCCCCGTGCCACAGGGAGACACTGGTGGCCACGACTGAGATGCCCCAGGAGATGTCAGCCATGGCCAAAGTGCCCCAGGAGATGCTGTCAGTCATGGCCTAGGTGCCTGTTGAGGTCCTGCTGGCTGTGCAGCTCGCTGAGGCTGGGAAGGAGTCCTGTGGGGTCAAGCTGCTGCCCTGTCCTGGAAAGCTGGGGACCTGCCCTGATGAGGTGCCCCCCATCACCATGCTGGTGCTGCCCACCTCCCTGTAGAGGCCAGCAGAGCAGCCCAGCCCATTGGTGCCCCAGGGGAGCTGCTTGGTCCACAACCAGCAGGAAGAGGTAACCATCAGCTGGGGGGCTGTAAGGGGAAATGCCCCTCAAAACCTGCCCCATTTACATCCCACCTGCTGACCCCATGAAACCACTCCCGGGCAGCCCCCTCTCTTGAATTAGCCACCCTTGGCCAAACTGGAGCTCCCTGGATGACCTTGAGCTTGGCTGGATGGAAAGGGGATGAAATTCAATAGTGCAAAAGGTGTGGGCAGGCATGTGGGGAGCGATGGTGAGGCTTTGGGCAGAGGGAGCTGGGTGTCACAGCCCATCTCAGGGATGTGGGTATGCCTGCTTGGGTGACCTGGTCCAGGAGGGACATGGGGCCAAGCTGTGTCATGGCCCGGGGACCCCCTGGTGTGTTTGAATGCCATAAGAGCGCTTGCCCAGCTTTCCCGGGGAGCCAGCTGAAAGGACTGTCACTCCTTTTTGCAGCTCATACCTCTGGGGCTGCTCCCAGGGCTTGTGCCAGGCACCCAGTTTCAGGGTGACGAGCATATGTTGGGGGTGATGTAAAACTTTGGCTCAGTATAGGACCTAGCTGTGGTGCACCCTGCTGCCAAGGTGCTGGGGGCCCACCTGGAGACCTGAGATGAGGGTGCTGCTGGCACGGCCATATGGGCAGGACCCTGTGCTGAGGCAGAGGGTGGGCAAAGCTCGGGGGAAACACAGGGTTGGCATGGCCTTGGGTATGGGGCAGTGCCCCTGACTTGGGGACACTCACCTCCCAACTCTGCCCAGAGCCCCATGGGACCATCAAAAGCCTAGAAGCTGGGAGTGGGCATGGGGCACTGCAGGGAGGGCTCCTGCCTCCTTGCCACAGCCCCCACCATCCATCCCCAGAGAGTCACAAACCACCTGGACCCCATGCTAGGGTGGGAGCTGGGAAGCAAGGGCTTTACCTACTGGCACAGCCACCAGAGACTGCTGGCCTGCCAGCTCCTCTTCCAGCCCACCAACAGCACCACTGCAAAGGACACTTACTGCCTGTTGCACAGGGCCCCACTGCGGGGGCCAGGTGAGGCTGAGCCCCCCTCCCAAGCTGTGTGACCCCAAAAAAGGCAGCAAGGGGGGCCAACTGTGGGGCTGACAGTGCCTTCCCTCCCCTCCAGGGCAGCAGGAGGCCACGCTGGAGTCCATGCTCTACCAGAAATACAGCCAAGCCTGTACTCCTGTGTATCACCCACCCCTGGAGTGATGCCCTGGAGGGGGGGGCCCTACTGTGGATGCCTGCCCAGGGCAGAGGGGGTCCCCAGAGCTGAGTGGTGGTGGAGGGGCAGCTTGTGCCTCCTTGCTCTGCCAGCAGGAAGGAGATGCTGGAGGAGATCTGTCCCCCATGGGTGCCCATGGAGTCGGTCTCCACCACACACTGGGACTACTGTGCCAGAGGCTGCCAGCCCACACTGCTGCCTGCCACCCAGGTATGGCTCACTCCAGCCTGGCACTACCAGAGCTTGCCTGCAGGAGACAGCCCACCCCCAGCTTGCAGCAGCCCCCAGGGAGCCTGCAAGGCTCCCATGGCCACTCAGCACACCATGCCCCCTGCCTACAGGTGTCACATTGCTTCCACCTGCAGTCCCACAGCTGCTGCATGGAGCAAGCCCGCAGCCTGCCCATAAGCCCCCTGCCTTGCCAGTACCTGGGAGACTTGGCTGCTGACAGGGATCTCTCCACTTTCCTCCCCTCCAGGGTTTCACCAGCATCTGCACTGTGGCCAGTCCCTTTCAGAGGAACACAGCCTTCTCCACCCCCATGTGGCTGTTCACTCAACTCCTGCTTAGATTTTGGCTAACCTTGCTCATGCTAAGGCCTGATATATGCTGGGAGCAGCACCATTAGGTCAAAGCAAGAGCACCATGCAGGCAGGACAGGTGGCCGGGAAGAGCTGAATGGCCACCTGCAGCTGGCTGTCTCCTGCAGCCATCATCTTTTGTCTGGCAGTTTTGGCATAATCTGCTAATTTATGGAAATGGTATAGACCAAACCTCCAAGCTGGAAGGTATAAAACATCATCTTACTCAAAAAGCTTTTGAAGTGGATCCAACAGCAGCTGGGCTGCTGAGGCTTTTGTGCTTCCTGGTGTGATACATGGGATGCCTGCACGATGACAGAGGAGGAAGGATGAGCACTCTCAGCTAGGTAACTAATATCATGCACCTATGAGCAAAAGAAAATAATTAAGAGTTATGGGTTATAAATTATGAAATCTTATGACTTAATTGGTGAATAAGTGAATTAACATGATAGAGTAGTCTGGGCAAAAGGGGATTGAGCCTGTTTGTCATGTTTGTTTATTGTATTTCTTAATGAGCTCATGTAATAAAGTTTAAATCACAGAGTACGGTGTCCCGTAAACTTGAGAGATCCGAATGGACTTTGACATCTTATTGGTGGCAGTGGTGGGATCTCTCTTGGACTTGTTCTGTTGGCAAGCACAAGCTGCTTTACCGTGCCTGTTGAGGCAATCTGGTGCAAGTGTAAAGATATTGTTTCTTTGTCTGTGCCATGGCTGTTAAAGGAGAAGCCACTGCCTGAGGATTCACACACCACCTGAGTCTCTAACTGCTAGGACTAGAGTCCCTTCACAGCAGGCAACTCCAGTGAGCCGACAGGTGCCCCTTTTGACTCCTGTCTCACACACACACACACTCTCGGGCATGCTCCTCCTTCTTCAGGCTCAACCCTAGGTTTCCTGCAGTAGAGTCTCAGGTATCAGATTTTATTACAATAAATAATTTAATTGAAAGGTACAGCAGCAGGGTCAGCTAGCTGGGTGCCTCCAGAGAAGGATCCAGAACCAAGAAATTCCTGGGCAATTATACCCTTACAATCTATGCATTTGCCCTTCGTGCATTCTTCATGCATACCACCTGGTCCAATGGTAATTTGTGGTCTGGGGTCATCTTATTCCTTATTGGATTCTTTGTCTGTCTCCAGGTGGCTGTTAACTGTTCTTATCTTGGCAAGCTGCATCTTCTGCTGATCACAGTAGCTTCCTTATCTCCTGATTTGTACCAGTCTCAGGGCCTTCTTTTATGTAACTAAGTAGAAGTTCAAAACAAGTTCAATTTATCTAGGTTCATGGCTTGTGGCCTAAGGCTTCAGCAACTTTAACTACTAGGTTAACTGCTAGGTGAGTTCTATGTAAGTAGTATGTCAATGCAGCCTAGCATTAAATGATTAACTTTCAGTTTAAATAAAATGAATCACATAACCACTAATATTCCCTATTCCTTTACAATGGCAAAGACTTAAAAACTTGATTTTGAGTGGCAACAACTGTGAGAAAAAATTAAGAAAGGGGGATGGTGAAATCCCAAGTGGGATTTATTGAGAAAGCTTTAAACTAGATTGGAAGGGGGATGGTGAAATCCCAAGTGGGATTTATTGAGAAAGCTTTAAACTAGATTGGAAGGGGGATGGGGATGTAACTGGGCTCATCAGAGAGGCACCTGAGTGTAGTAGCTCAGCACTTGTGGGGCAGGATGTTGGAGCTGTTAAGGATCAGAAGGCCCACCACCTCTCTAGGGCTACACACTCATTGGCCTCTCTGAAATGCCTATACACCAATGCACGCAGCATGGGTAACAAGCAAGAGGAGTTAGAGATCTGTGTGCAGTCACAGGGACATGATCTCATTGCAATTACCGAGACATGGTGGGATAGCTCGCATGACTGGAACGCTGTCATGGAGGGCTATGTTCTCTTTAGGAAAGATAGGCCAGCGAGGCGAGGTGGGGGAGTTGCTCTTTATGTGAAAAAGCAACTGGAATGTATTGAGCTCTCCCTGGGGGCTGATGATGAGCAAGTTGAGAGCTTGTGGGTAAGGATTAAGGGGCAGGGTAATATGAGAGATATAGTTGTGGGTGTTTATTACAGGCCACCTGATCAGGATGGGGAAGTTGATGAGGCCTTCTACAGACAGGTGAGAACCGCCTCACAATCTCAGGCCTTGGTTCTCATGGGGGACTTCAACTTCCCTGATATCTGCTGGGAAGGCTACACAGCTAGGAACGCACAGTCCAGGAGGTTCCTCCAGTGCACTGATGATAACTTCTTGACTCAGGTGGTGGAGGAGCCCACAAGAAGAGGTGTACTACTGGACCTAGTAATGACAAACAAAGAGTGACTGGTGGAGGATGTTAAGGTCGGGGGCAGACTTGGCTGTAGTGATCATGAGAAGATAGAGTTCAGCATTAAGTGCAGTATGCACAAAATGACAAGTAGGGTTGAAACCTTAGACTTCAGGAAGGCTAACTTTGATCTCTTCAAGGAATTGATGGGAGAAATCAAATGGGAGAGGGCTCTAGAGGGTAAGGGGGCTCAAGAGAGCTGGCTGATATTCAAGCACCAGCTCCTCCAAGCTCAGGATAGGTGCATCCCAAAGAGCAAGAAATCAGGCAAGGGAAGGAGACCTGCATGGCTGAGCAGGGATCTTCAGAAAAAACTCAGGTGGAAGAAGGGAGTTTACAGGATGTGGAAAAGGGGGCTGACAACTTGGGATGAGTACAAGAATGCTGTCAGGGTATGCAGGGAAGAAATGAGAAAAGCCAAGGCAGCTTTGGAATTGAACCTGGCAAGGGATGTCAAGACCAATAGGAAGGGTTTCTTTAAGTATATAGGAGACAAAAGGAAAACCAGGGAAAATGTGGGCCCGCTCTTGAACGAGATGGGTGCTGTGGTGACGGATGATGCAGAGAAGGCAGAGTTGCTGAATGCCTTCTTTGCTTCTGTCTTCACTGCTCGGGCCAGCTCTCAGGAGTCCCAGACTTTGCAAGTAACAGAGAAAGTCTGGAGAAAGGAAAACTTTCCCTTGGTTGAAGAGGAACAAGTTAAAGAACAATTAAGTAAACTGGACACCCACAAGTCCATGGGGCCTGATGGGATGCACCCGTGAGTGCTGAGGGAGCTAGCAGAAGTCATTGCTGGGCCACTCTCCATCATATTTGAAAGGTCCTGGAGAACAGGGGAGGTGCCTGAGGACTGGAAGAAAGCCAATGTCACTCCAGTCTTCAAAAAGGGCAAGAAGGATGACCCAGGAAACTACAGGCCGGTCAGCCTCACCTCCATCCCTGGAAAGATGATGGAACAGCTTGTTCTGGGGGTCATCTCCAAACATCTGGAGGAAAAGAAGGTTATCGGAAGTAGTCAACATGGATTCACCAAAGGGAAGTCATGTCTGACTAATCTGATAGCCTTCTATGATGGCGTGACTGGATGGGTGGATGAGGGGAGGGCAGTGGATGTTGTCTACCTTGACTTCAGCAAGGCTTTTGACACTGTCTCCCACATCATCCTCACAGACAAGCTTAGGAAGTATGGGTTAGATGAATGGACAGTGGGGTGGATTGAACAGTGGCTGACAGAGAGAGCTCAGAGGGTTGTGGTTAGTGGTGCAGAGTCTAGTTGGAGGCCAGTAACTAGTGGGGTCCCTCAGGGGTCAGTACTGGGTCCAGTCCTGTTCAATATATTCATCAATGACCTGGATGAAGGGATAGAGTGTACCATCAGCAAGTTTGCTGATGACACAAAACTGGGAGGGGTGACTGACACGCTGGAAGGCTGTGCTGCCATACAGCGTGACCTGGACAGGCTGGAGAGTTGGGCAGAAAAAAACCTGATGAGGTTCAATAAAGGCAAGTGTAGGGTACTGCATCTGGGGAGCAATAACCCCATGCATCAGTACAGGTTGGGGGCTGACCTCCTGGAGAGCAGCTGTGTGGAAAGGGACCTGGGAGTCCTGGTGGACAACAGGATGACCATGAGCCAGCAATGTGCCCTGGTGGCCAGGAAGGCCAATGGCATCCTGGGGTGCATCAAGAAGAGTGTGGCCAGCAGGTCGAGGGAGGTCATCCTCCCCCTCTACTCTGCCCTGGTGAGGCCGCATCTGGAGTATTGTGTCCAGTTCTGGGCTCCCCGGTTCAAGAAGGACAGGGAACTGCTGGAGAGGGTCCAGCAAAGAGCTACAAAGATGATTAGGGGACTGGAGCATCTTTCTTATGAGGAAAGGCTCAGGGACCTGGGGCTTTTTAGTCTAGAAAAAAGAAGACTCAGGGTGGATCTTATCAGTACTTATAAGTACTTAAGGGGAGGGTGCCAGGTAGATGAGAATAGCCTTTTTTCAGTGGTGCCCAGTGATAGGACAAGAGGTAACGGGCACAAACTTGAGCACAGGAAGTTCCATCTTAACATGAGGAGGAACTTCTTTACTCTGAGGGTGGTGGAGCACTGGAACAGGCTGCCCAGGGAGGTTGTGGAGTCTCCCACACTGGAGACGTTCAAAACCCGCCTGGATGCCATCCTGTGCAATGTGCTGTAGGTGTCCCTGCTGTGGCAGGGGGGTTGGACTTAGATGATCTCCAGAGGTCCCTTCCAACCCTGACGATACTGTGATACTGTGATTTTTCCTGAGTTGAGAGCTACAGCACGAATGCTGATGATATTTGGCAGGAGTTTGTCAGATGGCAGGCTTCTTGTAAGTTAAAGAAGGGAATGTTCTGGCTACTAGTCAGTTGTCTTAGAGCAGCAACAGACATGACTGATGAGTTGAAAGGGGAAAATGTATGGTTGAAAAATGAAAATGGAAAGAATACTTGGGAAGTAAAGTGTAAGCAATCAGAAATGCAAAATAGATTGCTTGAGTCAAAACTCCACCCCTGGATAATTGCAGAAGCTGAAGAGCACAGGAGGATGTTGTTGGAAGCTGCTATGGTAGACACAGTTAAAGTTTATTGTGCCATGTACGATAATGATTGGGATGAGGATATCTGGAAACAATCAGACTCTGATACCCTCCCCTCAGGGCCAGGTGCTAATGAGGATGATTCCCTGCCCTCTTGGCACCGCTCATCAAGACTGAACAACAGAGTACACCTGCAGGGGCACAAAACCTGCCTCCCTCCACAACAAAAACTCTAGGGTTTACTGCCCTAGAGTAAAGGGATCTGGAGGAGAGATACCAAGCTAATCCAGGGGAAACAGCTGTGGACTGGCTAGCACGGATCAGGACAGACGCAGCCAACCAGCTCCACCTTACCTGAAGCTTGATTATTGGCATTAGGTCCAGGAATACTGTTAGATACCTGTCCTGGTTTCAGCTAAGATATACAAAACGATTTCAGTCATCGTCCAGGCGAGCACATTGTAACCTGGCTGCTCCGATGCTGGGATAACGGGGCCAGTAGATTGGAACTACAGGGTAGGGAAGCCAAGCAGCTGGGATCCCTGTCTAGGGAAGGGGGCATTGACAAGGAGATTGGAAAAAGGACACAAGTCCTCAGCCTCTGGAGGTGGCTTCTGTTAGCTGTAAAGGAAAGGTATCCCTTCAAGGAAGATATATGTCACCCAGGCAAGCGGACTGTCATGGAGAGAGGCATCCAGTACCTGAGGGAATTAGCTATGTGGGAGCTGATTTATTATGACCTGGACAATCCACAGTCGCCCACAGATCCAGATGAAGTCCAATGTACCAGACCCATGTGGCAGAAATTTGTGCAGAGTGCACCATCATTGTATGCCAGCTCATTGGCAACAATGGGCCGGAAAGAAGAGGAGGCACCAATGGTGGATGTAGTGGCTGGCCAACTCTGGCAATATGAAGAAAATCATTCTACTTCCCTATGGGCCTGCGTCTTGGCTGTGGAAAGACTGCCCAAGAAATCTGAAAACCTGTTCGAAAAACTGTCAAAGCTGCTGGAGTTCCGGCAAGTCAAAGAGGGTAGGTCCTACTCCCCATCTGTACAGACCAGTATCTCAGCTATTAGGAGTAAGTGTTCTTCTGCTCAAGAGAGACAATATAGAGGGTACACACCACAAGGCATCCTGTGGTTTTACCTGTGTGACCATGGAGAGGACATGAGGAAGTGGGATGGAAAACCTACCTCGACCCTAGAGGCACAGATATGTGAGTTGCAAGGAAAAACAATCACAAATTGGCTCTTCCAGGAAAATTGCTGCTCCGATTTCCAGTGGACAGTTCCCCAGACAAAGCAGAAGGGTTTCTGATCCTCTTGAAGGAACTTCAGATTTGTATTTCCAAGAAGTGAGTAACAAGGATGGGATTTGAAGCCATGCGTGCCGCACAAACCCATTCATCGATAGCGGATACTATAATCAGACCTAGAGGGGCCCTGCCTCCAGCCAGATGGAGGAAAGGGACAAACAGGTTTACTAGACTGTGTGGATTTGATGGCATGGCACATCAGACCCACAGGAGTATAAAGCTCTAGTGAACACCGGTGTGCAGTGTACCCTAATACCATGAAGCTATAAAGGGGCAGAACCCATCTGTATTTCTGGAGTGACAGGGGGATCCCAACAGTTGACTATTGGAAGCTCAAGTGAGCCTAACTGGGAATGAGTGGTGAAAGCATCCCATTGTGACTGGCCCAGAGACTCCATGCATCCTTGGCATAGACTACCTCAGGAGAGGGTACTTCAAGGACCCAAAAGGATACCAGTGGGCTTTTGGCATAGCTGCTTTGGAGACGGAGGAAATTAAACAGCTGTCTACCTTGCCTGGTCTCTTGGAGGACCCTTCTACTGTGAGGTTGCTGAGTGTTGAAGAACAACAGGTGCCGATTGCTACCACAATGGTGCATCGGCAGCAATATCACACCAACTGAGACTCCCTGATCACCATCCATAAGCTAATTCATCGACTGGAGAGCCAAGGAGTCATCAGCAAGACTTACTCACCTTTTAACAGTCCAATATGGCCAGCGCAAAAGCCTAATGGAGGGTGGAGACTAACAGTAGACTATCATGGCCTGAATGAAGTCACATCATCGTATGGGGCAATACAGCAGAAGTAGTTCGTGAGAAAGGGAAAAAAAAGTTTGGATCTTTCTGAAAGACAGTTTTGCCATGAAACGAAGTAAGGTCAAGGGACCCGCACAGGAGATCCAGATTTTAAGAATAAAATGGCAAGATGGGTGTTGTCAAATCCCAATGGATGTGATCAACAAAATAGCAGCTATGTCTCCACCGACTAGCAAAAAGGAAACACAAGCTTTCTTAGGCATTGTGGATTTTTGGAGGATGTATATTCCAGATTACAGTCTGATTGCAAGCGCTCTATATCAAGTGACCTGGAAAAAAAATTATTTTAGATGGGGCTCTGAGCAGCAACAAGCCTTTGAACAAATTAAGCAGAAAATAGTTCATGCAGTAGCCCTGGGGCCAGTCCAGGCAGGACAAGATGTTAAAAATGTGCTGTACACTGCAGCCGGGGAGAATGGCCCTACCTGGAACCTCTGGCAGAAAGCACCAGGGGAGACTCGAGGTCGACCCCTAGGGTTTTGGAGTCAGGGACATAGAAGATCCAAAGCTCTCTATACTCCAACTGAAAAAGAGATATTGGCAGCATATGAAGGGGTTCGAGCTGCTTCAGAAGTGGTTGGTACTGAAGCACAGCTCCTCTTGGCACCCTGACTGCCGGTGCTGGGCTGGATGTTCAAAAAGATGGTACCCTCTACACATCATGCAACTGATACTACATGGAGGAAGTGGGTCACACTGATCACACAAGGAACTCGAATAGGAAACCCCAGTCACACAGGAATCATAGAATCATAGAATGGTTTAGGTTGGAAGGGACCTTGAAGATCATCGAGTTCCAACCCCCCTGCCATGGGCAGGGACACCTCCCACAAGACCAGGTTGCTCAAAGCCCCATCCAGCCTGGCCTTAAACACCTCCAGGGATGGGGCTTCAACAACCTCTCTGGGCAACCTGTTCCAGTGCCTTATCACCCTTAAAGTGAAAAACTTCTTCCTAATGTTTAATCTAAACCTGCCCTCTTCCAGCTTAAAGCCATTCCCCCTCGTCCTATCACTACATGCCCTAGTAAAAAGTCCTTCCCCAGCTCTCCTGTAGGCCCCCTTTAGGTACTGGAAGGCTGCAATAAGATCTCCCCGGAGCCTTCTCTTCTCCAGGCTGAACAGCCCCAACTCTCTCAGCCTCTCCTCATAGGAGAGGTGCTCCAGCCCTCGGATCATCCTCGTGGCTCTCCTCTGGACGCGCTCCAGCAGGTCCATGTCCTTCTTATGTTGGGGACTCCAGAGCTGGATGCAGTACTCCAGGTGGGGTCTCACGAGAGCGGAGTAGAGGGCCAGAATCACCTCCCTTGACCTGCTGGCCACACATCTTTTGATGCAGCCCAGGATACAGTTGGCTTTCTGGGCTGCAATCACATATTGCCAGCTCATGTTGAGTTTCTCGTTAATCAGCATCCCCAGGTCCTTCTCCTCAGGGCTGCCCGCAATCCATTCTCCACCGAGCCTGTGTTTGTGCTTGGGATTTTTGCTTGGGAATCTTGGAAGTGATCATGTACTGGCCAGAAGACAAAGATTTCGGAATATCACCAGAGGAGGAGGTGACGCATGCGGAAGAGGCCCCACCATATAATAAACTACCAGAAAATGAGAAGAAATATGCCCTGTTCACTGATGGGTCCTGCTGGATTGTGGGAAAGCATTGAAAGTGGAAGGCTGCTATGTGGAGTCCTACATGACAAGTCACAGAAGTTGCTGAAGGAGAAGGTGAATCGAGCCAGTTTGCAGAGGCGAATTGCTGAATGAGAAAAATGGCCAGTACTTAACCTCTATACTGATTCATGGATGGTGGCAAATGCTCTGTGGGGGTGGTTACAGCAGTGGAAGCAGAACAACTGTCAGTGCAGAGGCAAATCCATCTGGGCTGCTGAATTGTGGCATGATATTGCTGCCCAGCTAGAGAATATGGTTGTAAAAGTACGTCATGTAGATGCCCACGTACCCAGGAGTCGCGCCACTGAGGAACATGAAAACAACCAGCAGGTGGATCAGGCTGCTAAGATTGAAGTGGCTCAGGTGGATCTGGACTGGCAACATAAAGGTGAACTATTTATAGTTCAGTGGGCCCATGATGCCTCAGGTCAGCAAGGAAGAGATGCAACATGAAGATGGGCTTGTGATCGAGAGGTGGACTTGACCATGGACACTATTGCACAGGTTATCCATGAATGTGAAACATGCACTGTAATCAAGCAAGCCAAGCAGTTAAAACCTCTTTGGTATAGAGGACGATGGCTAAAATAGAAATATGGGGAGGCCTGGCAGATTGATTATATCACACTCCTTCAAACCCGCCAAGGCAAGAGCCATGTGCTCACAATGGTGGAAGCAACCACTGGGTGGCTGGAAACATACCCTGAGCCCCATGCCACCACCTGGAACACTCTCCTGGGCCTTGAAAAGCAAGTCCTGTGGTGACATGGCACCCCAGAGAGAATTGAGTCAGACAATGGGACTCATTTCTGAAACAAACTCATAAATGCTTGGGCCAAAGAGCATGGCATTGAGTGGGTATATCACATCCCCTATCATGCACCAGCCTCAGGGAAAATCAAATGATACAATGGACTGTTAAAGACTACACTGAGAGCAATGGGTCATGGGACCTTCAAACATTGGGATACACATTTAGCAAAGGCCACCTGGTTAGTTAACATGAGAGCATCTGCCAATCAAGCTGGCCCTGCCCAATCAAAACTTCCACGTACTATGGAAGGGGATAAAGTCCCTGTAGTGCACATGAAGAATATGATAGGGAAAACAGTCTGGGTTATTCCTGCCACGGATAAAGGCAAACCCATCTGTGGGATTGCTTTCACTCAAGGACTTGGGTGCACTTGGTGGGTGATGCAGAAGGATGGGGAAGTTCGATGTGTACCTGAAAGGTATTTGATTTTGGGTGAGAATAGGCAATGAATGAAATTGTATGATGTTCATTGCTAAATTACCACTATATGTCATCACTGCTATGGTTGCTATATGCTATATCAATGGTATTACAGTAAGAATCACCCAAGTTAATGAAGAATTAACTTTGAGGAAACCAAGCAAAGTGCAGCACTGATGGAACCAGAACTGGCTTCAGCAACTGGTGGCTGACAACTTTCTCGAGATCGACATCTTCAACCCGCAGACTGTGGGCATGGACCATGCCAGACACTCCAGCTGTGAGCTCCAGATGCAGCATGCAACAATACAACACCACACACCATCTCTCCTGCCCTGAAAGACTGTTATGACAGGTGGAGCCCAAAGTCATGGACTAAATGAACTAAATGGGATGGCCCATAGACTAAGGGAGTGATATCTGTGTGTATAAATATATATATATATATATCTCAAAGACAGCAAAAGTGGTGGTGATTTGTTGAAAAGTGTAAGATCTGGGCATGACGTAGATGGTGGAGAATAAGGGGTGGATAATGTCCTGTTTTCAGCTGGGATACAGTTAATTTCCTTCCTAGTAGCTGCTGTGTTTTGGATTTAGTGTGAGAATAATGTTGATAACACGTATTGTTTTAGTTTTGCTAAGTAATGTTTACAGTAAGTCAAGGACTTTTTCAGCTTCTCATAGAAGCTGAGAGGGAGCATAGACAGGACAAGCTGACCAAAGGAATATTCCATGCCATAGATGTCATGTTCAGTATATAAATGGGGGTTGGCCTGGGGGGCAGGAATCTGTGATCGCTGCTCAGGACGAGCTGGGCAATCACTCATTGGGTTGTGAGAGCAATTGCATTGCATCCCTTTATTTTGTATATTCTTTTACAATTATTATTTTCTCTTTCATTACTGTGCTATTAAACTGTCTTTATCTTAACCCTTGAGGTTTTTTGTTTTTTTTTTTCTTTTTCTTCCTCTTCTCCCTATGCTACTGGGGGGGGGAGGGGGAGGAGTGAGTGAACGGCTGCATGGTCCTAGTTGCTGGCTTGGGTTAAACCATGACAATACTGTGGGGCCAAATATTACCAGTCCCTTATGGACTTGTGCTTTCTGCTGGGGATGCACTGTGCATCCCACTGACCGTGATGGAAAAAGTGCATGGCCCTGGAACTCGGCAGCCAGCCTGCAATCCGCCCTGCTGAAAACTGCTATTTTAGCTGAATTAGAAGGACCAGCACCCATTGCTCTGGGTGCTGGACAACCCCCTCCTGCTGAACTGAATCCCTGGAAGTTATTTATGAGCCTGTACACTTCTGACCTATAATAAAGGGAGCTGAGGGAGTGTTGAAATCTTTAGCTTTGGCCATTAAGACAGGCTTAAATGGTATTACTTTCCAAGAGTATGCTAGCAGATTTACTGCTATATGCCCCCACAGGATAAAAACCAGGGGCAAACCTCAGCTATAGTAAATGTAATAGAAAAGAGACAGCCTATCTCCATGCAAAAGACAAAAGCAAAAAGGGGAAATGGGGAAATGCCCTCAGTTACTACTGAGCACAAGAGATTATGGAAAATGTGTTTAGATAAGGGGCTCTCTCTGAGTCAGTTAAATGGGCTGCCAACTCCCATTCTACAGCAACTGGCCAGGTTTCCCTCATTAACTTCTTCTGATAGCCCTATGGGACCTGTGTCAGGAGATGGGGGATGATAACGTAAGATTTAAAGGAATAATGACTAGGGAGCCAGAGGAAGCAAGGGAAGTGAGCTCGGGGATATACCCAAATCTATCAGCACTAAACCTAGACCATGAATATGCAGGAAACTAGGGGTGGGGCTTGGTTCAGTGGAAGTACTGGCACCTGCTACTCCCACTGCTAAGGATCCCAGTCCCGAGATGATGGTCGCAGTTAATGATTGCTACCTTACAACATTCCTCATTGACACAGGAGCCCAAATATCGATGGTAGATAAGGACACTTACAAAGGACAGTCTCCGCTTAGCAAGCAGTTAGTTTCTATTGTAGGCGTTAATGGGAAAATCCCTACTCACCCACTGGTCAGGGCTAAACTAATACTGTCTAATGGACAGACACAATCTTACTTTTAGGTTCCCATAATATATTGGGTATGGATGTATTGAAGGGTCAGTTGTGGGTGGACTCGTGGGAAATAGGGACACTGCCCTCTTTGCCCCACGGTTTACCCAGTTTACCTCTTACAGATGCATCCCTGACTGTTAATCTGTTGCAAACAGCTGCTCCTTTACCCCATAGCAAGCTAGTTAATATTCCACAATACAAATTGCCTTCTGATACTATTTGTCCTGTTACTGAATTGATAAAGGAGCTGGAAGAATGGGGAATCATTGTCAAGTCTCATTCCCCCTACAATTCTCCTGTATGGCCAGTAAAGAAACCTAATGGCAAGTGGCAACTAACAGTAGATTACAGAGCCTTGGTGGGGACTATGGCAACAAAGACCTACTGGTTCCAAGGAACTCCCTATTACTTTTGGCTCCAAATCATGGCAGAATGCTCAGCATAATTACTTGACTTTTGAAAAAGCGCTATTAGCAACTTATGAAGGGCTAGTAGCAACTGAACCTTTGACTCAGGGAAGAAATGTAAAATTACATGTGCCAATACCTATTCTTAAACCTATTCTCGGTGGTAAACTGCTGCCTTTAGGTGTAGCACATAAGATCACTGTACAAAGGTGGGCACTGTATATCCACCATCATGTAACCACAGGTGGCCTGACTAAGGAGAATAAAGTTACTGAAGTAGTGGAATGTATAGGAATGCTTACTGAATACTTGGAGCCTCCATGCTCTCCTGTCTAGGATGCTCCTGAATTCAATCCCCATCAACCAGATGGTGTCTGGTTTACTGATGGGAGTGCTTGTAAAATACAGGATAAATGGCAAGGAACAGCTGCTGCTGTATCTGTAGCCGATGACCTTGCAGTAACTGAACGAGTAGAAGGTTCTGCTCAATTAGCAGAGCTCTATGCCATGGTACTAGCTCTTAGAAATTGCACACGGACCATATACACGGATTCCTATGCTATATGGGCTGGTGCTACACAATGGCTAGGAAATTGGGCAAAATGCAATTGGCAGATAGGGAATCAAGATGTATGGGGAAGAAAATATTGGGAGCAAATATACCAGATCACCAACTCCCATCCTATTGCTATAGAGCGTGTAGCCACACACCAGAAAAATACTACTCAGGTGGCCAAAAGTGGAACAATATGGTTGACCACCTAGCCAGTATAAATGTGGCAGGCTTTACCTCTACCTTGAGTATTGAAGGGTTAGGTAAATGGCTGCATGAATGGTTGGGACACACTGGTGCATGTGACCTATCAGCATGCAGCAAGACGAGGCTGACCAATTTCTAAACAGTTCAACTAGTGACCACTTGTGGATTTTGTAATGCTATGAGGGATTATCTTGTCAAAAGTCAACAACAAACAAACCTTAGGGAAGGGAAAGTCCTTTGGGGTGCTTTGACTGTATCAGATCCATGACGCATACCTCTGAAGGATGGAAATTTATTATGACTGGAGTTGAAATAGTAAGGGGTTTGGGTAGTGTTTACCCTACACACACTGCATCTGGATTGGCAACTATAGCAGGATTAAACCGATGGTTGCACCCAGTGCCACAATTCAGATAATAGTTCATCTTTTAAAAATAAAATAGTATGGCAATGGTGTCTTAAGCATGGAATTAAGTGGACTTTCCACTTACCCTATCGACCTCAGAGTAATGGTATAGTAGAAAGATGGAACAGGTTGCTTAAACAATAGCTCAAATGGCAAAATGGTAATGCTAATTGGGGGAGGAAGTTATAGGAAGCCATATGAGGACTGAACTCATGGCAGACTCCTGCTAGCAGTCCACTATATAGAGGTTATGAACAATCCCCTGTGCTGAACCAACACCAGCAGGATGCTTTGAACACCTCAGTATGGCATCCAGGAGATTGTGTGAGAATTCAACACCCATCACTCGGAAAATGCTGGGTCACTCTGCAGCACTTTCAAGGGAAAGGAATATGGGAAACTGTGAATGCTTTTGGAGTTAAAATAATAATTTCTGAGGCTTGGATACAATCCAAGACCTAAGTCTTCTTTCCCTCTCCTTAGGAACTGTTGAACTCCTGGACGAATAAGTGAAAAGCTGCCGTTCAACCTGCATACTATGGAAAGCATCCATCTAGAAAGTACACTAAGTCTCCGGAACTTTGTTAATACTCTCTATGGTAAAGTGCAATCACTGGAAAGAATATTAACATCTAAAAAGACAGTAGTCTTCATGTATTGGACAATTCCTTAACCTGGCTACTGCAGTTAAGGACAACAAAAAAGGTTTTTATAAATACATTAACAATAAAAGGAGGACTAATGTCGGAGTGGGATTGGAACTGGAGTAACGACGCGATCTCAATGTGAGTATGATTGTCCTCGTTTATTGCATATTTTAGCAGAGTATATATAGACTCGCAGCAAAGCATGCATAGTCAACAACGCTATGATTGGTCCAGCTCCCCTGTTCACGTACAACGCCCCCCAACCCAATTGGCTAAGACCCTCTGTTCACGCGCCTCTGTTTAACTTTTCTCCCGGGTCTGGTGATGTCACCTTTCTTGTTTACTTAGATCTTTTCTCCCTCACTCTGGGTGCTTAGTTCAAACCCTGGGTTGCTCAACAGAACCAAAACATGCCTTTTTTCATTTAAGAATCTCTCCACAATTCCCCCTTCTTCTTTTTGAGCAACCCAGGCTTGGTGCACAATTTTCATGAGCATGTGCTGTAGACAAGAGAAGATACATAATACAACTAAGATTATAACAGCTACAATGAGCAATATAAGCAAGCTAGTTTTCACAATCATGGCTATCCAACCTTTGATTCCCCAACCTGATAGTATTTGATTCAACCATCCCCATTCATCATCTTTTTTCAGCTTTTGTATTTCTTGATACAATTCTCTGATGCTCTGGTGTACTGATTTGGAGTGGTCTGAGAGGTTCATACAACACATCCCATCAAAAGTCTTCACACCCATGACATGCGTTAATAACAAAATCTATGGCAGCCTTATTCTGGAGTGTAGCATATCTAACAGAATCTACGTCTAACAATAATCCACTCAATGCCAATGCAGTAGCGTTAGATTGTTTAGCAAGCCAATATCCTAATTTATTAAGCGTGGTTAAAGCGTGTGCTGCTGCTACTCCTGGTGCAAAAAAAAAACAAGGCAAAAATTGTTTGTGTAGTACACACAGCTATCTATCATGAGTGATCCTAAAAGTTCTAGCTCTTGCGGCTCAGCATGGAGGGGTGGCAGATATGCAGCCCATCCATCCCGGCTATCAGCAAGAGTTGCAGAGCCATTACCTAAGAATTGCGTTTGTAAGTTGGAAGGCCACTGGTCAGACGGAAGACCGACTAGACAGGTGGAAAATGGATTCTCGGGTGATGCTGTGGATAGGCAAATGGAATCTCGACCGGTCATATTTGCCAAGGTCACCCAGACATTCCTTTGAAACTGCAGGGGTGATCAAGCCCTGCAGTTACTGCATCCAAAAGAAGGACGCAACTACTTATCAGCAAACTCTTGAGGTTCTTTGGGTCCATTTTGTTGCGACGTCTCTTGGTCACGGTCTATCCGTCATCCTTCCAATGCTGGTTTTATCGCTCTGCTCGGGACCCACACTGGGCCTGTTCCTGTAGAGACACACATGTACCCTCGACCATTAAAAATGACTGGCACTGGTCCCACCCATGCTCCGGTGGCCGGGTCTTTATAATGTACCATAAATTTAGGCAGGGTAGTGGTACTGTTCAGCTTAATGTTTTGATGGTGTATCACTACTGGCGGTTCCTCTTGATCGCCCATAAGACACAAGTAATTTAGCGTAAACAATACCCTGTGTAATCGCTGTTGTGCATCTGTGTCTTCACCCTTTTTCTTCTTTAGATAATCTTTTAGCACTTGATGGGTTCGCTCAACCAAGCCTTGCCCGGTTGGTGAGTGGGATATTCCCGTTATGTGTTTAATTCCCCATCTCAGTAGAAAAGTTCTCACCTTTTGACTAATATATGCAGGCCCATTATCTGTTTTAATCTGTTCGGGCACTCCCAGCACGGCAAAGCATGCAAGTAAATGCTTGCATACATGATGCGCCTTTACCCCTGGTAGTGCTGTAGCCCATATTATTTTTGAAAAGGTATCAATTGTAACATGTACACATTTCAATCGGCCAAATTCTGTAATGTGTGTTATGTCCATTTGCCATACTTTCAGCACTTTTAACCCTTTCGGGTTCACCCCTAGTCCCACTCCTGGTCCATGATTCCCACACCTAGGGCATGCTTGTATAATAGAGCGTGCTTCATTTTCGGTTAATCCAAATTGTCTTTTTAACCCTTTAGCATTTTGATGGAAGTTGTCATGACTTTGTCTGGCTTGTTGAAATTTGTCAATTGGAGGTAAATGTCGCACTGTACTGACCAGGTTATCGGCAATTTGATTACCCAATCTTAAACCTAAATTCAACTGATGGCTGCGAATATGGATGATACAACAAGACACGGTTCGTTGACCAAGAGTGGACCTCAGCTGGATAAATAATTTTCCCAACCTTGGGTTGGTTGTTTCCCTAAGGAGGGCATCTTCTAGTCGCGGCACTACCCCAGCCACATACAGGGAGTCTGTTACTACATTTAAGGGGGCTGTTAGCCAGTTGGTTAGTGCCCAGACTACCGCAGCAAGTTCCAATGTTTGAAGGGAGTCTTGTGGCTGCCCCTCCAGTATGTGCTGGCACCATTGTCCTTTATCCTGCCAGACACACACCGCACGGCGAAGCCGCTTTCCAGCGTCTGTATACACTGTGAGATCATCAGCCAGTGGTTCTCGCCTGACTTTTGTTTTTGTCATCCACTGATTTCTTTTTAACACTTGCCACATTTTCCCTTTTGGTTGTTGCGAATGTATACGACCATTATAGCCTATTAATGCTTCTTGGATGGGAGTTGAGTTACGCAACCACTATTCTGGATCGGCACCATTCACTGGAATCATCGTGTTCCGTTCCACTAATCTCTATGATTCTTGTTCTGCCCTTCCTGATCAACTCCCCTGTTGCCTCCGGTCTTGTTTGAATGCTAGACTTGGGTTGTACTCTTAAAAAGACCCATTCTAAAATCTTAAACATGTCTCCTGATGATTTGTCAGTGGCACAGGTGGGGGCAGGGGAGAATGTCCCCCTCTCCTGTTTGCCACTGGCAAATAACTGCATACGGTGATTCAACAGTATTACAAATTAACAGAGAAATTGGCAACTCCAAGATGCGCCGGGCTGACCACGCCTCTTGTAGTTTCTGTACAATTTGTTACAATGCGTCTTGCTGTGTTGTGGACAGTATAATGATGTCGGCTGGTTGTCGTCCTCGTAACAGTTCTGTTAAGGGCGCAATTGCGGTGTTCGAAATGCCAATGCAGTTGCACAGCCATTGGATGTCTCCTAGTAAAGTCTGTACGTCTGTCAATGTCCTCAATTGAGTCGTTAAGTCTGTCTTTTGCGGGCGAATTTTCGCATCTGAAATGGACCATCCCAGATATTTCCAGGGGACCGCTCGCTGCACTTTCTCTGGTGCTATGACGAGTCCCTTTTTGGATAAGGTCTCAGTTAGCTGATGCAGGGATTCCTCCGTAAATGGCTCTTTTTGACAACAAAGAATATCGTCCATGTTATGATAAATTATTGTGTTAGTCCATTGTTCCCTAAGTGGCTGCAATGCCCAGGCTACATAAAGTTGACACAAAGTAGGTGAGATTTTCATGCCTTGTGGCAAGACTACCCATTCGTAACGTTCTGCTGGCTTTTCCTTATTTACTTCTGGCAGCGAAAAGGCAAATCGCTGCGTATCTTTTCGGTGCAGCGGGATAGTAAAGAAATAGTCTTTTAAATCTACTATTAGTATGTGCCATCCTTCTGGTAGCATAGCAGGGGAAGGCATTCCAGGTTGCAATGCCCCCATGAGTTGCATCTGGTCGTTAACTTTTCGTAGGTCATGCAAAAGTCGCCACTTTCCGCTTTTTTTGGGGATTACAAAAATAGGGGTGTTCCATGGACTGACTGAGCGCTTGATATGTCCAGCTTCAAGTTGTTCGACTATCAATTGTTTAGCAATTTGCAGTCGCTCTTCTGTCATGGGCCACTGGTCAACCCACACTGGCTTATCTGTGAGCCAGATCAATGGTGGGTTGGGCAACTGCTCACCAGTGTCCACTATCGAAAATGCGTTGTGGTGAGGACGGCACCCAGCTGGCTAAGCACATCGCGACCGATCAAGGCATTTAATGTCCCGGGTAGATTCATGACGTAGACTTTAATATTGACTTGCTGTTTTTCCGGGAACTGCAAGGTTACCGGGTATTTGCTCACACATGGGACTGATTGTCCTCCAACCCCTGAAATCGAGGATGTGGGCATCTCAAGTGACCAGTCTTCTTTTGGCCATACTGAGTGGCTCACGATTGTGACATCTGCGCCAGTATCCAGCATGGCAATGATTCATTTGGACAAGTTTCCTTGGGACATAACTATGGTCATCATTGGTCGATGGTCCATCTTTGTGGTAAAGCACACTGCTGGTCCGGTGGATCCAAAGCCTTGATTTCCGTGGTAGACATTAGATTCAGGTGGATTGCAAAACAAATTATCTGTAGGGACTATTTGAGCTATGCAGCTACCCTTTGGAATAAACAGGGGAGGACAGACGGTGTAGACCATGATGTATATACGTCCGGTGTAATCTGCATCGATGACCCCAGGCAATACAATTAGTCCCTTAATTCCTGCCGAGGATCGGCCCACTAAAAGACCTCCTATAGAGCTGTCTTGGTGATATAAAGGCCCTACTGCGTCACTGGGTATCTTCTGGACAGTGTTATCAGTAAGTGTCGTGTCTATTGCTGTTGCCAAATCGAATCCCAGGCTTCCCCTGGTTGCTGGTCGACGCTGTTGTAGAAAGCCTTTGGTTCTTCATGAGGTTTCATTTTTTTCATCACGCGGCCTCTTTCTGCGCTCTGCCTCCCGTTTCCCGTACACGCTTTTGTGGCATGAGTATTTTTCTGACACTTTTCACACCATACTGCTTTTCCACAGTGAGCTTTAACATGCCCCTGTTCTCCGCACCGAAAGCATTTTCCTGTGAATTGTTTATTGGGGTTTGCACCGCCTTTCATGTGTTGTTTCTGCACAACCGCGGCTAATGGCTGTATGATCTCTCTTACCGCTCCTTGGACCACTGCTGCAACCGTAGCGGTCTGTCTTTGGCCTTCGGCCCTGCCGACTCTTAATAACATGTCTTCAACTCCTGCCCCTCTGGGTAAGCTAGCCAGTAGTTGTTTGGTGGCGTTATTGGCATTATCAAAGGCCAATATTTTAAACATCTGGTTTTTGTTTTCTTCATTCAGGTCAGGGTGTTGTATCACTGCTTCCCACAGCCTATCAATAAAGTAGCTATATTTTTCTGTTGTTCCCTGTTTTATAGTTCCGAATGACGGAATTGTCAATCCGGGCAAACCAAAAATCGCGTCCAGGGCTAGTTGCGCGGCTCGCTGCAGGAGAATCGCAGGGAAAGTCAGCTGTTTTTCTAGGGCGGCAAATTGCCCACTTCCAGTGAACATTTCTGCGGTGACCCTTAGCAGTGGGTCACCTTGCGTTTGTCTCTGTGCTGCTTCCTGCATCGCACGGTGCTGCCAAGATGATTCCCATACCAAGAATTGTGTTGGTGTGAGCAACAACCTCATCAGGTTTTGACAGTCATAGGGGCACATCAAATCGGCAGAGAAAATCCAACCGACAATTTGCCGAGTAGCTTCCGATTTCAATCCATAGTTGGAGATGGTGGTACGAGCTTGTTGCAGGATCTTCCAGTCATGCGGCTCCCATTTCCTGGTGCCATTTTGTAGATCCTGAACCACTGGAAAGGCCAACTGTGGGGTGTTACCTAAGCTGGCAGCAGCACCCCACTGTCCCTCCAAGATAGCATCTCTAATGATTCCGCTCCACCGTTTAGGCTTCAGATGTGCTGGCGGAGCTTCAAGATAGGGAGGAGGGTTCGGTTCTCCTTTGCGCATCAAGGGATGTTTGGCCTGTGATGTCATGCCCTTTAATTGTAAGTCCAGGTCATCAAGACGTTGCAGCACTGTTCGTAACACTTTATCTGTGTTCTCATGTGATTGATCCTGGCAGTCGTCAACAGGTGGTGTTGAAGGAGCAGATGAGTCAGTGGAGGGCGGCAGAGGAGGGCACAGAGGAGGAGCCGAAGGCATAGGTCACAGGTTTCTCCTCCTGGCTGCGACGGCGGCTGAGGCCACACCTCCTCTAGGGTTTCCTGAGGCACCTCTTCCGCCTTTTGCTCAGTCGGTTGTCTCGGCTCGGGAGCGGCAACTTCCGCCTTTTTTGCGCTCTGCGTCTCGAGAGCGGTGACTTCCGCCCTTTGTGTCGGTGGAGCAGGGTCGGCACTCGCGCAGACCTCGGCAACAGTTTTATACGTAATTCCAGTCATCCCTTTCACTGCCGGCAGCCCGGAGAACCGTGCCCACGCACCAGGTTTCGTTTCCGTGCTCTTATATCCTGCTCTAGTTGGATCTGGGCCCAGCATTTGAGCGGCGGCACAAGCTACGTCTCTCTCCGCTTTCATGGCCTTTAAAGTCTCTAACACCGTGCACCACAACTCGCGAACAGCCTTTATCTCCTTCTCCTGTTTCTCGTCCCCGGTTATTGTTTTTTCCCACATTGTATCACCGAAGGATCGCCATTCCATGGGGGAAAACAACATATGCGTGTCTTTAAAATGTCCCCATCGTTGTCCCAACTTAATCAGCTTGATCAGCTGTTTAGGCACTGTCTCGACCCCTCTCTTAGAGAGGATACTTGCAAGCAGCGTTGCTGTTGCTTCAACTTCCATGATAGCAACTATACTTCACTCTAAACCTGGAAGGCGAGAGGCCACCTCGAACCATGTCTGCCCTAGTCTATGCTCCCGAGCAGCACTCCTTCCAGCCGTGTTTCCCACTCCCCTCCTCTCGCTGCTTACCGCACTCTCAGAGAACTCAGTCGTGCTGAAGGGTAACCATCCTCTGCTACCAGATGTCAGAGTGGGATCGGATCCGAAGTAACGATGCGGTCTCAATGTGAGTATGATCGTTCTCGTTTATTGAGTACTTTCACAGAGTATATATAGGCTCACAGCAAAAGCATGCATAGTCAACAACGCTATGATTGGTCCAGCTCCCTTGTTCACGCACAACGCCCCGCAACTCGATTGGCTAAGGCCCTCTGTCCACGCGCCTCTGTTTCACTCTTCTCCCGGGTTTGGTGATGTCACTTTTCTTGTTTACTTAGATCTTTTCTTCCTCATTCTGGGTGCTTAGTTCAAACCCTGGGTTGCTCAACGGAATCAAGTTATGCCCTTTTCCATTTAGGAATATCTCCACAGACCTGGGAGTCCTGGTGGACAACAGGATGACCATGAGCAAACAATGTGCCCTGGTGGCCAAGGCCAATGGCATCCTGGGGTGTATCAAGAAGAGTGTGGCCAGCAGGTCGAGGGAGGTCATCCTCCCCCTCTACTCTGCCCTGGTGAGGCCGCATCTGGAGTACTGTGTCCAGTTCTGGGCTCCCCGGTTCAAGAAGGACAGGGAACTGCTGGAGAGGGTCCAGCAGAGGGCTACTAAGATGATTAGGGGATTGGAGCATCTTTCTCGATGCATAGGAAGTTCCATCTAAACATGAGGAGGAACTTCTTTACTCTGAGGGTGGCAGAGCACTGGAACAGGCTGCCCAGAGAGGTTGTGGAGTCTCCCACACTGGAGACATTCCAAACCCGCCTGGATGCCATCCTGTGCAACCTGCTGTAGGTGACCCTGCTCTGGCAGGGGGGGTTGGACTAGATGATCTTCAAAGGTCCCTTCCCAACCTGACCATTTTGTGATCCTGTGATTCTATGATTCTAATCCTCGTACTGGGGAATCAGGCATTCTATCACATATATTTAGATGTACAATGCAATAACCAAGCAAACCCACAGAAGCTGGTAACCTCTCCCTTAAGATGGACAGTGAGGCCCAACATATCCAAAACCCACCAGTGGGGCAGCACGTTATCCACCTGACCACGCACACCAGCCTTACCTTTTGCTTAAGTGTTAGTAGTCTGTATCCAGGAATCTGGACTTGGGTTGGGGAGACTAATACTCGCATTATAGATGGGAATACTGCCCTACAATATGATCACAATACCACTGAAGGAGCTATTAAGTTTGTCCTTTTACACAGTTGCACACATGTAATAATATCAGATAAACCCAACAAGGGATGGCAATGCCTGCTGGAAATGGAGCTGTTGGGATTCATTATGGGAGTTTGTGTGCCAATTAACCATTGAGGTCATGGTTCATGTGCCACAGTGCATGCAATTTGACATTTCCCTGATTTCCACTACTGCTACTACACCACCAGTAATCGTTGCCCAAAGATTTCCAGAAAGATTTGCAGTTTTTACTTCTGAAGTACATTAATTTTACTTTAAGATGCACTGGGACAATGTTAATATTAGTAAAGTGTACTCAAATTGCTCATGATGGATAACACCTATATATAATCAATGGCTTAAGTCTCACTGGAAAATCTGCACAGCTAGAGTTCTTTCAACAGGATTGGGAGCTGCTGGCTTGGGCACAGGAATGTTAAATTCTATGGACTTGGACATGGTTAATAATAAAGTGTCCAGGCTAGGACAATTAAGCAAACAAGCTATAATTGGTCAGACCATGGATATAGTAAAGGGGATAGACACAACTACTAAAACCCTTACAATTAGTCTTAACCCATGGAAAAAGCTCAAACAGATTTTGAAAGACATGTATACTGGTGTTCACAATTTTGTTTCTAACACTGGCAATGCCATTGCATGTGTTGCTATGCAAAGCTTTGCTATAAATTAATATGAACACCAAGCCAATTGGGTCTGTAGTGGAAATCCTGCTGTGTTAGGGACCCTATTATTGGATCGGTGCCAGGATTGTAAATCCTGGTTCCTCAGAATTGTATACTCAGAGGTAGGAAGTAAAAGCAACCTGTTAAGTGGATCTATCTATTACTGCACAGTGAATAAGAAAATTAAAGAACCTATTTACCAATATACCCCGCTTCCCATCATTGTTGCTAATAGAATATGGGCACCAGTTCAAGGAAGCAAATGAATAGATAACCAAGGCAATCTAATTGATACTTGTGGACGTGAACAATGGGGAAACCATAAATGGTACTGTCCTGAGCATTTAGTGATACAAGACCCATGTTCCAGTAATATATCCTCAGGTACTTGTTATTTAGACTCAGTGTATGACAATTGCACAGCTGTACATGTGTGGTGTCACTTTGTGATATTCTGTGGAATGACAGAAATAAAATGATTGCTCCTGCCCAAGAATGCCAGTGCAACGTTACAGCACTAAAAACCTGTGGATGACTTCATAGAAACCATAAAGCAAACCTCAAATCAACGCTGGTGGAATTCTGGCCTACAACTTGGTTTGTACCCTTAGGATCAATATGGGGGACACAGTATACTCTCAAACTGAAGAAATGGAATACTTACTCACAAGCGATGAAAAAGCTGTTACATACCAAAAACAAGTGACTATTGCTATCAAACACGATACCTACCGAATTCTCAGAATCGCAAGAGAAATTGAACAAACTGCTGGACATCACCGATATGACATTTTTATGGGATATGCACCATCTACAACTGGAATATTGCATCTTATGTTACATCCTATGATTATTGTATTATTGTGCTCTATTTTATTACTTTCATTTTAAGTATGCTAGTATATTGATGCTTATTGCTTAGCTCACTGTATTGAAAGCATGTACCATCAGTTGTTACCTGGTTACAAACTGAGAAGCCAGACTTCACAGAATCACAAAATCACAGAATAGTCAGGGTTGGAAGGGACCTCTGGAGATCATCTAAGTCCAACCCCCCTGCCACAGCAGGGACACCTACAGCAGGTTGCACAGGACGGCGTCCACGCAGGTTTGGAATGTCTCCAGTATGGGAGACTCCAGAACCTCTATGGGCAGCCTGTTCCAGTGCTCTTCCACCCTCAAAGTAAAGAAAAGAAGTTCCTCCTCATGTTTAGATGGAACTTCCTATGCATCGAGAAAGATGCTCCAATCCCCTAATCATCTTTGTAGCCCTCTGCTGGACTCTCTCCAGCAGTTCCCTGTCTCTCTTGAACCGGGGAGCCCAGAACTGGACACAGTACTCCAGATGCAGCCTCACCAGGGCAGAGTAGAGGGGAAGGATGACCTCCCTCGACCTGCTGGCCACACTCTTCTTGATGCAATGCAGGATGCCATTGGCCTTGGCCACCAGGGCACATTGCTGGCTCATGGTCATCCTGTTGTCCACCAGGACTCCCAGGTCCCTTTCCACTGAGCTGCTCTCCAGGAGGTCAGCCCCCAACCTGTACTGATGCATGGGGTTATTCCTCTCCAGATGCAGTACCCTACACTTGCCCTTGTTGAATTTCATCAGGTTTTTCTCTGCCCAACTCTCCAGCCTGTTCAGGTCACGCTGTATGGCGGCACAGTATCACACAGTATCACAGTATCGTCAGGGTTGGAAGGGACCTCTGGAGATCATCTAAGTCCAACCCCCCTGCCACAGCAGGGACACCTACAGCACGTTGCACAGGACGGCGTCCAGGCGGGTTTTGAATGTCTCCAGTGTGGGAGACTCCACAACCTCTCTGGGCAGCCTGTTCCAGTGCTCTGCCACCCTCAGAGTAAAGAAGTTCCTCCTCATGTTAAGATGGAACTTCCTGTGCTCAAGTTTGTGCCCGTTACCTCTAGTAACAGCACAGCCTTCTGGTGTGTCAGCCACCCCTCCCAGTTTTGTATCATCAGCAAACTTGCTGATGGTACACTCTATCCCTTCCTCCAGGTCATTGATGAATATATTGAACAGGACTGGACCCAGTACTGACCCCTGAGGGACACCCCTTGTTACTCACCTCCAACTAGACTCTGCACCACTAACCACAACCCTCTGAGCTCTATCTGTCAACCACTGTTCAATCCACTCCACTGTCCATTCATCTAACCCACACTTCCTAAGCTTGCCTGTGAGGATGATGTGGGAGACAGCGTCGAAAGCCTTGCTGAAGTCAAGGTAGACAACATCCACTGCCCTCCCCTCATCCACCCATCCAGTCACGCCATCGTAGAAGGCTATCAGATTAGTCAGACATGACTTCCCCTTGGTGAATCCATGGTGACTACTTCTGATAACCTTCTTTTCCTCCAGATGCTTGGAGATGACGCCCAGAACAAGCTGTTCCATCATCTTTCCAGGGATGGAGGTGAGGCTGACTGGCCTGTAGCTTCCCGGGTCCTCCTTCTTGCCCTTTTTGAAGACTGGAGTGACATTGGCTTTCCTCCAGTCCTCAGGCACCTCCCCTGTTCTCCAAGACCTTTCAAAGATGATGGAGAGTGGCCCAGCAATGACTTTCGACAGCTCCCTCAGCACTCGCGGGTACATTCCATCAGGCCCCATGGACTTGTGAGTATCCAGCTTACTTAATTGTTCTCTAACTTGTTCCTCTTCAACCAAGGGAAAGTTTTCCTTTCTCCAGACTTTCTCTGTTACTTGCAAAGTCTGGGACTCCCGAGAGCTGGCCCGAGCAGTGAAGACAGAAGCAAAGAAGGCATTCAGCAACTCTGCCTTCTCTGCATCATCTGTCACCACAGCACCCGTCTCGTTCAAGAGCGGGCCCACATTTTCCCTAGTTTTCCTTTTGCCTCCTATATACTTAAAGAAACCCTTCCTATTGGCCTTGACATCCCGCGCCAGGTTCAATTCCAAGGCTGCCTTGGCTTTTCTCATTTCTTCCCTGCATACCCTGACAGCATTCTTATACTCATCCCAAGTTGTCAGCCCCCTTTTCCACATCTTGTGAACTCCCTTCTTCCACCTGAGCTTTTTCAGAAGAACCCTGCTCAGCCATGCAGGACTCCTGCTTCTCTTGCCTGATTTCTTGCTCTTCGGGATGCACCTATCCTGAGCTTGGAGGAGATGGTGCTTGAATAGCAGCCAGCTCTCTATAGCCCCCTTACCCTCTAGAGCCCTCTCCCATTTGATTTCTCCCAGCAATTCCTTGAAGAGATCAAAGTTAGCCTTCCTGAAGTCTAAGGTTTCAACCCTACTTGTCATTTTGTGCATACTGCACTTAATGCTGAACTCTATCTTCTCATGATCACTGCAGCCAAGTCTGCCCCCAACCTTAACATCCTCCACCAGTCCTTGTATTTGTTTGTCACTTCAGTGAAAGTGCTCAAAACTTTCCCCTACCCTCACCCTCACCCCCAGTGAGGCAAGAGGAATAACAGTACCTCCACTCGCCGAGGCAATGGGCTTGCTAGATGTTTGGTCTATACCAAGAGGTGGAGTGTGACTGTTCACTCAACTCCTGCTTAGATTTTGGCTAACCTCGCTCATGCTAAGGCTTGATGTATGCTGGAAGCAGCGCCATTAGGTCAAAGCAAGAGCACCAAGAGCACCATGTAGGCAGGACAGGTGGCCAGGAAGAGCTGAATGGCCATTATGCAGCTATAATCACCTGCAGCTGGCTGTCTCCTGCAGCCATCATCTTTTGTCTGGCAGTTTTGGCATAATCCACTAATGGTATAGACCAAACCTCCAAGCTGTAGGGTATAAAACATCATCTTACTCAAAAAGCTTTTGAAGTGGATCCAACAGCAGCTGGGCTGCTGAGGCTTTCATGCTTCCTGGTGTGATACATGGGATGCCTGCACGATGACAGAGGAGGAAGGATGAGCACTCTCACTCTCAGCTAGATAACGAATTCTTTTCTTTTGCTTATAGATGCACGATATTAAGAGTTATGGGTTATAAATTATGAAATCTTATGACTTGACTGGTGAATAAGTGAATTAACATGATAGAGTAGTCTGGGCAAAAGGGGATTGAGCCCCTGTTTGTCATGTTTGTTTATTGTATTTCTTAATGAGCTCATGTAATAAAGTTTAAATCACAGTGTACGTTGTCCTGTAACTTTGAGAGATCTAAACGGACCTTGACACCCCCATCACTGAGTACCTGGAGCAGCTCCTGCCCTGTGCCTCCCAGAGCTGCTGGCTCTGGCCACAGAAGCAATAAAGAGCAGGGGGGCGCAGGCAGTCCCAGCATCCGTGCCACTCCAGGGCATCCTCAGGCTGTGCATTTGGAGGGGGAGCCCCATGTCCCAGGCACCCCGAGCCTCATGGGAGCACGCAGTGCAGGCATGGGGATACCCTCCAGCCCTTCTGCGAATCACCGCTGCTCCAAAACATGGGGGCAGCCCCATTGCTGCCCCATCTGCCCCCCAGGCCATGGCATGGTCACAACCCTCCTCCTTGGGTATGGAGGGAGAGTCCTGGCATGGCCCCGTCCCCTGGGACGTGCCCTCTCCCAGCACCCACAGAGGGTGACATGCAGCCCCCATCCCTGTCCCCAGGCACAGGTGGGTTCCAGTAAGAGGCAGCAGTGATGCAGCCAGAGCATGAACTCAGAGGAAGGCACCACAGCCCTCCTGCCAAATCAAACCCCGCTGCAGCAGCTCTGCCTTTCCAGCACCATCCCGAGTCCTGCCCAGCCACCACTGTGCTGCAGCTGCCCTGTCCTGGCTCCCCATGCCTGCCCAGACCCCTGCCCCACGCCATGGCCAGACCCCTGGGGTACAATGCTCTGGGATGCTCCAGGCAGCCTTCCCCAGCCCAGGTTGAGCTCGATGTTGGGGTGTCCCCCGGCACCCCACCCCACTTGGCACTCCAGGGCAGAGCAAAAAAGAGGTCAGGGGATGAAGGGGTTTGGGGAAGTTTGTGTTTCAACAAAATAGTTTGCAGACTCCTATATTTACACCTGGGGAGGGTGTATTTACATGACCCTGTGGGGCTATATACAGGGGAGGAGGAGACTGAGGCAGGGAGGGGAGCCACAGCACTGAAGCCTGCACTGCTCTGGCCAAGGGGCCAGTCCCAGCAGGAGCCCCTGTTTCCCCCTCCCCCCCAGGAGGGAGTGACTGGGCACAACTTCTGCCGGGGGGGCAGGTACCAAAAAGAGATTACAGTGTCCTGCGGGGCAGCCAGGCCCCAGGAACGGCTCAGAGCCAGTTGAGGCTCTGAGCCATGGGGGAGAGAGCAGGGGGTCAAAGACCCCAGAGGGTGGGAGGATATAGGGTCCCCCAGGCTGGATTGGGGCTGGTTCCCCGCCTCCGGTGGAGGCTGCAGAGGGAGATGGGCTTTGCTGGTACCGATGGAGGGGGGCAGGCAGTGCCATGGTCACTGGCCCATCCAAGCCCTGCTGAAGCAGCAGAGCTGCAGTGGTGGTGGGGGGGCTGTGGTGGTGGGGGGCCCTGGTGCATCCCAGGGGGCCAGGTGCTGGGAAGCGTGGTGGCCCATTGGGGTTAGGGGCTCCACCACCAGGCTCAAATGACTTTGGGGTCTTTCCTCTCGTCCAGCAGCCAGTACGTCTGCATCTTCCCCTTGCCAAGGGGGGCAGTGAGACCCTCCCCAGCCCCCGGTGCTGCCCCTCAGGTGCCATCCCCAGCACCAAGGGGGACAGAGGGTCCCAGCCCCGACCCATCCACCCAGCGCACGCCCCTGTGGCAGGAAGGGCTGGCACCTCACTGAGGTCCTTGTACCCTCACCTTCATCTCCACGTCCCCATGCAGCTCCAGCTCAAGGCAGCCAAACTCATCCAAGACTTCCTTGGTGGTGGAGGACACATGGATCCTTAGGGTTGGGCAAAAGGGACGTGGCTAGGTCCGGGAGCAAGGCACGACCTGCAGCACCAGACCCCAGCTGCCAGCCCTGCAGCTCACCCTGGCCATTGGACTCCATGTGGGATGCAATGTTCACCATGTCCCCAAACAGGCAGTACTGTGGCATCTTCAGACCCACAACTCCAGCACACACAGAACCTGCAGGCACAGAAATGCCATGGGCTGCTGCAGGGTGGATGGGCGAGCAACCCCCAGCCATGGTGCTGGCTGGTGCAGACGCCCACCGGTGCATACGCCAATGAGCAGACAGATCTGGTCATTGGGCTGGTGACAGATCTTGAAGGTTTTGACAGCCTCGAGCAGGGCCAGGGCCATGCGGACAATCTCACGGGCATGCAGTTTCCCGTTGCGCACCGGCAGCCCTGACACCACCAGGGAAATACAATCGCTGACCACCCCTGACTTCTGGGATCAGTCGACGGGCTGAGCCTCTCTTCCCCCCCATAAGGACGCTTGTGGGTAAGATTCAAACACTTGGCTATACCAAGTGCTTCCCCGGGAAACTTAGAAATCTCTATAGAGTTGCTTTATAACTTAGCGCATTTGTAGCCAGGCTGTATTACTAACATCCTTAGTATTTGCACGTGCTTTGCAGACAGTAACTTTATCACCCACAATCCAAAAGAACTTGTGCATCTGTTGCTTCAATAAACTACACTTTTCACCAATCTAGCCATGAGAGTTCATAGTGAATGCAACCCAACTCCTTAAGTGTGGCCATGCTAGTTCATGGAATGCCACTAGATCGAATTGTGTATGGTATTATTAGTGCATCTGTAATTGTGATAGTTCAATATACATATTGAATGCGACCGGACTTCTAACGCCGAATTGGGCATCACTCAGAATCTAAGCCTAGCCGCCCCCAGCCCCTCTGACAGGCTGGAACGCAAGGGGGTTTATTTTCTGCCAAATTACTTTGCCCTTTAACGCAACAGAAACCCACAGCAACGTGGGGAGCTGTTCCTGGGCACAGGGGAGAAGGAAATTGCAGCAGCTTGGGCTGTGCATGAGCAAAAGCCCATTTCAGGGTCAGAAATGGTTTCCCTCTGAGTGCTGCAATACCTTGAATAAACACTCTCTGCTTCCCCACTTTGCTGGTCCTGCACCCAGAAATGTGCCATCACCCACTCCCCAAATCGGTCTGCTGGGACAGGCAGCCCAGCATCTCCTCAGCATGCAGAGGCTGAGGGTCTCCCCATGGGAATGCAGTGTGGGGACCCTCCCTATCCCAGTGCAGGCACCAGGAAAAGGTGTGCGGCACTGCACAGGCTGGGGAGACACAACAGCTGGTGGCAGATGGTGAGACACCCTGGGGCAACCAGCCCCCACAGTGGCAGTCGCAAAACACCACCTGGTCAAAGGCCACTAAGCAGGGGGGCAGGACGGTGCCTTGATGGTTCCCCAGGGACAGGTTGCAGGAGCCGTGCAGAAGGGAAGGGTCAACACTTGGGACTCTCCATGATGCTGACAGCTGCCTCCAGATGCCAGTCTCCTGCCTGGCCAGCAGCACTCCTGCCTGCTCAAGCAATCCCCCAGGGGTTGGCAAATGGCCAAAGGCAGCCTCAGCATCACCTAGGACAAGGGGAATGGGGTCCTGTAAGGCTGAAGTGCACACAGCCCCCAGGCATTTATTTAAGGGGTGCCCATGATGCAGGAAGCAGAGTGCATGGCCCCAAGGAATGGGCAGGACCCCGAGCATGCAGATGGGGTGGCAGGACGCTGTCTGACCCCTGCATGATGTAAGAAAACCCTAAAGTGAGGGAAAATCATGGTTTTGGGCAGCAATCCCTGCAAATCCCAGTTTTGGGCAGCCCCACCAGTGCAGTGCACTGCAGTGCGGAGACCAGGGCGTGGCAGAGAAGTGGCTTTCCCCAGGAAAGGTTCACCAAACTCCTGCCCATCACCTGGGAAAAGGAAGGTGATGCCAAGAGGGATGACATGCAGTGTCATTGCAGGGCATGGACATGGATGCAGCTGTGACTGAAGCTCCTGTTACCCTCTCCATGCCATGCCACACAGGGGTGGGCACCCCTGGGACAGCCTTGCAGTGTCCCCGCTCCCTGCCCCACACCCCCAGGTTAGGAAAACATCTAACATCAGCATCGCAGCCCTGAGCACACATCCCCATGGGGCCCAGCACCCAGCCCCACACCCTGCCCCCAGCTCTGGGCTGTGGCCAGAGGGCCCAGACCCCCCTGCATCCCGACTCGGAGGGCCCCCAGGTCTCTGCCCATGCCTGGCCTCCTCCTCCAGCCCTCAGCAGCCACGACCCCCTGCCTGCACCAAGAGGGATCGATTCCCATTGGGACAATTTATGGCACCAAGCTGGAAATGTTGATGGGAATTGCTGATTTTAGCCTTTTCCCTGCATGGTCCTTTGCCCCTGTCCCACATGAAGCTCCACACCCCACGGCTGGTGACAGCACACACAGGGAGCCTCCATCCCAGCCCCTCAGCCAAGCAAATGAGAGGGGCAGCCACAAGCTGCTCAGCTCCCGCAGCCCGCCATGGGATGTCCAGCCCCATGGACCCAGCCCCACCGGCCTCAGTCCTGGGGGAACCTGGTCCAGCACCCCAAAGTGCCCCAGCCACATACCCCCAGCCTGGTCCCACGCAGCCTCAGCCACGTCTATCCCTGGCCCATCTGGCTCCACTCCTCTCGGCTTGATGTCCTTCTTAATGACACAGCATCTTAGGATCCATTAAGAAGCATCTCGGAGCAGCTGGCTCCAGGATTGATACACTCCACTCATCAATAATGAAAGAGCATCAGGCTGCCCTTGCTCTCCAGCTGCCTCCATAAGCCCCTCCATTTCCTTCCACTCTCAATATAGTCGCTGTCCCAGGGCACTCACAAGGTGCCAAATTGATTTATCCCTCCATCAGCAGGGTGAGGCCATCCCCAGCCCCATCCCTGGGGTGCAATGGGGACCAACACAGCCCGGAGCACCCAGGTGTCAGGCTGGGGGGGGGGGGTTCTCCTTTAGCAGGGTACAGCCACCTCAGCGTGTCAGCACTAGGCTGTTCTAGGTGTGTAACTGCAGCCGGCACTGCCCTTCAGCTGGCCACATCCACACTGTCACCTGCAGCCTCCAAAGTGGTGGCTGGGTCCAGCCTGCTTCTGGAGACTCCCTGATTCTGCTAATGCAGAGGGCAGGGTGGCCCTGGTGCCCCTCACACCAATGTATCCCACCAGAGTGAGGGTCTGCCTTGGCTCTCCCCTGGCACAGAGTGACAGGGAGACCCCATGGCCCCCTGCCCTGCCCTGGACCCCCCTGCTGACACTGGGGTGGCCCGGGGATCCCAGGGACTACCATGTCACCTGTGCACCCACCAACTGGGGGCTGCCAGTGCAGGTCTCGCTTCTCCCCCAGCTCCACTGCAACCAAATGCACCTACCCCTCGCTGCGCCCTATGTACAACCCACTTTGCACACCCCTCCCCATGCCCCACACGGGTCCCACTGCGCCCCTGACCCCTTGCTGTGCCCCACGTGGGTCCCACCGTGTCTTTGGCCCCTCACTGCACCTCACACGGGTCCCGCTGTGTCCCGAGACCCTTGCTGTACCCCACAAAGGCCCCACTGTGTCTTTGCCGCCTTGCTGTGCCCCACATGGGTCCCACTGCCCTCCTAGTCTCTTGCTTTGCCCCACACAGATCTCACTGCGTCCCTGTCCCCTTGTTGTACCTCACACAGGTCCCACTGCTCCTCTAGACCCTTGATGTGCCCCACATGGGTCCCACTGCCCCCCCAGCCTCTCGCTGTGCCCCACATGGGTCCCACTGTGCTCCGGGCTCCTCGCTGTGCCCTACACGGGTCTCACTGCGTCCTTGTCCCCTCGCTGTGCCCCAGGCAGGTCCCGCCACACCCCTGTCCCCTCGCTTGCACCCCACGGAGAATTTTGCTTCCTCCTCTCCTCGAGCCCTGCACGGTTCCCCCGCGAGAAGCCCACTCCGCTCCCCCCCACGGGCGCTCAGACCTGCCTCGTGTAGTGTCCCCCCACGCCCCCTCCTCCCCACGCCACGTCGCCCCACGCACTGCGCCTGTTGGCCTTGATGAAGTGCACAGCGGTGTCGGGGCTGCCGACAGAGGAGTAGATGTGGTGGCGCACGGTGAGGTTGCTGCCGTCCTGCAGCTCCTGGTAGACACCCTCGACGGTGAAGTAGTAGGGTCAGTTGTCCATCTTGCGGTCCACGTAGAGGAGGACGGCACGGGCGCTCCAGTTGAAGTCGGCGTGGAGGTGGAATACGAAGGCACCCAGTTTAGGGGCCGAGGGCCCGGTATGCACTGTCGTGCTGTAATGCGGCTGTAATGTTTGCAGCTGAAACCGGCCGCCACCGCCCTGCCGGTGATGAGCGGCAACTGCCAGTGCGAGGCGAAGCGCCCCATGGAAGCGGCGGGGTAGATGCAGCCCGTCCCGAAAAGGATGTCGGGGTCGTGGTAGAGCTTCAGGTCCACGGCGTTGAGCGGTGCCACGTACTTGGAGAAAGCGCCCTCCAGTTCTGAGTTCATGAACTCGACGCGCCCCGAGAAGGGCCGCGGCAACGGCGACGGCTCGCTCCGCTCCAGAACTTCCAGCGCCAGGCTCAGCGCCGGCCCCACGCGGGGCCAAGCCCACGCGTAGCTCACGTTGCGCTCCGGCAGTACCACCGCCACACCGTCAGGTTGGCGACCGCTCCGTCGGGGGTCGCCGCTCCCCGCCCGCCGCCGCCGGCGGCACCAGCAGCGCCAGCAGCAGCGGCGACATCCGCGGAGCCATAGGCCGCGCTGACGACTCCGCCCCGGCCACCGCCCGCGGCTCCTGCGCCCCGCCGCGCCCCGCCGCCTGCTCCCTCCCCCGGGCGGCACCACCCCGGGACGGCTATCGCCCCCTGCCGCCGCTCCCCGCCCGGCCGGACGGCACGGGGATAGGCGGCACCGCGGGGCGGGGGGGGGGCGGTGTCCCCCAGAGAGGGGGGCTGGGGAAGAGGCGCTTCAGGTCTGGCGGTGCCCAGTGGGGGAGTGCTCGCGTTCGGGGTGACCCCAGTGGAGGGATTGGGGAGGGACTCTGGGGTCTCCAGTGGGGGTTTTAGGGAAGAGGCACTCCAGGTCTGGCAGCCCCCAGTTGGCAGGGACTGAAGAAGGGGTGCCTGGGTTCTGGGGGTCCCCACCAGGGCTTGGGGAAGGTCCTGGGAAGTGGGGTGCAGGGGGGTGATGGGGCCTTCGCAAAGGAGTGTCCCGGGGACGGATGTCACCACTGGGGAGAGAGGGGGTTTGAGGAGGCACATGGCTGTGGGGTGCAGCAGGTGGTAGGGAAGGGGACATTCTGGGTGCAAGTGTCCTCACCAGGGATTTCGGGGCGGTCTTGGGCTGTGAGGTGCAGGGGGGTCGGGCTCTGGGGAGGGGGTGCCTGGGATCTGGGTGTCTCCTTGGGGACCATTCAGTGCCCTGGGTGTGGATTTTCCCACTGGGGGTGTGTGGGGGTTGGGGAGGTCCCTGGGAATTTGGGGTGCAAGGGGACGAAGTCAGGCCCTGGGAAGCGAGATGCCCTGCATCCAGATGTCCCCGACACCCAGGACATCCCCCCAGCAGTGGAGGGTGCAAGTGGGGAGCTGTGCCCCAGGGAGCAGGTGTCCCTGCTGCCCGTCCCTGCTGCCCGTCCCTGCTCCACACATAGCCTGGCTGGGGCGGGGGATGTCGGAGGACTGGAGGCAGCAGGCATGTCACCACTGCGGGTGTTAAAGCTCCAACCCCTGTGCTATATGGCACAGGCCTGTGGGACAGAAGGGTGGGAGGCTGCGAGGGGAGCAGAGGGGCCGGGATGCAGCCCATGGAGCACAGGGGAGCGTTCTGAGGGCAAGCGTTGGCTATGGGGCAGGGAGCCCTGGCAACCGCCCCAGGACGCCGTGGGGCTGGGATAACCTGGGCAGAGCGGGGCTGCCCGTCCTCCCCGGGGATTTGGGGAAGGACTCGAGGGGATGCCAACCCTGGCAGCCATGGGGGGCTGCCCCAGCTGGGGTGGACGCAGCGGTGCCCTGCGTTTTCGAGGGGGATTGGGGTGTGACTCGGTGGGGCAGGGGGGGCTCGGCGGGAGCAGCGTACCTGCGGTGCATTTCTCGCATCCCCAGCCTGCCGCCTTCTCCCATGGGGCGGGGCTAGGGGGTGGTTTCCAGACCCTGCCCCACAGCTCAGAGCTGCGGCTCATGCGTGTTTGGGGCACGGGGGGGAGCGCAGGGGGAACTCAGTGGCTGCACAGGGACTCCGCGGTTCTTGCTGGTACCGTTGGCCCTGCGGGGTCCCGCGGGGATCGGATGCGTGAGGGATGCTGCGCTAAGCGGCGGGCAGGGGGTCCCTGTTCCCTCCTGGGATTTGGGGCAGGCCACCACGCTCCTGCCCATGCGGAGCTGCGGGAATGGCACCCCGAAGCGGATCCCTCCGCAGCCGGGGCTGCCGGAAATCACGGCCCCTCTTGCTGTCCCTTGCCGGTGCCACTGCAAGTGTTCCCGCCATGAGTGACACATCCTTCCCGTCGTCGCGGGGTCGCGGAGCTCGGCTCACCCGAGCCGGGAGGATTGGGTTGCCGGTCCAATCCGGTCGCGGCACGGAGCCGGCAGCAGTGCCTGAGCCGAAGGACGGCGCTGCCACAGGACGGTGAAATCGAACCGGCAGCGAATACAGGCGAGAAAGGAGAAGCTGGGAGGGTCTGGAAGAGCTTCCCCATGGGGGTGTGGGGCTGGGCATGGCAGGTCGGTGACGGTCCCGCTGGGGACCACAGTCTCCGCAAAATAGCCCCTGTTGCCAGGGGAGTCACGGGGTGCTGATGATGCCCAGTTCTGTGCCCCCGGCGTGCCCCCACGCCGGGCAGAGCAGCCCCGGGGCTTGTGTCCTGAGCCACGGTGGCATCTCTGAGCCTTGGGCTGGGCTCACTCGGTGGCACGGGCCAGGGTACACCGTGGGGCAAAGGGGGGGCAGCAGCCCGGGTGGGAAAAGACTTCTCCGACCTGCAGCGGACAGGGAGCGGGCAGCCAATCACTTGTCTGGGAGGTGGTGATTCTCTCGCAGGACCTGCCACAGGCAGAATGCAGCCAGCGGAGGAAACGACCCTGGCAAATTAAAAAAAAAAAAAAGCAGAGATGTGAGGGAAAAAAGCAGATGGGGTGGAGGGAGCGTGGAGTCAGCCCGGGGGGACTCGCTGCAGGCAGGATGGGGTGCATGGGGTGCCCCGTGGGTGCCGGAGCACCCCGTGTTTGCGTGTGCATGCCAGCAGAGGGGGCCCGGTCACGTGCACCCTTACAACCGGGGACACCGGCTACAACCTACCCGGCTGTGCCCACTGCCGCTCAGACACCCAGGCACCCGGAGGGAACGTGGGGCGACTGCCCCGGCTCTGCGTCCTTTGTGGGACCAGGGCATCCCCCGACAAGTGCACATGGGGGGAGAGGAGTCGAGGTGGGGATGAGTGCCCTAGGGCTTGGTGCGTGGCTAGCGCTGTGCCCGCAGGCAGCCGGGCAGCTGGGCATATGCTTGCTGTCCCCCAGCCTGCTCCCTGGGGCACGTGGGGCTGGGGCTCACCATGCCTTAGGGTTTGTGTAACTCCATCTCGTCTTCCCCATCCCCCAGTCTCATGCTGAAATTTAGTCTTTCTGCACTTGGCATCCCATGTCTTGGAGCTGACAAGTTTTCTTTCCATGGGGCTGTGCCCAGCACTCTGGTCCTGGTGGTCTGTGGTGGTCCATGGTAGTCTTTTGTGGTCCATGGTAGTCTTCTGTGGTCCACGGAGGTCCATGATGGTCTATGGTGGACTGTGGTGGTCTCCGCACTTCACCAGAGCATGGTGGGCACCAAGGGCACAGCTGTGCCTGCCTGCTCCAGGGAGCTCATGCACATGAGGTTCCCATCTTGTTTTCTGGGTTCCCATCAGGCAAAACCAAGCTCCAGGTCCCCAAAGCTGATGATTGTTTAATTGATAAAAAAAGTATTTTCCACCTCCTGGAGCGCAGCAACGCAAGCAAGCGGGTTGCAGGGCCCTGCCAAGTGCCTTCACCTCTGCACCAAGAGCAGGACCAGAAACCTGTCAGCCCCGAGAGGTGTCTGTAAAGAGTGCAGCAGGCATCACAAACGGATGCCTGTGGCACAGCTGGCTCCTCTGAGGCCGGGTGGAAGAGCTGTGTGGGCACCGCTGTGCTGGGGCACGTACGGAACTGGGGCATGGGGAAGTCTAGCATGGATGGACAGCAGGCCCATCCTGCTGGAGGCTGGGGGCTGTAAATAGAGTTGCAAAGGGGGCGCATGGGAAGAGGGCAGGGATGGAAAGGCACCACTGTGGGTCCACATCTCTCTCCAGGCAGGAGCCAGGGCCTACAAAGGTCACCCCATCCCAAATGGAAGAATAACATCTCCAGAAGGTCAGGGTGTGTTGTAATAAAATTGATATTAACTAGAAGAAAAAAAAAGAAAAAAGAAATGTAAAATGTAATGGAAGCAACCAAGGAAACCTGCTGCTGCTCAAGTCCTCTATACTGCCTTAACCCTATTTAATTATTTACCTAATATTAAAATAGAGAAATAGTAACTAGGCATGATTTAGCTATGATTCAGTTAAGGAACTAACTACTAGACAATGTAGCTTTGTTGATAAGTAGGATATTCTTGTCAAGAGAGTGATGAACTGTAGGCCTGGTCAGCAAACTGAGAAAACCACCTGGAACTGCCAAGATCAGAGGAGAAGTAGGTAAAAGGTAATTCTGGCAGGGGGAGATCACGACCACCGACTCATTGACCACCTACCCAAATGATACCACCTACTCAAAAGAGAACAATGGAAGAAGAAGACAGAGTCTGCGCACTAATTTACATGGGAAGCGAAGAAATTTCGACCAATCCTTAAAGAGAATAACAATGAATCTGTATTAATTTTTGTATATGTAATAATGTATAAAAGTGGAGATTTTTGAAACTAAGGTGTGCTCCCATTTTGGGACGAGCACCCCATTTCTGTGCATTAATGGAATAAACTTGGAAATACTTCTGCTCTGTGTGTTATTGGCTTGCACATTGGGTAAAGAACCCAGATTTGGGACAACAAGGGTGGCTTTGGCCAGGTGGGCATGAGATAGACACAGGCATGCAGGGCGATCTTTGAACATATGGGCTTCTTGTGCTCCTGTTGTCAGAGCAACCTGAAGGGCTTCTTGTTTGGATTTGAGTTTTGTGTGCCAACAGCAGAAAAAATGGAGCAGAGGCAAATGTTTTAAAGGGAAAAGTGTGGGTAATGTGGCAGCTGTGTCACCTCCCTGGTTCAGGGCAGGGGCTGTCCTGATGTGTCTATGGGGAGAGCACCCAGTGCCCACATCCCTCTGTGCCTCAGGCTCATGGCAGGGCCCTACGAGTGTCCTTGCAGGGCACCGGGACAGGACGTGTCACCCACACACGCCCCCTCAGATGGGCACTGCCTGTGCTGAGCTGGGGGTTTGCTCTGCATTGCTTTCCCCTCCATCTGCTCTGGGACCTCCAGGCTGGGTATGAGGGGTTGTGGCCCCATGCCCAGATGGTCTCTTCCACCGTGAAGCCACCAGCCATCCATGGCTCTTCCTGTAGGGTGTCCCCAAAGCAGGGCAGCACTCCAGGGTGCTCCTGTGGGTCCCAGCCAACAGCCTGTGATGCACTGGGGCAATGCAGGGTGCAAGGGGGGGGGCTTATGGCTGGAGCAGGGCATCTGTCTTTCCGATCCCAGAGAGTGGCTGGCGAAGATCTGTGGGATCCATCCAGGACCCGGAAAGCCCCAGTGTTCCCTGGGGCTCTCCCTGTCCCTGCATCCCACTGGCGCGTGGTGCCCAGGACAGGTCTGGGAGTCCCCAGGGGCTCCCCATCACATCCCAGAGCAGTTACACACCGGGGTCAGCGCCAGCAGCGTGACACTGTTGTGGCAAAGTCCCCTCCATTGGGGAGCTGCCCCAGACAGCTTCTCCATCATGGGGTGCCTGGACCCCAGACCTCCCTGGTGAGTTCCCAGGGCCTGACAGGCACATGGCACTTTTTTGGCCAGCGCAGCTCCTGTAATGATCTCCCAGGGTTATTTCTGACTCACAGGAAAGGAAACATTTTGGGGTTTAAGCTGAGCTGAATAATGTGCTCATTTCCTTACAAAGCACCTGCTCCAGAGGATTTATGGAGTGATGGCCTCTCACACTCACTGGGTGGCTGCCCGCCCGGATGTTTTTATTTTCCCGGGATGGCCATCAAGTGACAAGGCCTGTTTTCCTAAACACCCCGTGCCCTCCTGGCACATTTCTCTTGAGGGGAGCCCAGGCAGAGCCATGGGCAGCAGCAAACCTAGGGTGCTAGGATACCTGGGGTGACAGGGTTCTGGGGTGCCAGGGTGGGTGCCAGCACTCTGCCAGTGCTGAGGGCAGTGGGGATGCATGGCTAACCCACTGGTGCCAAAACCTGGCCTGGCACAGAGCAGCCACAGCTGCAATAAATGGCCTGGGAGAGTGCCAAAGGATGATGGAGCGGGATGGAGCATGGGGGCGAGCAAGGGAGGATGAGACCATGCAAGGGAGGACAAGAGGGCAAGGGAGCCTGAGGAAGCCATGGCATGGGGCTGCCCAGACTGCAGAGCCCTGCCTGCCACCAGCAGCGGAGAGGTGGCACCCAGCCTGGGGTGGGCAGAGACCATCCCATGGCTGGGGACCCACAGACACTATCCAACCCAGGCTTGTAGAGCCCTTGCAAAACATTGTGTCCAACCCATGAGGTGGAAATTACTCTCCCCTGCGAGGAGGGTTGGGGTGTGGGTGCCGAGCCCAGGGACGCCCATGGCATGCCAGCACGCCTCCCAGCCCACACTCCTCTGGTGGCACTGAGCTCCATCCAGTGGGCAGCCAGCCTGCAGAATAAGGTGACATCAAGTTTTTCATCATGTCCCCTCTGCTTTGTCCCCTTTTTAGACCAACAGCCTCATTGCTTAGTCTTGATGAGGTTGGCTCTGATCCCACTTGTACTTTCAGCCTCCGGTAGCTAGCCTGTCTGGCTTACCAGCTGTGGAAGGCAGGATGGTATGAGCTGGCTGTCACTCCCTGGGTAGCACTTTGTCCCATCCTGTCCCCCTTCCTGGCTCCTGGTTGCCCAGCTCTCTCTGACCCCCCCTGCTCAGCTCTCCCCAGGGTCCAGTCATTCTGATGAGCAGTGAGCGTTCAGGTGAGTGGATATGGCTCAGAGCTGGCATCTGCCTGCATGCTGCCCTGGGGGCTCTGGGGCTGAAGCATCTTCAAGGCTCTGTGCCCACATCCCGCAGCCTCCCTGGGGCCTGAGGCAGCACTGGGGCAGTCCGCTCAGTGATACGTTGGGGTTGGTTTTTTTTTGTTTGTTTGTTTAGAGAGAAAATAAAGTGCTTGTGGGGAGCAGGAGCCAAGCTCCCCAGTGCCTAAAAAAGCGATCACAACACTTCCTCAGATTTATGGTGTTTGTTTTCACAATGCCAGCCGGGATCCTGTTTGCTTCCTGCTCTGCAGCTGCAGTCCCAGATGAAGGCTCAGGAGATTCAGGTTTTATAACACTTCTACACTTCTGGATCCTGCCAATGGCAACTTGCCCAGCCTCCTGCGGGGCTGAGGTGGGCCACTGTCACCCCGTCCCAGCACCCACCAGCTCAGGTGCTCAGCTTCACATGCCTGTCCCTCCACTTGCCCCTGCTCGTCCACAGGGTCCCATCCTCCGGCACCGGGGGCTTGAACAGCAGCTCTGCAGAGGACGTGTCCAAGTTTCACTGGGAGAGGAGCCCAGTGGCTCCGTGCCCTCAGTGGGATACAGCACGCAGCTCTTCCCAGGCACAGCTACCTTCCCAGGACCAAGCCAGGCAGGAGCAGCCAGCTCTTGCCGGGGGTATGCTGAGACTCAGATGTGACTTTCTATGGGGTCCTGGGATGCTCACGGCTGGTGACTGCTCCTCACTGGCATGCCTGGGCATGCAGTCAGTCCCTGCTGTTGGCCTCCACCTGATAGATCAAAGTGACTGAACATACAGTGAGGCACTTCCAGCCCCTACATCCCTTCTGTGGCTCTTTCCCAGGTCTCAGTTGTCCCCCCGAGATGTGAGCACTGAAACTGGCTGCCCCCTTTCACCCCCTGGGGTAAAACCTCCTCTGGGATGTACCGGCTAGTGCAGCTGGAGAGGGTGTCAGCTCCTCCAGCCACGACATCCCTTGAGTACCCAAGCTGAAGCTCTTGAGCATTGAGTCCATCTCCAGCTGCTGCTTTCCAAGCTACAAGCCCCTGCCAAAATGCTCTGGACCCCCCATGGGGGTGTGTGCTGGGGCCAGGCAGCATCCTGGTTTGAGCGACACAGGACTAATTTCTCTTCTAATACTTGGGAAGACTGCACTTTTAGAAGACTCGAGTGTCTGAATTGGTGAAAATATTTACTTTATAGCCAGCTATGGTGTGGGGGTTTCGAGGTCTCAGTGTTTTTGAGCTTGCCAGGTGCAGGGATGAGGAGGAGCGAGACCTGAGCACTTGACCCAAGCTGGCCAACAGGATTATTTCATACTATCAATGTCACATTCAATATAAATTAGAAAGTTTGCTGAGAAGTTCCCTCTCTCCCTTGATGGCTGCCATCCTGAGAACTTCATTCCCCAGTGCTGGACCCCGGAGGCCTTCCCTTCCTCCCGAAACTGTAGCGCTCGCAGTGTACGACATTTGTTGTCCACTGCTGGGAGTGCACAGCTTCCTACCGATATAGTTGGCTGAGTATAATTTTTGTATATTTTGTATTGCTATTGGCATCAATATTGGTTCTTTAGTGCTATTAATGTTAATTATCTATTCTTATTCTATTAAATCTATTTATATTTCAACTCCTGGGTTTCCTTGGTTTTTCCTAATTCCCCTTCCCGGGTGGGGAGGGGTCATCGGGTGATAGAATGATTGTCTAAACGACAACAAATTGTTATGGGTTTCTCAAACCATAACAGGCTGGCACCCAGGGAAGCAAAAAGCAGGGAAGGAGAGTGACCGGGAGGGGGAAGAGTGGGACTGACAGGCTGTGGGGGACCACCAGCCCCATCCCTGACACACAGCCATGGCGTGGAGGGTGCTTTGCCACCTGGGTCCCTCTGCAACGTGTCGAGGGTGTCCTGACCACCTTTCCTCCTCCTCTGCATTTACCCAGCGCACTGCTTTGATGAAATACCCAAAGGCTGTGAGTGGGCTGGTAACCTTAACCCTCTCTTTGGAAACCAGAATGGCCAAGCTACAGAAATCCCAGGAATGCCCCCTCACATCCCTGGTGGAGCAGGGGCAGTGCCCCTCAGTGTGGCTGAGAGATGCTCCTGCCCCAGATTTTTGGTGCCCTTCTGGAAGCCTGGCCAAATCATGTGGGTCTCCAAATGAAACCTGTCGCTTTTGTTTAATGTTTGCTCTACTTGGTGATGAAACGATGATGGATTATTTAATTGCAGTTGCTAGTGTGCCAAACTTCTTTTTCACAACACACAATAGGAATATTAATTTACTGCTCTGACGATGAAAGGTTTTATCCTCCTTATATAGTAACAACTCTGCACCAAAGGGTGAGTTTCATTTGTCACTGATACACTTCACCATCCTGGCTCACGGCCCTGCAGTCAGCAGGTTATTCACAGGTGCCCTGAGCTTCTCTGATTTATTATCAGCCTTTTCCAACTGATCTCACCCTCACTGCCATTCAGCCACCCTGCCTGGAGGGCACAGCAGCATCCAGGGAACTACAAGAGGGCTGGGGTAACTCTCCAAGGAGGAGAGGGGATGCAAAGCCAGGGCTGCTCCCTCGGAGGCGAGACTACAAGATGCAGGATGGAGATGCAACAGGGTGGCGAGGGGTCCTGAAGCACCAGTGCGAAGGGACTATGCCTTCAAATCTGAAGGTGGCGAATCCAAAGCAAATAAAAGGAAGCAGTTTGTTGTGGGTTTTTTTCACTCCGTGCTTAATTAGGCTGCCACAGAAAAATGCTTAGGCCAAAATTTAGCGTGATTCAAGGAGGGATTGGGCATTTATGTGGATAAGAAAAATATCCAGCTATAATAGTGGATGCCAACACAAGTTCTGGAAGGAATATTGAGCCTCACGCATCAGGGTGTAAACCTATCCCAAACTCTCAGAAAGTAGTGAGCTTAATGTAGAGGCAGATGACCCACATATGCTACTGCTACCACTGCCATCTTGCTGCTGGCATGGCCCCGCGCTGGCCGAGCTGCTGGCTGGCTCATCCTGGGAGCCCTGCCGTTTCCTGCTGCCGGCAGCACCTCTGAAGAGGGCTGCAAATTTCTCCTGGCAATTCAGCCCTTCACTCGTAGCTCCCTGATCTCCTCCACCTCGCCCATCCCCTCGCTTTGTCTGCTGATAATAGACTTATCACTTCAACCTGGAGGCAGACACTCTGGGCAAGGGTCTGTGCAGATCATGGGCATGGCCCCAGGTGGTGTGGCATCTTCCCATGGCTTCTTGCTTCCAGCCAAGCCCCTCGTTTCCCTCTCAGATCACTTGTTGCCCAAATCTACCTTCGCATCCTGTATTTCATCCCTTCTGTTCCCTGTTTCTGTTGGGGCTGGTCTCCAGCCTCTGAAAGGAGCTGCTCAGCTCTGGCGTCTCATGGGTCCTGCACATATGCAGGCATGGCCCCGCTCTCACACTCACATAGGCACCACTGAGCTGAGCCCTGGGGACATGGGTGCCCCATGCAGATCCTTCCTCACCTGCTCTGCAATTGCCGTACTGCCTGCCCTTGGCCAAAAAAAACAGTCATCACCCCTAGCCTGTGCATGGCCACAAGCCTGGCATGGCTGCAGCCCAGGCTGGGGTGAAACTGCCCCAGCATGGTACCCAGGAGCTGGGTGTAGGCATCTCTGCACCCATTGAGGATAGTGCCCTTGTGTCCCACACTGGTTGTTAATGGGATGCCTGTGCCACTCTGGTCCCTGCACGATAGGATGCTCCCAAAACCTTGGTCGCTGTTGTTAGCGCAGAGACAAACACATAACCAATTTTCTTCGGTTATATGCGGTGCTGTATTTCAAGGCGCCGGGAACCAGGGGTAAGCACCCAAATCTGGCTCCGAAGACGGCCTTGCCGAGTACCCATTTTATATTCTTTTGGTTACACAATCTCATACATATTCAACAAGTACTGTTACATTATCTTATACATATGCATTACGGATTACTTCATCCTATTGCGACATCAGCCTCCTTCTCTGCGCATGCCCATCTTCCCTCTAGTGGTCGTCGGTGGTCGTCCTGATGAAGTAAGAAGTCTTCCTCAGATGAAGTAAGACGTCTTCCTCACCTTATCCTTTTCACCTTTTCTCTTTTGACTCAGTTCCAGGGTCTGTTTTCCATCCAAGTTCCTCAAGGTCCTGCTTGACTCCCCTGATATGCCGCTTATCTGCTTCTCAGAGACCTAAATCTTACAAACCACAGCCGGCTGGCCTTGGGTGTTAGAACAATAAGTGTAAGCAAGAGCCTCCCTGCATACCATGTCTGAACATCAGCTATAAACATCGGTCTTATCACTCTGAGAGAGTGAACATTGTCTGCACAATATGCTGTTAATTTCAATAGTTAAAAGAGGCCCAGCTAAGAAGCGAAGCTACTGAACAAAATTGGTCCTGTTTTAACCTCAAACCAGGACATTCCACCCCTTATTCCATACCATTTGCATCTTGCTCATTTTATATTAACAATCATCAACTAATAATAACTATGATTTTATGTATTAATTTAATCTTTCTACTTAAAACTTTAATGATTTTCCTAACATTTCCCCCCTTTTGAAAATATTACATTTCATGTCAATATTTTCATTCAAACTTTTGTTTCTTCATATGCCTCATTTAGATGTATTTCTTTTGGGTATTCTCTGGACACTGCTCCAACCAGACGGTGGGTCCACGCTCTGTTTCTCCTTATTTCTGCTTTAATACAGTAAAACATCAGGTACAACACAAGAAACATTATAACTATTACGATTAATGTCTGTAATAATGAACTAACCCAATCGGAGAGGTGAAGTCCCAGACTATTAAACAGCACTCCCATCCAATTCTGTTGGGCTTCTTTTTCAATTTCTTTTATCTTTTCTTGCGCTTCTTGTAATTGGAATATATCCTTTTCAACTTCTCGAGTAACATTTGGAATATGGATACAACAATGATCAATTCGGTCACTGAGATATCCACAAACTCCGTGTTCCTTGAGCAACATCATATCTAATGCCATTCTGTTCTGCAAGGTCATCCTTGAGGTGGCTTGTAACTGCAAGTTTAGGTCTTTAAAGCCCTTCTTGGTAGCTGCAGCTAGCCTTTCAGTTTGCCCTAATAGTCTAAATAACATTTCTCTATTTCTATACAATGCTAGTGGCGCAAACATTGATTCTAGAACCCATTCAAATTTCACATTTGTATCAGGTTCATGCCAAACATCGTCTTCTGGATTTATTTCTCTTTTAGTTCTCGTTTTTGGATACTGCACTTGGGTACTTTTCATAGGATTCCATAGGGGACATAAAGTAGGGATACCTAAGTCGTCTTCTTGAAAATCTCTAATTAGATATGTTAACATCCCCCCTATATGCATCTCCGTTTGATGTCTACTGTCTTTTGGGGCCGGAAAAACATCTCTGGTCCATCCGTAGTAGGGAGGCCGCTGATCTTGTAAATAACAGTAAATTAAAACATCGGACCCTAGAGTCACAAAATATTTGTCATGCCCAGCTCTTATTCCATAATCTTCTGGAGAATTTACCTGCAATGTTCGTTTCCCATAATCAGTACTGCCATTTACGTTGATTAAACATAAATAATCTCCTTGATCTGTTTCAGTCACATTTTGTATTTCGAACTTAATGTTTCTCTGAGCGTTTATCTTTATTTATTTCCTTTTGGACCTTTCCTCTTGATTCTAATTTAGCCACGGATTTATTTTGATCAATTCTTTCCCAAATCACCTTCAGGTCTCCCATTTCTAACTCGACGTCATTCCTGAACTCACAAATCAGAATGGCATTATGTCTAACCCATTGTGTCGTCACTTTATCCTTCAGCTCGATTTCAACAAGTGAAACTGTTCCCAGTGGTATTATTAGCCAGACTACGAACAGAACTTTATAACGGAATTCCGACATTTCATTTAGACATTAATCTAAGCTTAGTAGGTGAGAGCATCTGCGATTCCCAAACTGTTGGGATTTTCTTTACCCGAGTGTAATGTACCCAAGAGTCTATTCCCGCTACTTTGATAGCCGTAAAGGTAGTTAATAGTACTTGGTACGGTCCATCCCACCGCTCCTTCAAAGGTTCCTCACTCCAATTCCGGACGTATACCCGATCTCCAGGTTGAATGTCGTGCACTGGATTCTCCAGGGGTAAAGGTCTATTCCATATCAAAGTGTTCCGCAGCTGCATTAAAATTTTTCCAAGAGATAACACATAGTTATAAACATCCTGACTCCCTTTAATGTGCATATTTGGATTTGGTCTCGGGGCTTCATATGGTTTACCATAGAGAATTTCGTAAGGACTTACTGACATTCCACTTCGGGGCTTAATTCGAATTCGTAACAAAGCTATAGGTAAAGCTTGGGGCCACTGTATTTTAGCCTCCTGACAAATTTTACTCATTTGTCTCTTTAATGTTTGATTCATCTTTTCTACTTGCCCACTGGATTGTGGTCTCCAAGGGGTATGCAAATCCCAAGCAATCCCTAGAAGTCTACTTACATCCTGAACAATGGCTGCGATAAAGTGAGGCCCACGATCTGATGACATTCCTAATGGAACTCCAAACCTCGGAATTATTTCTTTTAACAAACATTTTACTACTTCTTTAGCCTGATTTGTGTGACAGGGAAAGGCTTCCGGCCACCCAGAAAAGGTATCAACCCCTACTAGCAAATATTTATACCCTTGGGCTTTGGGCAGTTCTGCGAAATCAATTTGCCAATAATCTCCAGGCTCCATTCCTACTTTGATTTTCCCATTTGAACTGATTTCCTGACTATTGGATTATTTTTCAAACAAATTTCACACTTAGATCCTATTGCTTTCGCCATTGTTAACATCTGTGTAGAAATCATACCTCGTTTTAGGTAAGTTACTAATGCTTCTGCACCCCAATGACACTTCTGATGCTCTGTTTGCAAGATTTGTCGCATCACAGCGGGAGGGACTATTACTTGCCCAGTTATGGTAACATACCATCCTTGCGTATTCTTCCGTGCCTTCAGCAATTCTGCTAACTTCTCATCTTCTTTGGAATATCCAGGATTCTGTGGAAGGTAAGTATGCAATGGACTCACCTTTAAGGGTATTAGTGCCATTATATTGCTCCATGCCTGTCGAGCTACTTGTCGAGCCGTGCGATCTGCCAATGCATTTCCTTCGGATATTTTGGACGAGTCCCTCTGGTGGGCTCTGCAATGCATTATAGCTACCTGGTCTGGTTTTTGTACAGCTGTTATGAGCTTCAATATCTCCTCTGGGTACTTTATGTTTATGCCTTGTGCGGACAATAATCCTCATTCTTTCCATAGAGCTCCATGGACATGTACTACACCGAAAGCATATTTTGAGTCTGTCCAGATATTAGCTTTCTTATTGTCACTAAGTTCTAAAGCTCTTGTTAATGCAATCAGCTCCGCTCGCTGGGCTGATGTTTCTGGGGGTAGCGCTTGTGCCTCTACGACTTCCTTCCATGTAGTCACGGCATACCCTGCGTATCGTGTTCCATTCTCTACGAAGCTGCTTCCATCAGTAAACAATTCCCAATCCGGGTTTGCGAGGGGTACATCTTTTAGATCAGCTCTGGTCGCATAGGTGTGCTCGATGACTTAGAATCATAGAATCATAGAATCATAGAATGGTTTAGGTTGGAAGGGACCTTGAAGATCATCGAGTTCCAACCCCCCTGCCACAGGCAGGGATACCTCTCACTAGACCAGGTTGCCCAAGGCCACGTCCAGCCTGGCCTTGAACACCTCCAGGGACGGGGCCTCAACAACCTCTCTGGGCAACCTGTTCCAGTGCCTTACCACCCTTAAAGTGAAAAACTTCTTCCTAATGTTTAATCTAACCTGCCCTCTTCCAGCTTAAAGCCGTTCCCCCTCGTCCTATCACTACATGCCCTAGTAAAAAGTCCTTCCCCAGCTCTCCTGTAGGCCCCCTTTAGGTACTGGAAGGCCGCAATAAGATCTCCCCGGAGCCTTCTCTTCTCCAGGCTGAACAGCCCCAACTCTCTCAGCCTCTCCTCATAGGAGAGGTGCTCCAATCCTCTGATCATCCTCGTGGCTCTCCTCTGGACGCGCTCCAGCAGGTCCCATGTCCTTCTTATGTTGGGGGACTCCACAAGCTGGATGCAGTACTCCAGGTGGGGTCTCACGAGAGCAGAGTAGAGGGGCAGAATCACCTCCCTTGACCTGCTGGCCACACTTCTTTTGATGCAGCCCAGGATACGGTTGGCCTTCTGGGCTGCGATCGCACACTGCTTGCTCATGTCGAGCTTCTCATCAATCATCACCCCAGGTCCTTCTCCACAGGGCTGCTCTCCAGACATTCTCCGCCGAGCCTGTATTTGTGCTTGGATTGCCCCGACCCAGATGTAGGACCTTGCACTTGGCCTTGTTGAACTGCATGAGGTTGGCTTGGGCCCACCTCTCCAGCCTGTCCATGGTCCCTCTGGATGGCATCCCTCCCCTCCAGCGTGTCTGCCTCGCCAAACAGCTTGGTATCATCAGCAAACTTGCTGAGGGTGCACTCTACCCCACTGTCCATGTCGCTAACAAAGATGTGAACAGTACGGGTCCCAGTACCGACCCCTGAGGAACGCCACTCGTCACTACTCTCCACTTGGACACCGAGCCGTTGACCGCAACCCTTTGAGTGCGACCATCCAGCCAGTTCTTTATCCACCGAGTGGTCCATTTATCGAATCCATGTCTCTTCAATTTAGAGACCAGGATATCGTGTGGGACAGTGTCAAACGCTTTGCACAAGTCCAGGTAGATGACATCAGCAGATCTTCCCTTTGTCCACTGCCACTGTAACCCCCCTTCATAGAAGGCCACCAAATTTGTCAGGCATGACTTGCCCTTGGTGAAGCCATGTTGGCTCTCGCCAATCACCTCCTTGTTTTCTGTGTGCCTCAGCAGAGTTTCCAGGAGGATCTGCTCCATGATCTTGCCAGGCACAGAGGTGAGGACTGACTGGCCTGTAGTTCCCCGGGTCTTCCTTGTTTCCCTTTTTTGAAAATAGGGTTATGATTCCCCTTTTCCAGTCGGCAGGAACCTCGCCAGACTGCCACGACTTCTCAAATATGATGGCTAGTGGCTTCGCGACTTGATCTGCCAGTTCCCTCAGGACCCGCGGATGTATCTCATCAGGTCCCATGGACTTGTGCACCTTCAGGTTCCTCAGGTGGTCTCTCACTTTATCTTCAATCTACAGTGGGCGGTGCCTCCATTTTCCCAATCCTCTCCTTTGCAATCTGCGTCTTGGGCAGTGCGGCTGCTGTCCTTGTCTGTGAAGACTGAGGCAAAAAAGTCATTGAGTACCTCAGCTCTGTCGCTGTCCCGGGTGACCAGTTCTTGCGTATCCTTCCGGAGAGGGCCTACATTTTTCCCTAGTCTTTCTTCCACACAGTCATGTTCGAGTGTTCCTTCTTCTGGATCTGTTCCAAGAAAAACTGCTGGATTTAACAAATTAGTAGTTTTCAAACTTACATCGTCCTGTTCTGTTAAAAATTGCCTGATATTTCATCATCCGGCTGGGGGACAGCCAATGCCCCCCTTTTTGCTCTAAAACAGTTGTCACCATATGTGGCCACAAATACAATCTATGTGCTTACCCAAAGTCAGCTCCTGGCCTCCTGTATTAGAATCACAGGTCGCTGCCCACAGCTCTCAAGCAAGAGGCCATCCTGCACTTACCGAATCCAGTTGTTTAGAGAAGTAACCCACAGGTCTCTTCCAGCTGCCCAACTTCTGAGTCAGTACCCCTAAAGCCAGTCTCTGTCTCTTCATGAACGTATAATTGAAATTCCCTTGGCCAAGTCCGGAAGGCCTAAAGCGGGGGCTGTTTTCAGTGCTGATTTTAGCTTCTCAAAGGCTTCTTTCTGTGGTTTACTCCAAACAAATACAGGTGATTTCTGAACTTCATAAAGTGGTTTAGCAATAAGCCCATAGTCCATTATCCACAACTGACACCGACCCTGTCATTCCCAAAAAGGTTCTTAATTCATGTAAATTCCTAGGCTCTGGAATGGCACATATGGCCTCAATTCGATTGATCCCCAATCTTCGCTGTCCTTGTGAATTTCACAACCCAAGTACAATACTGTTTGACATGCTATCTGTGCTTTTTCTTTGGAGACTTTATATCCATTTAATCCCAATTGATTCAATATTTGCTATTGTAACATTTATACATTGGAATCTATCCTCCGTTGCTATGAAAAATGTCATCAACATATTGCAATAGCAGATACTGTGATCTGGGTACCTGAATATCTCCTTGGGTAGTCCAGGTCTCTAGCTCCTTAGCTAGTTGGTTTCCAAAGATCGTCGGGCTGTTCTTAAATCCTTGAGGAAGCCGAGTCCAAGTCAGTTGTGTTTTTCGTCCGGTGTAGGGGTTCTCCCATTCAAATGCAAACAGTTTCCTACTATCTTTGTCAAGTGGAATGCAGAAGAAAGCATCTTTTAGATCGATTACTGTGAACCATTTGTATTTCTCTCTCACAGATGTCAGCAATGTATACGGGTTTGCTACCACAGGGTGGATATCTTTGGTAATTTCATTTATTGCTCTTAATCCTGTACCAATCTATATTCACCGCTTGGCTTTTTAACAGGGAAGATAGGTGTATTATATTCTAACTCACATTCTTCTAGGATCCCATATTGCATAAACTTTTCTATGATTTTCACAATACCCTGCCTAGCTTCTAATTTCAGTGGGTACTGTTTAACCCTAACTGGCATTGCCCCCTCCTTCAGTTCTACTAACACAGGTGAAGCTAATTTTGATTTTCCTGGAATGTCTGTTTCCCAGACTATAGGTATTACAGCTTCTTCCACTTCCTTGGGGATGTGTGTTTTCGGTTGTTCCTTAAGTACCAATATCTGTCCAACTTTTGATTCTGGAATCTGCATTATCAATTCTCCATTTTCAAATATTATTTCAGTTTTGCCAATAGGTCTCGTCCCATAAGGGGAATTGGACATTCTGGTACATATAAGAACTCATGAGTTAATTCTTTTCCTCTAAACCTTAAATCCAGGGGTTGTAGGAATGGCTTTTCTTCCTCTTTCCCTGTGGCACTTACAATTGTAATTGTCCTTTCCCCCAATTTTCCACACAAATTGTTTAAAACCGAGTATGTTGCTCCTGTATCGACTAAAAATTTTACCTCTTTCCCCTCAAGTTCTATTTTCACCAAAGGCTCTTTATCTAGTCAGCTTTGATGCGTATAATCCCCCAACACCATCGTCTTTGCGGTCTCTGCCCCTGGTCCGAAGAAAGGATTTCGGGGAGAAAGAGGTTGCCCCATTCTCCACTGGACACTCATTCTTCCAGTGACCCTCCTGTCCACAGTTGGCACACTGATTATATCCTAACCTGTTATAGCCCTTCCTGATCGAAAGCTAGTAAAATCCTCTTCCTCGCTCCCTCTTCCTCGCATACCACTTTGCCCCCTGCCTCTGGAATCCATATGATTCTGTTCTTTTCCCCTGTATTACTGCCAATAAGTTTTGCTGTTGTCTCCGGGCTCCCTCTCTCTCTCTATTATTGTACACCTTCCAAGCCACTTCCAACAATCTGTCCAGATCTCGCAATTCTGCTCCTTCTAGTTTCTGCAGTTTCTTCCTAATATCATCCTGAGACTGTCCCAAAAAGATCAACGCCAGCTGTGCTCTAGCTTGCTCAGTTTCTACATCTAGATCTGTATATTTCTTTGCTGTTTCTTTAAGTCTCTCCAGAAAAGCAGAGGGCGACTCTGTCTTTTCTTGCCTAACATTATACAATTTTGACCAGTTAACAGGCTTTAGGCATAGCATTCTGGACCCCAACAACTATCCATTCCTGATTACCTCCGCAAACTTCTCATTCCCCCCGGTGTGTTATAATCCCACATCGGGTCTTCAGTAGGAAAGTTCTGATCTGTAGTTCCCTGGACCAATCCTTGCCTTACGTCCTCCCGAACTCTTTCTCGTGCCTCTTCTCAAAACCATTTCCTTTTCTGTTGAATCCATTAAAGTATCTAACAACACTTGTATATCGTCCCAATCTGGATTTTGTGTCTTCATTATCATTTTAACTACACGAGCCACCTGTCTGGGCTTTCCCTATACGTCCCTGCCGACTGTTTCCAGATAACCAAATCTCCAGGGGAAAAAGGTACTTTAACATACACAGGTCCTTCTGTCCCGACGCCCTGTCTCAAAGGGAGCAATTACAGCACTAGTCTCTGTTTGATCCCTCCGCCTCGTTCTGTGTGCCTACGGGAGGGGAGGTAGGCGGCGGTGCCTGTGCCGGGACAGGCCGGCGGAGGCGCCGGTGCTGTTGCGGGGGGGGGGCGGCCGGCGGTTGGTGGTGCCCGCTGCGGGCGGCGGCGGTGCCGTGGCTCGCGCCGCTTGCCCGTCGCGGCGCTGCTGCGGTCTGAGTGGCGGCAGCGCACGTTATCCCTATAGCCACCCCTGTGCCGGTATTTCACAAAACCCACCCCTGCAACACGTTCAGGAAAACCGACAGCAAAATCACGATCTTAAGGAGGTAACAATCCCTTATCGTCACAGCCCAGGAAGGTTTCCAAGCCCTGGCTCTGATGGTGTCACATTAATATAACTATTCAAGGGCGAAGTAAAACTTTCCCAAGGTAGTACCAAAAGTGTAATTAGTAACAGAATCCATCACACGATGCCCGAGATATACAGGTAGAGCCGTTACCCAACTAATCATGTTATAGACCTGAATTGTGAACCACACCAATACAGCACATTTAAACCTTCGCATAAAACACAAAGGAGTAAATAAACTTTGCAATGCATTTGGCAGGTTAAACAGAGTTGACTGAATCAAGTGCAAACCAAGCTCTTTAAAAGGCTACGATACAACATCTCGTTTAAGAACGACATGCTGTAAGGTGTCTGCTCATCCCATACACTTCTTTTCAGTTTTGCAACCCTGACAGTGAGGAGTATTACTGCCTGCTTGTAATGTCATTATCCCGCAAGATTTCTGCCACTCTTGATTATTCCTTAAACTAAAGAAAAGATCCACATAAGGCACTTCATCCCATTTCCCTTCTCTTCTGCAAAACAACATCAACTGCAAAATGGTATTATAATTCAAGGTCCCATTCTCAGGCCACTTCTCCTGGTCATCTAATTTATATTGAGGCCACCAATCATTACAATATTCAATCAACTTATTTTTCCGAAATGCTTGTTCAAACTTTCCCTCCTTCCGATGACTTAAAATACAGCCTAACGGAGTTGCCTTAGGTATTTCTGGCATTGTTAAATTACAGTATTATCCAACAATCACAGTAATAACAGCAAATATCAGTCCCGCAGACCAGATTTTAGAATTTTCAGTCTTGCAGCTAGTTACAGCAAAACTACTCTAACAACCACAGTGCTCAACCAAACAATCACAATAATAGCAGCAAGTACCAGTCCTGCAGACTGGATTTTTAATATTGGCAAATATTAGTCCCGCAGACTAAATATTACCAAATGCCAACCCCGCAGGCTGGACTTAAAATATACAACCAAACGTTACCGTACAATTCCAATTGTTATTTATAGTTGCAACTTTTACCATACCATACCCATTACCATACCAATTGCCGAACCTGCAGGGCTTTCGCCCTGTCTGACGGACGGCGCCTAGGCTTACCACCCGGAGCTCCTCAGCCCAACCACGCGCAGCTTTCGCCGCGTCTAACTGGCAGGCTATTACTTACATTACTTACAGCGGTACCGTTCCCTGTTACTAAAATAAAGCACCTTTCTTACCTTATCAGAGGTCCGTCGTGAGCAGCGGAGGTCGGTCACGGCTGATGGCTCCCCGAGAATTCCTCGGCGCCGGCTGGAGCAGGATCAGTACGCGATCCGCCTCAGCAATGCTCGCGAGGTCCCATCTGGGTCGCCAAAACTGTTAGCGCAGAGACAAACACATAACCAATTTTCTTCGGTTATATGCGGTGCTTTATTTCAAGGCGCCGGGAACCAGGGGTAAGCACCCAAATCTGGCTCCGAAGACGGCCTTGCCGAGTACCCATTTTATATTCTTTTGGTTACACAATCTCATACATATTCAACAAGTACTGTTACATTATCTTATACATATGCATTACGGATTACTTCATCCTATTGCGACATCAGCCTCCTTCTCTGCGCATGCCCATCTTCCCTCTAGTGGTCGTCGGTGGTCGTCCTGATGAAGTAAGAAGTCTTCCTCAGATGAAGTAAGACGTCTTCCTCACCTTATCCTTTTCACCTTTTCTCTTTTGACTCAGTTCCAGGGTCTGTTTTCCATCCAAGTTCCTCAAGGTCCTGCTTGACTCCCCTGATATGCCGCTTATCTGCTTCTCAGAGACCTAAATCTTACAAACCACAGCCGGCTGGCCTTGGGTGTTAGAACAATAAGTGTAAGCAAGAGCCTCCCTGCATACCATGCCTGGACATCAGCTATAAACATCGGTCTTATCACTCTGAGAGAGTGAACATTGTCTGCACAATATGCTGTTAATTTCAATAGTTAAAAGAGGCCCAGCTAAGAAGCGAAGCTACTGAACAAAATTGGTCCTGTTTTACCTCAAACCAGGACATTCCACCCCTTATTCCATACCATTTGCATCTTGCTCATTTTATATTAACAATCATCAACTAATAATAACTATGATTTTATGTATTAATTTAATCTTTCTACTTAAAACTTTAATGATTTTCCTAACACTGTGAGGGATCAGAGACAGCTCAGCACAACCAGAGGGGAGCCCACTCTCCTTCTGGTCAGGGGCCAGTGGCTCCCATGTATGCTGCTTACATGCCCACCACCCTGCCGAGGGCAACCCCGCTAGGGTCCCTTGGATCTCCCCTCACTGTGGTGCCTTGCACCCACAGGGGCTTCCAACTTGAGACATTTCTGGAGGGCATGAATCAGCTTTTCACAGTTTGTTAAAAATCTTGATCCTACCTCTTGTTTTCATGCCTTTCAAAATCAGGAAATGAGTTTTACAACTTTACCAGTGGGGTACAGCTGGTGGCCAGGGTCGTAAAGCTGAACTTTATAAATATCTCTTGTTGGGGATCAGGGGAAGAACATTAGAGAGAGAGAGAGAAGGGAAAGGAGTGAAGGCAATAAAAGAAGCAAGGCAAACCTCGGCAGGACAGCAAAGCAGCCCAGCTCAATGCTGGCCATGGCCATGCAAGTGCAGAAGATGGAGTGTGCCTTGGGGCAGGCTTTGACTGCTGCTCTCCCCTCTTCCTCCAGCTGCCGGGCTCCCAGGCCAAATGCTACTTCCAGGCTAAAGGTAAGCAGGCAGGTGAGCCAGGAAGATGCCGATGGGAAGAGGAGGCCTCAGCTTTCCCCGGGCTGTGTGCCTGTGAAGCACAGAAGGGACTGCGCTGAGCTTGGGAGCAGGATTGTGGGCCAATGACGAGTGAAAGGAACAGTCTATAAATCACAGAACAGGTCCCCAGGGCTCTGTCTGAGAAACAGCTTGCTGGGCCATGAGCCCTGGCTGGGGCTGAGCACACAGGACTAGCAGCAAAGGAAGGGGGGGCTGCCCATCTTTTCTCTGCTGCCTCTTTCCAGGGCTGCAGAGATGCAGGCCCATGGGTGCTCATCGCCGCCATTTCCTTTGCAGCTCTCTGTAAGTACGAGGGGAAGCAGTTCTCCCTTGGGGAGTCATGGCTGAGCACCAACTGCCTGCTCTGCACCTGCCTGCACCCTATTGGTGTGGGCTGCTGCAAGATGTGAGTGAGGGGCTGAGGGGTGCTGGGGGTGGGATACTGACGGCAATGCTGCCCTGCCACAGCAACTCTGCGTCTGCAGCGGGGAGGAGGTCATGTGGGTCTGGCGACTGTGCACACAGCGGAGCAAACGTCAGAGCCCTGAGGGGCTGTGGGTGACTAGGGGGAGAGGTGGGCAGGAGCCCCACTGGGGTGCTGAGGGTGGCGGGGGTGAGTAGGGGAGCCAGGAACAGCAGGCAGCAGGGGGTGTCTCAGCACAGTGAGATGCCCAGACATGCCAGGAGCTGTGGCCCCAGCCTGCCCCAAGCTGGCCTGGGAGACACCCCAGCCAGTTGGAGTGGCAGTGGAGGAAGCCACCTGGCCCTACCAGCAGCCCCCCTGGCACCAAACCAGGGAGAGTTGATGGTGCCGTGTCCTCTCCCGCAGCACCCAGCACCCCATTGACTTCCCCGGACTGGTGCAAGGCCCACTACAACTCACAGACCTGCCAGATCTTAGTGGTGCAGAAGGCCAACCCCAGCCCTGCACCTGTGTGAAGAAAATGGAGCATGAGTGGGGCTTGGCTGGCGCCCTGGGGCCACTGAGCAACAAGGTGCTGGGCGTGGGGCTGAGCAGAGAGAGGCTCGTTAGCACCCTGTGCCCCCCAGCATCAGCCTCCCTCCTCCAGAGCACACCTCACACATGCTCCAGACCTGACCCATCCCATAGAGACATCCCTGCAGTCACCTTTGAGGAAAACCACTATCCATGCGCTATGGCACTGAGTTAACATTTACACCCTAGTGCTGCCACAGTGCGGCTTTGCTTCCACCTTCAGCTTCCTGAACCGAATCAGGGACCCCTCCCTGTGAAACTCCCTGCACACCATGGGAATGTGGATCCTACGGGATCACCTCCTGATACAAAATTGGATTTTCAGGCAGATGTCGAAATCCAAATTGGCAGAACCAGTAAGAGCTGTTCTGAAGCCCGGGACAAAGCCAGTAAGACAAAAACAGTATCCTATTAAACTGGAAGCAAGGAGGGGATTAGAGGAACTGATCACTAAGTTTTTCAATTATGGACTATTAGTAGAATGCAAATCAGAATACAATACTGCAATATTACCTGTAAAGAAACATAATGGCAAAGAGTACAGATTGGTTCAGGATCTACAAGCTATAAATCGGATCGTCCAAGATCTTCATCCGGTGGTAGCTAATCCTTACACTTTGATAACAGCCTTAAAAGAGCAACGTAAATGGTTTACGGTGCTCGACCTCAAGGATGCCTTTTTCTGCATACCTTTAGATAAAAGCAGCCAAGCAATATTTGCCTTTGAATGGGAGAGCCCCACCACTGGACGAAAACCACAACTCACTTGGACTGTGTTGCCTCAAGGGTTTAAAAACAGCCCTACAATATTTGGTAATCAGCTGGCAAAGGAATTGGAACTGTGGAGGAGAGAAAACCCAGAAGGGGTAATATTACAATATGGGGATGACATCTTGTTAGCCTCAGAAACTCGGAAAGAATGCCTACGGAAGACTATAAGCCTTTTGAATTTCCCTGAGACAAGGGGGATAATCGTGTGTCTAAGAACAAAGCACAAATAGGAAAAGAGACTGTGACTTATCTGGGTTTTGAGATTTTACAGGGGCAACGAAGATTGGGAACTGACAGACAGGAGGCTATCTGCCAGATCCCAGAACCCCGAACTGTCCGGGAATTAAGGGTGTTTCTGGGAATGATTGGATGGTGCAGGTTGTGGATAATAAATTATGGATTGTTGGTGAAACCTCTTTATGAAGCTATAAAAGAATCAAAGGAAAACCATTTATTATGGACCCCTGAATGCCAGACCACCTTTAGGTATCTGAAGAAAGCCTTGATGTCAGCCCCTGCACTAGGACTACCTGATCTGTCTTAAACCTTTTGAACTGTTTGTCCACGAATGTCAGCACCTGGCTTTGGGTGTATTGACTCAAAAGCTGGGACCATGGAGGAGGGCCGTGAGGTACTTTTCTAAGCAGCTGGATAACGTGAGTAAGGGATGGCCAGGGTGCTTGCAAGCAGTAGCAGCCACTGTCCTCCTGATTCAGGAAGCTAGAAAACTAACCATGGGACAGAAAATTACTGTATATGTTCCACACATGGTGATTTCTGTCCTGGAACAAAAAGGGGGGCATTGGTTATCCCCGAGTCGCATGCTGAAATATCAGGTAGTCTTGTTAGAACAAGATGATGTAGAACTAAGAACTATTACTGCAACAAACCCGGCCATGTTTCTAAATTCAGATACAGGAGATTCTGAATCATTACATCATGATTGTTTACAGACTATTGAACAGGTCTATTCTAGCAGACAGGACCTCAAGGATGAACCACTGACAGATCCCGAGTTGGAGCTGTTCACCAATGGTAGCAGTTTTGTCCGAAATGGAAAACGACTGGCTGGATATGCGGTTGTCACGACCACACAGGTAATAAAGGCTGGAACATTACCTGTTAATACATCAGCCCAAAAGGCGGAGTTGGTGGCATTACAACAAGCTCTGAACATAGCAGAAGGAAAGAAGGTAAATACATGGACTGATTCACAGTATGTGTTTGGGGTGGTTCATGCACATGGGGCTTTTTCGAAAGAAAGAGGACTGTTGTCAGCCCAAGGTTCACCTATCAAATATAAGGAAGAGATCCTCCAACTTCTACAGGACATACAAAAACCTAAAGAGGTGGTGATAATGCACTGTAGAGCACGTCAATTTGGACAGACTGCAGTGAACGGGGAACCGACTGGCTGACAAAACTGCTAAAGAGGCGGCTGACAAAACTGCTAAAGAGGCAGCTGAAAAAGGCATCCTTGCATTAGTACCTGAAAAACAAGTGAAGTTACCAGACCTGAGACCTAATTATAGCAAAGTGGATCGACAGCTAGCTTCACTTTTAAAGGCAACAGCAAGCGAGAAGGGATGGTTAATAACTCCTATAGGACAGGTCATAGTCCCACCTCAGGTAATGAATAAAATAGTAGAAGAGAAACATAGAGAGACACATAGGGGAACTGAGGCTATGGTGAATAGTCTACGAAGTGGGATTGTAAGTGTAGGAATGACTGGGGTAGTAAAGTCAGTGACAACAAAATGCCCCATTTGTCTGAAAAACAACCCCTTGAATAGAAAATTACCAGCTCCAGGAGTTACCATGCGAGGAAACTCCCCAGGGGATTATTGTCAGATTGATTTTTCTGAGTTACCAAGACAAAATAATTATAGGTACTTATTGGTATTGATAGACACCTTTTCAGGATGGCCCGAGGCCTTTCCCTGCCACACCAGCAAGGCCAGAGAAGTGACTAAAATATTGCTCAAAGAAACAATACCAAGATTTGGGGTGCTGAAAGGAATGTCATCGGATAGGGGTCCACACTTTGTGGCAGATGTGATGCATCAGCTAAGTGAAATCCTAGGTATTGAGGGGGATTACCATATGCCATGGAGGCCTCAGTCAAGGGGGACAGGTAAAAGGATGAATCACACACTAAAAAGGCAAGTCAAGAAAAACATGTCAAGAAAACATCTTTGAAGTGGCCACAAGCCCTTCCATTAGCCCTCTTGAGGGTCAGAATACAACCGAGATTGAAGAATAAGATCAGTCCCTATGAAATACTGTTTGGGAAACCATATCAGATCCCTATTATTCTGGGGGAGGTGTATGTTAGAGAGGTAATGGATTTAAACCTGTATTTAATTTCTTTAGGGAAGGTTCTTACAGCTCTGTGGCGACATGTTGTCTTAACAGGACCCCTTGCCCTGGACACCCCAGTTCATCCATCCCAACCGGGAGATTGGGTGTATATAAAAACCTGGAATTCTGAGCCGCGGCAGGAAAAATGGAAAGGGCCATACCAGGTCTTGCTAACCATTTTTACTGCTGTAAAGACTGCAGGTAAAGAACCGTGGGTCCACTACACTCAACTGAAGGCTGCTCCTGGACCCTCCTGGGAAGCCACTCCAGTCAGACCTTTGAAAATTAAGGTCACCAGACTAAAGAATTTGGGCCCATGTTTACTTTCACTGTTTGAACTGAATTAGTGTGTTAAGGATGCATTTGATCCATTGTAAATACACTGGAGTTGTTTTATGCTTTTTTCACAGTATTGTATTGTAGTGACTAGTACTGATCCTGAACCTTTTTGCCTAATGATGTCAGTGAAATTCCATTCTGTCAGCAAGGTGAAAACTATCCAGAAACAAACCAAGGGAGATAAGTTAAAATTTATGGTAGAGGCCAACGAGGTAAGGTGGCCGTCAGGAGACAATATGGAGATTTGTTGTTGGGTTAGGAGAAGGCCTATTTGGATGATCCCCACCTCTCATCTATCAGAAGGGTTCGATTTATCTGTGAGGGTACAGGATTCAAAAGGATTAATTTGTAGAGCACAGCACAGATCAACTTTGAGCTGTTGCTTGAACTTAAGCTGGAAGGAAGGAGACAGATATTTAGGGTCTCAAATCCAATGTATTAAATCCCTTAGTAAGGAAACAGTGACAAGGCAGGAATACTATAACACTCGAACACATCACATGGCTAAGCAGGGTGTAAATTCAGAGGATGGGAAGGATGAAAACTTGGTTTTGCAATTGATAAAAGGTTTCTGGAGGATGCGGAATATGAGTAGTGTCACCGCCTGTCTCCCAGTACCCCATTCAGCAGGACAACCTATCCCTTGGGGAATAATCCCTGTAAACTTATCGCTGCTTAGAGAGTGGGAAAACATCACTAATTCAGTCAGAAGGGCAAACATTTCCCATTTTTTGGACAAGAAGGGTGACTGCCGGACCAGGGGAAGCATGGTGCTTGCTGACTCGATTAAAGGAGACAACGGGATGGTCAGGATACTCGCTTCGGACGGGAAGCATGTTGGGAGGACGCAAGGTAGACCTAGGGTACATTTCACACAGGACAGGGGGAAGCTTCCATACACAATGTCTTTTTAACGACACACACACCAAAGACACTATCCCGGAATACACAACCCTTAGGAAAGGACCTAAAACTTGGACTAGACCCATGGAGGGACGTTGGATATACATGGGGCATACTGAGTGGTGTATAGAGTGGGGAACACGCCCCATTCAAAATATCAGCAGAACTAATTAGAAGTGTCCACAAAAATTAAATACCAGTAATATTGCAGTTCTTAATGCTACAATGGCCCTGATGAGTCAGTGCAAATCTAATAATTCTGAACCATGTAAAACAGAAATTCCTTCCCCAGGATATTCTGTCTGGGTCACTTCAGATGGATTCTGGACTACACGACTCCACCTAAGTCCAGCTACCCAGCAGATCACATTAGGACTTCCAACATTATGTCCCACGTGGAGGCAAAAACCAATTAAAACCGGTCTTTGGGGAAAGGTAAGAAGGGAGGCCGAAGAGGAAGACAGATGGGTGGAACCCTCGGAAGCTATAGTTTGGTTGGGGACTTCAAAGCTTTCTGTTACCAGGATTGATGGCTCTGGAAAATTGAACCTTGTTAGAAAATTTGACATGGCAAGTAGAAGTACTTTCCAAAGCCACAGAGAAAGGATTTCAGTTAATCAACAGACAGGTAGAAGCAAACACCAAAATGACCCTGCAAAATAGATTGGCCCTAGATTTGCTCTTGATAAAAGAACAAGGAGTTTGTGGATTTTTAAAATTAAATAAGGAACATTGTTGTATACATATACCCAATGTAACAGGAGATTTGCAAGAACAGTTAGAGAAATGAGAGCAATAGCAAAGGATAGTCATGCTATTCGAGATGCAGCTGAACAAAACTGGTTAAACAAGATTCTTCAAGGGATTGGAGGATGGTCTTTAAAAGGACGGTTAGCCTCGTTATGTGAAGGGATTATTCTCTTCATAACTTTAGTGACAGCAATTGTAATCAGTCTTGGATGTATTAAAAGGGCAATCGAGAAAAGTATTTGGAAGTGAGACTCCTGAAGGAAGTTTCAGAAGTCTCAAACGGGGAAACTGATACTAAATTGGGTTTTCAGGCAGATGTTGAAATAATTGAATTGCAGACAGAATGGAAACAATGTAAATAGAGATAACTGCAAAGAACTCAGACAGGATGGACTGCAACTCAAAGCTGAAGCCGGACGCTCGTACAAGCTGGTCTAGGAGGTTAAGCAATCACGAGACTGATATGAAAGGAATCTGCCCAAGTCGCCAAGGGAACAGAGCAGAAAGTTCGCCCAAAGAATAACAAGGCGGCCCCTCAAGAATCATAGAATGGTTTAGGTTGGAAAGGACCTTGAAGATCATCGAGTTCCAACCCCCCTGCCATAGCCAGGGACACCTCCCACTAGACCAGGTTGCCCAAGGCCATGTCCAGCCTGGCCTTGAACACATCCAGGGACGGGGCTTCAACAACCTCTCTGGGCAACCTGTTCCAGTGCCTTACCACCCTCAAAGTGAAAAACTTCTTCCTAATGTTTAATCTAAACCTGCCCTCTTCCAGCTTAAAGCCATTCCCCCTCGTCCTATCACTACATGCCCTTGTAAAAAGTCCTTCCCCAGCTCTCCTGTAGGCCCCCTTTAGGTACTGGAAGGCCGCAATAAGATCTCCCTGGAGCCTTCTCTTCTCCAGGCTGAACAGCCCCAACTCTCTCAGCCTCTCCTCATAGGAGAGGTGCTCCAGCCCTCTGATCATTCTCGTGGCTCTCCTCTGGACACGCTCCAGCAGGTCCATGTCCTTCTTATGTTGTGGACTCCAGAGCTGGATGCAGTACTCCAGGTGGAGTCTCACGAGAGCAGAGTAGAGGGGCAGAATCACCTCCCTTGACCTGCTGGCCACACATCTTTTGATGCAGCCCAGGATACGGTTGGCCTTCTGGGCTGCGACCGCACATTGCTGGCTCATGTCGAGCTTCTCGTCAATCATCACCCCCAGGTCCTTCTCCACAGGGCTGCTCTCCAGCCATTCCCCGCTGAGCCTGTATTTGTGCTTGGGATTGCCCCGACCCAGATGTAGGACCTTGCACTTGGCCTTGTTGAACTGCATGAGGTTGGCTTGGGCCCACCTCTAAAGCCTGTCCAGGTCCCTCTGAATGGCATCCCTCCCCTCCAGCGTGTCTGCCTCGCCAAACAGCTTGGTATCATCAGCAAACTTGCTGAGGGTGCACTCTACCCCACTGTCCATGTCGCTGACAAAGATGTTGAACAGTACAGGTCCCAGTATTGACCCCCTGAGGAACGCCACTCGTCACTGTTCTCCACTTGGTCATCGAGCCATTGACCACAACTCTTTGAGTGCGACCGTCCAGCCAGTTCTTTATCCACCGAGTGGTCCATTTATCGAATCCATGTCTCTTCAATTTAGAGACCAGGATATTGTGTGGGACAGTGTCAAATGCTTTGCACAAGTCCAAGTAGATGACATCAGTAGATCTTCCCTGAAAGAAAAGAAAAGAGAAGAGACCACCAGGGACTCTCAGGACCACCGCTAAGGAAGAAAGCGCATGTGCGACTGGGAGTGGTTAATGCTAATGAAATAATTTTCATATGTATAAATCGCATGAATGTGTAAAGCCTATGATGCATATATAGGGTCTAGCTAGAAGCTGTGGTATGCACGCTGGGCGGAATGATCCGCCGTGCATCCAGCGCTGCAACAAAGAAAATGCCTGCTTCTTAACACTACATTGGTGTTAAATTTATTCCCGATTTCCGTGACACTCCCAGGTGGGCAGGAAAGCTCTAGCTACTAAAGAAAGGGCTATAGGACTAAATTAGCCTGCATCGTGGTAGTCTTGTACTGCCACATGATACCATAAAACTCGGTCAAAGAAAACCCTCTAAGACTTGTTTGAAAATTTTAGAAGGCGGGCATTCTTTATCGCAGTGCTGGATGCACAGAGGATCACTCCTCCTAGTGTGCATGCCATATGTTGCTTCAGACACAGCTTATATACAAAATGACTGTAGAAGATAAGGGTGGAATTTCTCAAGGCCTTTAGGCCTACTCAAGCTATGCATACAAAATTACTATAGAAGATAAGAGGAATTATAAGAGGAATTTCCCAAGGCCTTTAGGCCTAGTGTATCAACTCCCCCCTTTTCTTGAGACTTTGGGCTTACAAACCAAATGTCTCAATACACAAACTTGATTCTCATATACAGCTGACTACAACAACTGCAACATTGGATCATAATACAAGCTAAAATACAGACACTAATTACAACAATTATTATTACAAAAAGATTTTTTAACCATGTCCAGTCAGGTAGCCATGAGGTAAGCTTGTGCCATAATTCCTCGAATCCCCATGAGGATTTAGTTACTTCATGCAAGATTTTAGTCTGTTCCCAAATTTCTGCCAAATCTGTGGAAATCCTGCCACTCTGGTCCACATACATACAACAGCTCCTGTTGATTACTGTACAGACACCTCCCTATGAAGCCAACAGTAAGTCAAGAGCCATTTGATTTTGTAATACCATTTGGGATAAACTAGATACTTCAATTTGTAAGGCCCATATGGCATCAACGGTTTTGTTCTCTATGCTTTAATAGTAACTTCTAAAGAGTCGTTCTCATCCTCCCATCTCACACTAAGACAGGGCCAATTGCTAGAATTGGTCCAGGAAACGCCTTGGGGAATTGGGACTCCAATAAGAGATACCCCTGAGAGAGAATGCTTTTGTAATAGAGTACAGACCTAACAATCATTTTTATGTAGTATCCAGGTAATATTTTGTTCTAGCATTAGATGCAAACTTTGATCCCACTGTACAGTCTGCCAAACTCGACTCATGGCTACCATTGTTAGCATAAACAAACCACAGAAACTAACCATAATTCTTCTTTATCTTGAATTTAAAAGGCGATTGCTGCTCTGTTGTCCATGGGGCTGGGGCCTTCTTGATTCTGGAATAATGGATCCACGGTCCTTTGCCCCAAACTTTAATGGCTGTATAGGTGGTTAAGAAAACCTGGAATGGTCCTTTCCATTTTTCAGTCAGCGGTTCCGAATCCCAGAACTTAATGTAGACCCAATCTCCAGGCTGGAACGGGTGTGCAGGGGTATCGAGCTCCAAGGGTCTGTCTGTTGCCACATATTTTTGAAGTTCCTGTCAAGTTTTTCCTAAAGACATCAGATAGTTGTTCACATCTATTCTTCCCCTGAGATGAGTGGTGCCTGGTATATGCAGGGCTTGGTAAGGGAGTCCATACTCCTTACGGACTCATATGGTCCACTCATATGGACTTATATTGTTCTTTCCACGAGGTTGTATTCTGATTCTTAGTAATGCTAAGGGTAAAGCTTGTACCCAAGTCATCAAGGTTTCCTGACATATTTTCCCAAGTTGTAATTTTTGAAGCTGCTCAAATTTAAATTGGGAAAGCGGATTGGAATACACCGATTTCTATATTTACCAAAATCACCCAGGCCATTATCAGGTTGGGATTTATTGGAACAATTGGAAGCAGAAATAATCTTTAAACAGGGAACCATGGAACTAAAGGTAAAAGAAAACCAATTAATTGAAATTTTAAGTTTAGCCCTAATATACCCTGAAAAGTCCGCTGCACCAGGACCCAAAATTGAAGAAATTATCAACCAGGTATATCCAGGAGTATGGGCTGCGGGGACCCCAGGGAGGGCGAAGAATGCCTTTCCCATAGTAGTAGAACTCAAGGAAGGTATAAGCCTGATACGACAAAGGCAATATCCCCTGAAATTAGAAGATCGAAAAGGGATAGAAGGCCCAGTTAAGAACCTTTTACAGCATGGACTGTTAGTGGAATGTGAATCAGAATATAACACCCCCATATTACTGGTGAAGAAGCCAGACGGGACTTATCGAGTAGTACAAGATTTAAGGGGAGTAAATAAAATTGTTTACACCCTGTGGTGGCCAATCCTTATACTTTACTTACTAAATTGCAAAATAATCAAGTGTGGTTCACAGTATTAGATTTAAAAGATGCATTTTTCTGTTTGCCTTTAGCCAAAGAAAGTAAAAAGTTATTTGCATTTGAATGGGAAAGTCCTACCACTGGTAGGAAAACCCAGCTCACCTGGACAGTGTTACCCCAAGGTTTTAAGAATAGTCAGACAATCTTTGGGAATCAATTAGCACGAGAACTTGAAACATGGGACCCTCCCTCCAGAGATGGAACCCTTTTACAGTATGTGGATGACTTGTTAATAGCAACTGAAACAAAATCTGACTGTATTCAATGGACTATTAGTTTGTTGAATTTTTTGGGACTCAACAAGTATCGAGTTTCTCAACAGAAAGCTCAGATGGTGCAACAACAGGTAACCTACCTTGGATATGAACTGTCTGGAGGACAACGAGAATCAGGAACGGAACGAAAAGAAGCCATCTGCAGAACCCCCCTCCCTCAGACGATAAAAGAACTCAAGACCTTTTTGGGAATGACAGCTTCCTTCCTCAGTGGGGTGACATCCAAACTGCTGACACATGATTGCTTGGAGACCATAGAGACTGTGTACTCCAGCAGACCAGATTTGAAAGAAGAATCCTTGGAGGATGCACAAGACTCCTGGTTCACAGATGGAAGTAGTTTTGTCCGACAAAGTGTCCAGAAAGCTGGATATGCGGCTCAAACATCAGCTCAAAAGGCCCAAATTGTTGCCTTGACTAGGGCCTTAGAATTGGCAAAAGGGAAGAAAATAAATATATGGACAGATTCCAAATATGCCTTTGGGGTTGTCCACGCTCATGGAGCCATTTGGAAGGAACGAGGATTGCTGACTGCACAAGGGAAACAAATCAAACATGCAGAAGAAATACTTCGCCTATTAGAGGCAATTCAACTGCCAACCAAAGCCGCTGTCATGCACTGCTGAGGACATCTGAAGGGTAACACTGACCAGGAAAAAGGTAACCAATTGGCTGATTATGAGGCTAAACAGGCAGCAGAAAGAACGCAAAAGATTTTAATGTTAATTCCAGATAATAGAGGTAAGAGTTTGGATGAGCAGGAAAATATTGAATACTCTAGAGCTGGTAAAGAATTAATAGGAAAGTTAGGAGGGCAGATTCCCTCCAAAGGGTGGGCCTACTTGAGCGATGGCAGAACTATAATTCCTGCCAAACGGATATGGGGAATTGTCAAAGAAGAACATAATAAAACACATTGGGGAGCAGACTCCCTGTATAAATTTTAAAATCAGAAATTAGTAGGGAAAAATTTATATACTACGATCCGACAGGTGACTCAGCAATGTGGGGTATGTTTGAAAAACAATCCTAATACCAGAAATCAACTACAGGTGGGAAGCATTGGGAAGGGAAATATACCAGGAGATCACTAGCAAATTGATTTTTCTGAACTTCCAAGAAAAGGGGGGTACAGATACTTATTGGTACTTACAGATGCCTTTTCTGGATGTCCAGAGGCATTTCCATGGAGAACAAACAAAGCAAGAGAAGTAACTAAAGTACTATTAAATGAAATAATACCTCGGTTTGGGATACCCATGGTCATTTCATCAGACAGAGGTACTAATTTCTGTGTGCATGTAGTGCAACAGGTAAGCAAACTATTGGGAATTGATTGGCAATTACATACACCTTATAGACTGCAAGCCAGTGGGCAGGTGGAGAAAATGAATCACATGATAAAACAACAAATAGCCAAAATATGTCAAGAAGCAAACCTATATTGGTATCAGGCACTACCTATTGCACTACTTAGGATACGTGTGAAACCCAGGGCCAAGGAAAATTTGAGCCCTTTTGAAATACTATATGGGAGACCATATCAGGCTAAATATCAAGGAGAAGACTTGAGTCAATTAGGAAATTCTTATTTACAGGAATACATCATGTCTTTGGGAAAACAATTGGAGAAAATTAATAAAAATGTTCTGGGAATCAGAGCTAAGGGGTTGGACCATCCTATTCACTCATTTAGCCCTGGAGATTGGGTTTACATTAAGAACTTTTCAGGTGACCCACTTGGAAGAGAAGTGGAATGGACCTTATCAGGTGTTGCTGACCGCCTTTGCTGCAATCAAAACCAAGGAACATCCTGCGTGGATCCAGTATTCTCGAATAAAGAAGGCACCGGAAGGACAATGGGTATCAAAACCGGTGGGACCTGTCAAACTAAAATTATACCAGTCATAATCTTAAACATCTGTTTTATCTGTGGGACAGTGTGGAATGGGAATGTGGAACAGAGACTGACAAGAAGCTGAGAATCAGGAAGACATGTTCACGAACTCCCCATCTGGGATCCAGAGGAAAATCTATGGGAACAATTAGCCACTAAAGTAGTTAATACTTCTAACTTTTGCTTATAGTCTGGTAGTTCAGTTAGTAAAGTATTTACGTCTTGTCTTGTTGGAGTCCCAACCCCCTTGAAAACTTTGAGACATTATAACTTTCAATACAACAGCACAGGCCCAACTGGAGAAACTATACAGTGGGAAGTAGGTGCAACTAACTGCACACAAAATCAGAGTAGGCTTCCAAATGGGGAAGTATCGTGTTGGGGCGTAGCAGGAGATGACATACAATATAATGAAGTCACAGTGGAGGCTCTGGGAAAAGTTAGTCAGGAGTTTATAAAAAGGATGTTTAAAATTAAAATAGGAAACTCATTTCCAGCCGAGAGTTGAATGAAGTTTATTAACTGCCCCAGAAACTGTCTAAATTTATCCTTAGGGAAAGACAAGGATTGGATTGGTCATGGCAAACAGATTGGTTGCCAAATTTAACCTGGGTTAAACAAATCTTTATAGCAGTTATCCTCATTATTATTATTATCCTTCTGGTAACTTGTATATCAATATGCTTGTTAACTCAATGTGCCTCTTGGTGTTGTAGAAAGACCGTAGATGACTATGCAAATTGGAAAAGAAATAAAATTAAACATGCAATAATGACAGGAAAATATTTTAGATGAAATTTGGATGCAGAAAGTATATTATAGAATGCAAAAGAATTTGCAGTAACAAAGAAAAGGGGGGATTGAAGAGAAGTCCCGACGAAAACTTATTTTATGTTTAAGGAACAGGGCTAACTTTATCTTTAAAGAACAGGGTGTGAAACTACAACTATCACCCAACAAAGAGAACAGGATATCTTGAGACCATTGAGACACAAGGAGTCAGAAACAGCTCGGAGGCTTTGACAACCAAATAAGGAACAAAGAACTACAGTTCACCAAAAGAATACAGTGATAAAGAGGAGTAAACGAAGTAAAAAACGACTACCAGAAATTTCTGAAGGACCACCTAGAGAGTATAGTGCCCATGCGGGGGAGTGCGGTAACCTATGGTAATGAGTTTCCGGAAACCTTGTGAATATGTATATATGGCATGTATATAAGCTGTATAACTAACCCTTTACCGCACGCACATTAGGAGGAGCGATCCCCTGTGCGCCCAGCGCTGCAATAAAGAATACCTGCTTAATAGTCACGAAAACTATTGAGTCCTGATTTCAGCTTTTCACGGCATCAATATTAGTTACCAAATTGAGTTATATGGGTGTTATTCTTTAAATAGTTCTGTAATACCTACAACTGTAAAGCAGAAAGTAATGACGACAAGAGGAAGCTGATGTGTTATTAAAGTAGATAGTCATGCTAATTTGCAAGTGAATAAAGAAAATGCTTACTTGATTCCAAATAAACAGTGCCCTTTGCATAGGTGAACTTTTGAAAGCCACAAAATGAAAATGGCTTCAATTCTATCTGGCCAAAGATTATAGATTGATAGGGGGTCAGATACTTTCTTGTTCATAGTTTTTACTGCTCAGGTGGAATTAAAGAACTTCATTCAAGTCATAGATGTTCTTTTGCTGTTATATAGTTAATTGATGGCATGGTTCCCTTTTGGAATCCCAAAGGAAGAGAGAAATTGTATCAGGTAATAAAAAGTTCTGCTTAGCTAGATAGAAATCCAGTTTTATCCCTCTGGCTTTAGACCAGTCTACTTTTCAGGCTTCCAGAACTCATGCTGAAACCAAGCAACAAAAAAATTAGGAAGTTGTAAGTGGCATTTGGGAACCAGAAAAAATTAATTGATAGTCTTCCAGATATTAAGAGATCACAAACTGGTATTTAATTCTTAATAGTATGGATCCAAAACTGAACTCTAAAAAAAGCCTGTAATTAAGTAAACCTCTTGATATGGGAAGTAACATCCAGTCAGACATTGCAACATAGCAAATAGCTTAGCAAGATACCGAAACCCTGAAACCCTGTCACAAGTGAGAATCGTGTAGATAAGAGGCTCCTGAATGACAATACTAGGGCAGCTCACCTTAGAAGTAGCAGACTAGTGGAGCCATCTGGAGCCATGAAGACAATGGGAACGGCTATTCAAGGCCTAAGAACTGGTCTCGCTGCTCGGAGCTCAGCCACATAAGACTATGAGCCTTCCTCCAGAAGACAAAAGGAGGATACTTATGATAATTAGTTCCTGGAAATAATTACCATAGGTGTGCCTATTCCCAGCCTACACTGATGAATATGTATGCCTTTGCATCATAAATATATGCTTGCTTTACGATATGGTGTGCAAGTTTGGAGGAGTGATCCCCCTTGCACCCAGCGCTGCAATAAACATACTTGCTTTATAACTCTCCGTGAGTTATAGAGTTTGTTTCCGCGTGTCAATTTGGCACCCCAGATGGGACCCTCTGTCCGGCTGCGGGACCTGCTGAGGACGGGATTCCTCTGGGCGCCCCCGAGAGTTCTTGGGAGGACTCTCCTACTCATTCAGATCACTGCGGGGACAGACAAGGACCATCACCAGCGGACCAGGTATGTTTGGGTAAGGGGATACCTGTAAGTCGTGAGGAGACGTCCTACGCGAGGTAAAGAGCCCGAGTGCTCGCCCCTGGGTGGTGGGGTTTGAGTCCCCTAAGGTACTAGCAGGGTGAAGGGCACCCTGTGGAATAGTATTTGGGTTTTCCCAGGAGTAGTAGCAGGGTAAAGGGGCCCTCCTGTGGAATCTCCTCGGGGTGGTGGCGGCCGCAATTATTGTTGTCTGTTGTAAAAATCCGGTACCGTTTATTATATGTTAATTTATTGGTTGGTGTGGACCTGTGGCAAACGGTTAACGGTTTACGATTTACGCTACACGTGAGTTTGGCTATTGTTCTATTGCAATATTTTGTGGTGTGAGCGAGGAGTGTAACGAGCCCTTTTGTGTGACCGAGTGAGTGTTCGAGCGAGTGAGACGCAGCCTGGCTGCAGAGCGAGTGTTGAGTTCTGATCCGCGGTTCCATGTTCTCCGCGAGGAGAGCGGCCAGAGACGAACGAAGCGCATGACAGACGTTGGAACAGTGTTATCTGAACTAAGTATTAACTCTTGGTGTCCTATACACAGACCTTGGGATTTTTCATGTAATCCAGTCTTTGTTTGCGAATGCTTTGTTTGTGAACAGGACATTTGGGTACGATTTGGCAGTGATTTTTGGTGTACTCAATGTGAGGGAAACTGGTCTGATTGGGATAGGATTGAGCGTTCAGGCGAATTTAAGCAGGTAATCTGCTGGAATTTAGAAAATATAAAGAATCAGTAGAACTTGAGTGGCGAAAGTACAGAGTAGTAGCGTGACTCCCCCCCCAGGGTGGAGCCCGCACTGGCGCCTGTGCCTGTCCGCGCTAAGTGCTCAAAGTGTTGCAAACAGAAGACAGGAGTTTTATCTTAATAATTGTCTTGAATTTAGGTGCATTCACAGTGGGGGGAGTATGTCTCTGCACCTTCTGTTTTGGGTAAAGTATTATTGTTGTCAGTTTAATTAGGCTGTATCCCTTAATTAGCGGGAAGGCAGACAAAGAAAGTTCTTGTAGGGTGCGACTATGGTAGGATACAGGCCCACGTCAAGAAGGACTGACAGGGACCTGGGGAATCTACCCTAGCGGATCCACTGGTTATATTAGAGCTAGGGAAACCACAACAGGGCATGGAATTTCTAGTTGACACTGGAGCAACGTTTTCGGTTTTAAATCAAGCTTTGACACCTGTAGATGATGACTTTGTAACAGTAAGGGGAGCTACTGGCCAGAGTGAAAAGGTGTATTTCCTAAAACCTCTTGAATTCAAATTAGGGAAACAATTGGGATCCAAGGCCCTTAGTAAGGCGAGACCTATTAGAACAATTAAAGGCAGAAATAAGATTTGAAAAAGAGAAAGTAGAACTCTGAGTGGGAAATGACCAGCTAATTGAAATTTTGAGTCTGGCCCTCATAAATACTCCTGTCGGCTTGGGAGTACCTGAAGAAGTCCAGAACCAAGTATATCCAGAAGTGTGGGCCTCGGAGATACCAGGGAAAGAGAAAAATGCCTCTCCAATAATAGTCAAACTCAAGCAAGGGGCGCGGGCTGTAAGGATTAAACAATATCTCCTCAGAATAGAGGATAGGGAAGGAATCTGACCAATAATCGACAGGTTCATCAAGCATGGGCTATTAGCAGAGTGTGAATCGGAATATAACACTCCCATTTTAACGGTCAAGAAGCTGGATGGTAGTTATCGAATAGTACAGGATCTCAGGGCTATTAATAAAATTGTTGAAGACCTGCATCCTGTCATAGCAAACCCATACACATTATTGACCAAGTTAGTACCTGAATTGGCCTGGTTTACCATATTAGACCTAAAAGACACCTTCTTTTGGCTACCATTGAGCCCAGAGAGCCAGTTGCTGTTTGCATTTGAATGGGAAAACCCAGACTTGGGGAGAAAGACACAACTAACATGGACTGTGTTACCACAGGGGTTTAAGAACAGTCCCACTCTTTTTTGGAATCAATTGGCCAAAGATTTGGAATGATGGGAGAGACCACATGGAGTTGTAGTACTATTACAATATGTAGATGATCTATTGGTAGCTGCCAAGACGAAAAAAACTGTGTATAGTATGGACAATCAGTCTGCTAAATTGTCTTGGACTTAATGGTTATCGAGTCTCTCCACAGAAAGCCCAAGTAGCCCAATGGCAAGTAACCTACCTCGGATATGAGATAACTGCAGGCCAACGAACCCTGGGGACAACAAGGAAGGAGGCTATTTGTCAGACCCCTCGACCGCAGATAGCCAAAGAACTCCGCATGTTCTTGGGAATGATGGGATGGTGTCACCTATGGATATATAATTACGGCCTCTTAGTGAAGTCACTTTATGAACTGTTGAAATCTAATCCAAAAGACCTCATCTGGAATGAGGAAGCAGATAAAGCGTTTCATCAGCTAAAGGAAAAGTTGATGGACACCCCTGCTTTGGGGTTACCAGACACTACTAAGCCCTTCTGGCTGTTCTCTCATGAGAAGCAGGGAATAGCCTTAGGAATCCTAGCCCAAAACCTGGGACCATACCGGAGGGCAGTGGTGTACTTCTCCAAACAACTTGACGAAGTAAGAAACGGTTGGCCTAGCTGCCTGAGGGCGATAGCAGCGGTGGTGCTGAATGTTCAAGAAGCACATAAGTTTAAACTAGGCCAAAAGATTACAGTACTGGTATCTCATAGTATATCAGCAGTGTTAGAGGTGAAAGGAGAACACTGGCTCTCACCACAAAGGTTCCTCAAATATCAAGCTGTCTTAGTGGAGCAGGATGATGTTGAAATAGTAGTTACTAACATTGTCAATCCCGCCTCTTTCCTTAGCGGGACCACGGGAGAACCAGTATCACATGACTGCTTGGAAACGATTGAAGCAGTCTATTCCAGCTTATCTGACCTAAAAGAGGAGCCGTTGGAAGATGCTGAAGATTCCTGGTACACGGACGGAAGCAGCTTTGTTCGACAAGGCATCTGTAAGGCAGGATATGCGGTAACCACTGCAGATCAGGTAATAGAGTCCAAAGCCCTTGCCCCAAACACCTCGGCACAAAAGGCGGAGATAATAGCTTTAACTCGAGCATTGGAGTTAGCCAAAGGCAAGAAAATTAACATCTGGAAGGACTCCAAATACGCTTTTGGGGTAGTCCATGCTCATGGAGCTGTATGGAAGGAGAGAGGACTCCTATCCACCCAAGGGAAACATATAAAACACGCTGGAGAGATTCTTAAGCTTCTGGAAGCAGTGCAGCTGCCCGAAAAGGTGGCTATTAGGTATTGTAACGCTCATCAAAAAGGAAACACCCCTCAGGAATTGGGCAACTCCATGGCGGACCATGAGGCCAAAAGAGCGGCTGAGAAAAGTGATTTAGGGGTGCAGTCTTTGGTCCCAGACGGTAAAGTACAAATTGATTGTGAACCCAAGTATTCTAAAGAGGATCAAAAACTAATTGAAGATCTAGGAGGAAAGATAGAAGGTAGGTGGGCAAAAACTCCACAAGGTAAAATAATAATACCATTTGCATTGTTATGGGATGTAGTTATGGCAGAGCATAGAAAATCCCATTGGGGAACAGAAGCCCTGTAGAAGTATCTGAGCCAGCTGATATTTGCCCGAAACCTGTATACCACTATTAAGCAAGTGTCCTGGTTTGAGGTAAAACAGGACCAATTTTTTTCAGTAACTTTGCTTCTTAGCTGGGCCTCTTCTAACTACTGAAATGAACAGCATATTGTGCAGACAATGTTCGCTCTCTCAGAGTGATAAGACCAATGTTTATAGCTGATGTCCAGACACAGTATGCAGGGAGGCTCTTGCTTATACTTATTGTTCTAACACCCAAGGCCAACCAACTTTGTTACTTGCCCCGTTGGAGGGTCGGAAGCGGAAAAGCATAATGGGGTCCCACCTGCGGGGAGGAGCGGACAGGACAAGTGACCCAAAACTGACCAACAGCGTATTCCATCCCATCTGCCTCATGCTGAGTATAAAAGCTGACAGAGCAAAGGGTCAGCCCTTCTTTTTCGCCTTTCTTTTTCCCTTCTTCCTTCAATGGCTGACATCTGAGGAGGACTCTGTCTGTTTGTCTGCCTTTGGTCCCGATCCTGAATTCAGAGCCGGAATCCAGTTCCCGTCCGTCACTGAGTCCAGCCTGGGACTGCCCCAGTGCCAGCTGGTGTTGTGATTGTCATCCTGGGAGCTTGATACGGTTTTGTATATTTCTCATTATTTCCATTTATTTTATTATTAATATTTCATTAAAGTAGTTTAGATCCTTCTAAAGTCATAAGTCTCTTTTCCCTCCTCTACCTCTCTCTTTGAAGAGGGGTAGAGGGGAGCATCTGTCGGTCCCATCTGGGGTCCCCTATGTCCCCAGTGGCCGATTTGGCCTAAACCGCGACGGCAAGTAATGCAGCAGTGTGAGGTTTGTTTGCAGAATAATCCCAAAACAGGACCTAAAGCCCAGCCTGGCCAAATAGGGAAAGGGAATTATCCAGGGCAACAGTGGCAAATTGATTCCTCCGAACTCCCAAGAAAAGGGGGGTTTCGATAACTGTTGGTCTTGACAGATACCTTTGCAGGGTGGCCAGAAGCATTCCCTTGCCGAACTAATAAAGCTAGGGAGGTAACCAAGGTACTGTTACAAGAAATAATACTAAGATTTGGGGTTCCTGCAGGAATCTCATCAGATCAGGGGTCACACTTCATTGCAAAGGTTGTTCAACAAGTTAGTAAACCTCTGGGAATAGATTGGCAGCTACATACCCCATATAATCCTCAATTAAGTGGTCAAGTAGAAAAGATGAATCACCTGATTAAGCTGCAAATTGTAAAATTAGGTCAGGAGTCCAGTTTGCCTTGGCCCCAATCGTTGCCTTTAGCACTTCTGAGAATTAGAACTAAGCCCAGAACCAAGGAAGGGCTAAGTTCTTTTGAAATAGTGTATGGAAGACCCTATATGATACAGGCTGGAACATCAACTCAAATCAGCAATGAGATATTAACTGACTACATAATAAGCTTGCAAAAACAGCTTCGGGAAATAGAGAAACTGGTTTTAGGAACCAGAGCCCGAGGTCTCGATCGGCCAGTACACAATGTTGAGCCTGGGGATTATGTGTATGTTAGATCTTTTTCAGATTCATCTTTGGAACCAAAGTGGGAAGGCCCATTCCAAGTATTACTGACCTCTCATATGGCAGTCAAGATTAAAGAACAAACATCATGGATATATCACACTAGAGTGAAGAGGGTCCCTAAATCATGATGGGAATCAGCATCTACTGGACCATTGAAACTTCGAAGTCGGCGAAAAGATGGACAATATTAGTTGGTTTTGGGGAGAAAAATTTGTTTCTAAAGCAACTCTTTATTGCATTTATTATGGTCATTGTGTTAGGATTGTTAATTTGCTGTATGTTGCAGTGCTTCATGTGGATGTGTAAACAAACCAATAGCACATATGAAGAATGGAAGAAACATAAATTACAGCAGAACATTGAAAGTGGTAAATAGTTTGCCAAAACCTTTAAAGGGAATGGCATCATAGCAAAAGAATTTGCAAAGGTAACAGAAAAGGGGGGACTTGATATGGGAAGTAACATCCCGTCAGACATTGCAACATAGCAGTGCCTATTCCCAGCCTACACTGATGAATATGTATGCCTTTGCATCATAAATATATGCTTGCTTTACGATATGGTGTGCAAGTTTGGAGGAGCGATCCCCCTTGCACCCAGCGCTGCAATAAAAATACCTGCTTTATAACTCTCCGTGAATTGTAGAGTTTGTTTCCGCATGTCACTCTTATGAAAAATCATTCTAGGGTAAACTAAAAGTTGTATAACAAATTGGAATACCAAGCAATGTTAATCAAGGAAGAAATGTCTAATACAACTGCTTTAATATTTCTCTGTGATGAAAGTTCATGCTGCCACCTATATGAAGTGGCATGATAAGAGGTGGAATGTGACCAGTCTTGATCTTACGGGGATAAAATACCAGATGAACATTTAATAAATAAATAAAATCAGGTTATTATGCCATAATGAACCTTCCAGAGGTTCAATAGCTAAACTTGGGATACTCATGTAAAATATATTCATGGATCATTTATATTGTAAATACTAAAGAGAAACGTTAATATCTTAGTTATATTGCAAGGTCGCCATCATTCTACTACAGAGTGCTGATGGGTTTTTCAGTAAACACTACTAATCTCTAGTTGTTTTGTCTAGGATAAAGTTAAATTTCTTCATAGTAGCTTGTATGGGGCTATGTTTTGGATTTGTGCTGAAAAAAGTGTTCAAAACACACTGATGTTTTAGTTAGTGCTTACACAGCATCAAAGCCTTTTCTTCTCACACTGCCCCACCAGTGAGTAGGCACAAGAAGTTGGGAGGGGACACAGCCAGGACAGCTGACCAGTAGTTAGCAGTCTTGTATTTACTGTGTCTTTTCACATGAACTGGAGTTTCATCTAATACTACTGTTTACAATAATTATGACATTGAATATATAGTGTCTCAGATAAGAGTGCATTTACAGTGCAACTGTATGTCAAATACAGTTTTTACTCTATTAACAGAGAGTAATACCAGAGCACTAGTCCTTGAAATAACGTCATTAAATTTGTCAAGATGAAACAACTATTCTTCCATCAAATTCTGCTCTGCATTTAGTTGAAATACCTTGCTTAAGTAATGACTTTGAAAGCTGTGTTACGTTCTTTAGCTCTGATTGTAGTTAGCTATATGTTCTATATGAACTAGAACTATGTTCTTTGTGTGTCACCAAAACACATCTATCAAAGAACATCTATCTATCAAATAACATTCTATCTATCAAAGAACATCTATCTGCAGCATACTGTCTGTGTTTTCCTCGTAAATGTACATAGCTTATGTATATTTTGATGTGCTGTTTGTATTTGATTCATTGAGTCTTACTGCTTTTGTGTGTTTGTGTCTTATTTCTACTACTGAATATATATGATTGATGCATTGAACTCAGTTTCTATTCAGTGAATATTAACATGCTTCTCTGTTTAATGGCTTTACAGTGTGGGAGGCAGACAAGCAGCATAAACTATAGTCTTATTTTTTTTCTCTTTAATCATTATCACTTTGACATAGGAGAATAGACACAGAATGGATGCTATTGAGGTGACAGAAGCTGACAACTATTGGAGACTTAGCAAACAAAAGTTCCTCTTGCTGTTTCCCACTGTCCTTGATCATTAGTATGGTTTTGCTAAAATCCTCTCACAGTGGTAGGACCATTGAGAATACCACATTATTTGTATTTAGCAATGTCGCTATTCTAAAAAAATTATTTTAACTGTTATGGATGTTAGCATTTTTGAGTTCTTCCAGTTTCAGCTCTGAAAATATATCTGTTTTTGTTATAAAACATTATTTTGTAAAAAAAAAAAGGACAGAAATCCGCCAAACCGCCTTCATTTTTGTGTGAAGTATCACAGTATCGTCAGGGTTGGAAGGGACCTCTGGAGATCATCTAGTCCAACCCCCCTGCCACAGCAGGGACTCCTACAGCACATTGCACAGGATGGCATCCAGGCGGGTTTTGAATGTTTCCAGTGTGGGAGTATGTTTTTATGAAAAGGAATACAGTAGTACTGAAGTGTTGTTCATAATAAATAAGAGTTGAAAACTGAATCACACATAAACTTTTTGTTTCCAGTCAGTCTATTATGTCTCATGGGTGTATTTAAATATTTTCAAAAGACATCGGTATAAGAATTTAATTGCTTCAATAAAATACTGAATTAGTCTGCCATTATCTAGTGGAAATTAATCTATTTTATATTTATTGAACACACATTTATCCACTGTTGTACCACCTCCCCTTGAACATTTCCTGTTGCATATATATATATATTTCTATTTTAATATGTTAAAATATCCTTGCAGAAATAGCTCTATTTGGAAAGAAATTTTTATTTATTGCCTGTATAAATAGATTGAATATTTGTTTCTGATCCATGTCAAAGCAGTAGACCTGGTATAGTTTCAAAGTCCCTTCTGCTGGATAAAGGCTATTTTCTTTTTTTTTTATTCATACAAATGTCTGTTTCTGAGATTTGAGTATACTTCAATTTAAATAATGATTATTCCTATGTTCTCATTGTTTGATAATTCTGGAAAGTTAATTCTCAGTATAACTAAGCAAACTTCACATATCTGGTTAATGTATTTAGTGCTTGTTGATCATCTCAAAGTGATGGTCTGCCAAATGATTCTTTAGCATAGTAAGAAAAGCTAACTAATGGTAGGTGCATTTCTCTGCTGATCCACACCTGTCATTGTCCTTTCCTAACTTGTAGTCAGGCTTTAGATTTCAATAGTAAGATGGAAGTAAGGAGATAAGAGACCATGGCTTTTTAAAGACCTTATCTAGTGGGTTTAGTTCTTTTGGGTAGAAATTTTTATTAAACCTAATATATGCAAATTTTAGCAGAAACTACAGTCTTGTTATGTTTCACATAGTTCTTCAAAAGTGTTAATATTGTGGTGATTAATATCATAAAACATATAGACTGTTAAAAAGAAGCAGAATATTTGGATATGATCATTTAGTGACAAGTTTTCCTTCAGCATTAGGCTGCTATGAATAAGGTAACTTGTCTGTAATCAAACAGAATCTTTATTAATATTAGCTCTTTTCAGTTATTTACATATCTTTCTAAGATGCAGGAAAAATATTTCCTTTTAGATAAAGTTTCAAAACTGAATAAGGCTTTTAGGAATGTTTTTGTATGGTAGTATAATTGCTGTATGTTCATGTAATTGTTTATGGAATTTAAAAATGAAAATATTTAATTGAATAAGGCATTTACTTTTTTAGAATAAATGGATGTAAAACTAACACTTGCATTTTTTGTTTTTCCAAACTGTAGGGGGGACACAGAGATTACCTCGCGTAATTGGTGTATCTTTGGCTAAAGAACTAGTCTTCTCTGTGCGCATTGTAGATGGTGAAGAAGCAAAATCAATAGGATTGATTAGCCATGTGGTAGAACAGAATGAAGCAGGGGATGCTGCATACAGAAGAGCATTAGGTCTGGTGAGAGAATTTTTACCTCGGGTACAACTAATTAATTTGGTTTTAGTTTTGAGTTATCAAATATTAAGACCAAAAAAGAACCAGCTGTAGTAGGAAAAAGCTATCATTAAGTTATGTATTAAAAAATCATTCTAGCTATGTGGAGAACAATCAGAAGTTTTCTCTCTCATGTATATTGTGGTGTTATTTGGTAAGTATTTCACAGTGAAGCAAATAAAATGTGTCACTCCTTGTATCATAGAATCATAGAATTGTTGAGGTTGGAAGGGACCTTTAAGATCATCAAGTCCAACCATCAACCTAACCTGACAAAACCACTTCTAAACCATGTCCCCAAGTACCACGTCTACCCTTTTTTTTTTAAACACCTCCAGAGATGGCGAATCCACCACCTCCCTGGGCAGCCTATTCCAATGTTTGATAACCCTTTCAGTGAAAAATTTTTTCCTAATATCCAATCTAAACCTCGCCTGGCATAACTTGAACCCATTTCCTCTTGTCCTATCACTTGTCACTAGGGAGAAGAGGTCAGCCCCCACCTCTCTACAACCTCCTTTCAGGTAGTTGTAGAGAGTGATAAGGTCTCTCCTGAGCCTCCTCTTCTCCAGGCTAAACAACCCCAGTTCCCTCAGTCGTTCCTCATAAGACTTGTCCTCCAGACCCCTTACCAGCATCATGGTATGGTCTGTGTTTGCATTGTATATTTTGGCTTTCAAGTTTTAAGCATTAAAAAAAATTAAATTAATTCATTAATTTTAATTAATTAAAAAATGTGGTAAAGTATTTTTTAGTAAAACAATTGTCCTTCATAATTCCACCTTCATAACAACAAGTCATAGAGCATGGTGGCAAGAGTAGAGCTAGCCATTCTTTCTATATCCCTCATTGATGTTTCTACTCACAAGTTTTTCAATATTTATTTTCTTTTCCGATCTGTGAATAAAACACAGGTTTGTCATCATCTGCCCAGGTAACATATAAACAAAGGAGATTTGCTGAGTTCTTGCGCTTTAGAACTTGAAAATTTTAGGAAGAAATTTAAGTATGACCCTTGCAGGAGTCTGTGATAAATGATTCCTACATGTTCCCTTACTGCCATAGAGTGCAAGCTATTTATTCAGAATAGAAAGGTGAATTTGGAGCTCTTGATAAACCTGCTTTTCAACTGAAGGCTCACAGGTAGCAAATTCATAGCAGACAGTATTAAAGAAAATAATTAGGAAACCACTTTATGTGGATCACAAGTGTAACAGCATAATTTTCCATTCAGAATGGAAAATGTTACAGATTAAATATGGCATTTAACATTGATTATTCATGTTTTGAAAACCCTCATAGAAACACAAACATTAAATCATGAAAAATATAATAAAAATTATAACATACAGTGCTTCCAGAATGTTGATTTATAGGTACAACTTCACACTGGAACCAGTTCATAAACATACTAAAAGCTCAGAGGTCCTGGAAACTCATGCAAGTAAATGCCATATCACCACTGAAGAGACTGCATTTGCTGTTTCCCAAAGCAGCAGGACTCTTTAAAGCAGTGTCTGAACATTCAGAAGGTGATGCCAATGATAGGCATAGGACTGAAAGGATTCCAAAGGTGCCTAGCTGTTTCATGGCATATTACAGGAGAAGGGTGGAAATCCTTCTGCTCTTTCCTTACCTTAGTTGCTCACAGAAGACAGTCATAACTTGACCAGTGCAGGCTTTGCTGTAGCACATTTTAGGTTTGAAGCTGTATCAGTTAATTTCATTTTGTTTTCATCTTTTCATGTGTCTCTGTTGTATGATAATATGGACATAATAAGAGTGATCATATGAAGTCTTATAATATTCCCTTATGGTGGCTGTTTTGAGCCTTGTTTTCAAGGGTATTGAGGAATCTTGACATAATTGGAAGTGCTCAGGATCTTTGAAATCTAACCCAAATATACTGCTTTAATTGTGCTCTTTTGAAAACAGTATGTTGCTTTCACTGTTTCTCAATAGTTAAAATACCTATTTGGAAGAAATTATCTACCATAGTCATGTAATTTAGGATATTTGACCTGCTTGCTATCTATTTAATAAAAGTACAAAGTCTAGAGCGTCCCAGTATAACAGCATTGATGTGCAAACTCTTCACAGCATAATCTTGTAGAATTTGATAACATGTAAATCAACTTTTTCTTTCATTTTAGGGACCACTGGCAATGACAGTTGCAAAACTGACCATCAATCAGGAAATGGATCTATACTTTCCTTAAAAGTAAGCAGACTTCAGGCTAGCAACAGGTCTTCTGTAGTGATTTTTTTCTAGAGTTGTTCTTTGTTTCTCATTGTATAGTCTTTCAAAATCTATTTGGTCAAAACTTTTTATCAGATTAAATGCAATTTTGTTTATGTCTGTGTTTATTGATTTCAGACTCCCGAGACTAGACCTGATACTATTTGGACATTTCCATGATTTTCCTGCTGGGAGGAAAAAACCCAACCCAGTCATACTCTTTCAAGTCCATCAAGGCTATCAGTGTTATTTTAGTAACTAATAAATGTTAAAGGCCAAAAGGCACGTTATTACTTTTTAATAGTTTAATACAGGCTAGTGTTAAAATTATATCATCAAGAGTCTGATTTCAGACATTGGATTGCCACTCCTTGAATGCTATTGACCTAGCTCTAAAGCTCATTAAGACCCAGCCCTGAACACATCTGGACATTTGTTTTACTTTAGGCTTGTGAATACTCTTGCTGAGCTCAGCGGGACTATTCCTATTTAAAGGAATTTATCTGCATAAATTCTGCATCAGGACACCTTATAGAACAGTCTGGGACAAGAGAAAGGGGATCACATTGCATGCAAAATATGAATCCAATAAAATAAATTTAATTATGACCTTTTTAAAAAAAATAAATTAAGTCTTCATAAGTAACCAGTGATATAATTGAGTTTAGCAGAGCACACCACCAATGAATTTTGCTCTGAGGACCAAATTCAGATGCTGTTGTGCAAAGAGTATGTTCATTACATTCACACAGCAAGTAATGATGTAATGAAATATTTCTTTTAGTGGTACCCAAGGTTTAAAATGCTACAAGCCAAATTCTCTAAGTACCAGATATAATGAACTGGAAGGTGAGAATGATTTTTGTAGAATTAGGGAAAATATAGTTAGAAGGACTCTGAATGATTATCTAGTTCAATTTGAGTCCCCAAGACTGTATCAAAACTAATCAAGCCAAATATTCGTTCGGCCTATTGTAACAAACCTTTCACAACAGAGATTTCACAGCTTCCTTTGGTAATCTATTCCATTGGTCATCTCCCCTTGATGAACTGTTTGTGGTGCATAGCCCCAGTCTTGTCAGTGGCCATTTGGAATGCTGATAATTTCTGCAACAGCTGACACTTAAAAAGGCAGAGAAATAGTAAGGAGAAAGTTCAGCCATTTCAGCTGTTCAGACCACCTCACAAAGAAAAATATTATCAAATCTAGGTGATGGTGCAGAATTACTACTGGCCTCATTTCCTTTCTTAAATCCATTTAAACTTGAATTTATGTTTACTTTTAGTATGGCATCATTTTCTTATACAAAATTGTAAAGATGCTGGTTTCAGAATGCTTTTGAATAAGCATGCAGTACATTAAATCTTTTCCCCTGTAGTAATTGAAATTATTACAAACGTGCAAGTAGCTAATGGTTTTTAGTCCAGATTATGTGTAGTGAAGAGCATACATTCTTATGACAGTATATTACATACTAATTGTATCACCAAATAAGGAAGGAAATACTAACCACTCTTACCACATGACAGTGAAATATTTCTGTTAAAATAATGTAAAAGGACTTTGTAAAGCATTTTAGTATTTGGCATATAGAAACACAATAATTATGTTAGCTAACAGGAAATAATGTATACTAAATGTACAAAAATATGGTTTAAAAATATTTTATTATTTTCCTCAGGTCAACTTAGTAACAGGTTTAGCAATTGAAGAAGCTTGTTATGCTCAGGTATGTATTTATAATTTCACCAAAAAACCTCATGAAACAGGCTTTGTTGGAGCCTGTTGTGAAACACATACAGAAATACAACTTGAAATTGCTTTATGATTTCTTCTACAAATATTTCATCATTGTATTTAGACCTTCCTTCTACTTGCTCTGTTTTTTTTTATAAGGAATTTAAGGAAGGAGCTGTAGTTTAGGGAAAAAAACATCCTCCTGTCACAACTGTTCAGGCAAAGGGAATGAAGCACTGGCAGCCCTATACCTAGCCATACACTACCATGCATCTAGTCCAAGAACTGCCTTACTTTTCCTTTGCTTTTGTATAATGTGAAATGATATTGTGCTGGATCTGGCTTGGATGGAATTAATTTTATTCATAGCAGCCCCTATAGTGCTGTGCTTTAGATTGGTGACCAAAACAGTGTTGACAACACACCAATGTTTTAGCTCTTGCTGAACAGTTCTTGCACAGCATCAAGGCCTTCTCTGTTACTCACTCTGCCCTGCCCAGCAAGTATGCTGGGGGTGGACAAGAGCATGGGAGGGGACACAGCTGGGACAGCTGACCCAAATTGACCAAAGGCATATTCCATTGCCATATAATATCATGCTCAGCAATAAAACTGGGAGGTAGTCTTTCCAAAGGAGCTTTTGCTCAGAGACTAACTGGCTGGGCATTGGTCTGCTGGTGGGACGTGGTGAGTGATTGCCTTTGCATCACTTTTGTTTTCTTTTTTTTCCCTTCATCTATTAAACTGTCTTTATCTTGACTAATGAGTTTTTCTTGCTTTTGGTCTTCTGATTCTCTCCCACACCTTGCTGCAGGGGAAAGTGAGTGAGTGGCCACTGGGTGCTTAGTTGCTGGCTGGGGTCAACCCACCACAAATACAAAAGGCAAACATTTCACTAACACATGCCAATAATAGCATGTGTGCTAACTAACAGAAAATCAAGACAAACCTCTTTGCCAGCAAAATATGGGAATGGAGTATTTTGAGTTTGCATGTTCTTGGAATTCTTGACAAATTTTTGATCATGGAAATTGAAGCATCAGCATTGGAGATATGCTTATTTAAAACATATGACAACTTGATTAATAACCTACAAGAACAATCCAAAACAAAAACAAACAAACAGAATGCAAATCCTAGAGATTTTCATTGTCATCTGGTACTCCTTCTTCTCCCAAACTGTTTCTCAGCCTTATGTTGTGCCTTTAAAGTGTCTGGTAATTTCCTATCTCTAAATATATATTGCAGTTTTCATTTTTATGTTACAATATATGTTGCATGTTGGATTCATATAAATTCATTATATTTGTATGGAAATATTTTTCTTGGTATTGCTTTGGGTATCAATAATAAAATTTTAATCTGCTCTTTGTAGACTATTCCAACAAAAGATAGAATTGAAGGTCTTGCATTTAAGGAGAAAAGACCTCCTTGCTACAAGGGAGAATAAAAGAAGTTAATGCCTTTAAAATACAATGGGGTAAGAGTACTGCTATGAGGACCATTAAGGTGCATTTTACATCAGCACCTGGAATATCACAACTACCAAATTATACTGATGTTACAGTATCACAACTAGCAAATTATACTGATGTTACATTTTCAGTGTGTTCATACTTGTACTGGGTCCAGATAGATATGTGTGTAAATTCATGCTAATTTAAGTTTTTGAAGGTTGCTCTGTGTATTGGCAGGTCACAGAGTAATGCAGCATTTTAAAATTTCGTATGTATGAAACTCACCATTCCACAATATAAAAAGCTCTTTAAATTCTTTATATAGACAGTCTGCACATGATATGGAGTTTTAAGAGCTAACTTGTAAATTCCCTGAAACAAATGGTGAGAGACGAAAGACAGGGGAGGCCCTCTGAGCCGCACTGAGGAATGTCTCAAACACTTGCAAGGACCTTGAGATATGGCTGTAGTCAAGGGGTGGATAATGTGGAGTCTGGACAATGTAGGCCTTGTGATCAAAGAGCTGATAAGGCTAACACTTGTTTATCTCTTGTGTGACCCAGGAGAGAAAACTCATCTGGACAGCACAGGATGCATCTGTGGGGGGGGAAGTCTTGTGAAGACAGGGTTTTCTCCTCAACTTGTGAAGCTTGTTAGTTTCTCTGTTTTCGGGGCCATCATGTCCAATGAATGACCTTTGCCTCATTATCTGCAAAATGCATATTAAAGTTCACACCCCTGCATATGCTAATGGAGATTATTGAGATCATGCTAAACATACATGACTATAGGACTCATCTCTCCACCCAAATCATGCTACACTTCACCTGGGGGGGAGAGAAACCTGAGAACTGTAACAGCGGGGCAGGCCGTACTGATACCGCAAACATAAAAGGGGAAAATAAGTGCCCCTAGAAAGACTTTTTTTCCCTGGAGATCCGCAGAGGAGCACTTCTACGAACCAGAGACCCCCGTTGGCTGGACCAACGCTGGAACCAGGACCGGTGATCTCTTTATCTCTCTCTCTTTTTCTCTATCCCTCTGTTTCTCTTCTTTTCTCTTTTTCTTTTAAAGTACGTAACGCAAGGCATACCTTACCATTCGCCATAATTCATGGTATAATTTGTTGTATATCTGTTGCAAAGTAACGCAAGGTGTACTTTACCACTTGCCATACTTTGTTTTACCGTTTGCCATAATTTGTTATTTACCTAACCAATTATCGTGTTAAGACATATTAATCACTGTGGGAATCTAATAAATGTTTTTGTATGGACCTTGAGAGTTGTCTCACCTTAGTCCACACCGCCAGGGATTTGCGAATCTGAGTCACTTCCCCCCCCCCCCCCCCCCCCGTGAGTGGGGCGTGACAGGAGTAAATCTACTGCATTATTTTATCAAGATAAAGTGACTTCTGCACACCAAAAATAAGAAATTGTATCAAATATGCATTAAAATGATTCTGTGTTCCAGGAAAAATGTTGTTTGTGTATTCTAGCTGAATATGTACATTAGTAATAAAGTTAATGGAAATTAAGAGGATTATTGTTTATTTTTGTTAATTATTGTTTATTATCTGACTTACACTATTATAAATAAAATGAAATTAACTTTGAGAACAGCACATAATGGTGTCCTTTTGATGAAGTCATTTGCCATTATATTCATTTAATTGTGTTAAATTCAGACATCTTCAAGGCCAACCTTTAATTACACATTCTTGTATGATAAACTTAGCTTTGGCTTGCATTCTTCCAAAATATCATCTGATCAACATTGTCTGCTATGAAGGAATTTTATTTTACTTGTCCCAGTTATTTTATTTTTTATTGTATTTTAATACAATTTTTCAGTGCAGGAATGTGATGAATACACTGTTAAAGCTAGGATTCTCTTCAGCCTCAAAATGCTCTTTTTACAGGTTCTAATACTACATATACAACAGGGCTAAAAATGAAATGGTTTTTATTCTTTGGAGGTCTCAGGGGTCTTTTCATACATTGAAAGAGAAATCCAGTAGGTTATGAGGTGAGAAAACTACTGTGATTCATTTTGTGTATTTGCTCTGGAAATGGCATATAGAGCAAATATCTATAAATAGCCTCTTAGAAAGTATTTTCGTAACTGGAAAATAAGCATTGCTTAGCAGTCAGAGGCATTTTTTTTATATGGAAACAAATTTATTTGTATTTTTTTACCATTATCTCATGAAACTTGTGCATGTTCTTCTTTCTGCAACATTACTATGATCACTGTCCACATTGTCCTGGTTTGAGGTAAAACAGAACTAATTTTCTGTGCAGTAACTTTATTTTGTGGCTCAGCCTCTTCTAACTAACTGAATTCTCTGAAATTAACAGCATATTTTTCAGAGAGTATGTCCTTCCAGAGTGATAAGACCTATGTTTATAGTTTATGCCAAGGCATGGTATGCAGAGAGGCTCTTGCTTATAGTTATTGCTATACCAACCAAGGCCAGCTAACTTTGTTGTGTGCCCCATTGGAGGATCAGAAGTAGAAAAGCGTAGAGGGGTCGCACCTGCGGGGAGGAGCAGACAGGACAGGTGACCCAAAACTGACCAACAGGGTATTCCATCCCATCTGCCTCATGCTCAGTATAAAAGCTGAGGGATCAAAGGATCAGCTCTCTTTCTTCAATGGCCGACGTCTGAGGAGGACTCTGTCTGTTTGTCTGCCTTTGGTCCCAATCCTGAATCTGGATCCAGAATCCAGTTCCCATCCATCACTGAGTCCAGCCTGGGACTTCCCCAGTGCGAGCCAGTGACGTGATTGTCATCCTGGGACCTGGATACGGTTTTGTATATATTTCATTATTTCCTTTTTATTTTATTATGAATATTTCATTAAAGTAGTTTAGATCCTTCTAAACTCATAAGTCTCTCTCTTCCTCCTCTGCCTCTCTCTTTGAAGAGGGGTAGGGGAGAGCATCTGTTGTTCCTCCTGAGTGGCCAATCTGGGCCAAACCATGACAATATGTTGTCAGCTCTGCTGGGCTGAAGCAAATCTATCAGCAATTTCTTTATGTTAAAGGATCTGAACACTTTTTCTTAAATTATTATTTTTTTAAGAAAGCTTTTTAGGTCGCTTTGTAACAAAGACCATTTAAAGCTTTAAGTATCAAAAAATTAATATCTGTTGTTATAAAGAGAGTTTATCAAATTGATGAGACCTGTACTCTGGTTAATGTTGTGGGGCAATTGCATGAATTTGACTCTAAAATGTGAATAGATATTAAAATACACCCCATTTTGTATAATTATGAAAACTAAAATCAGAGTGTTATTCACGTGGTAAAAAGCACATCAATTTAATTCCCGTATTGGAACCAGTACCGTTCAATGTCTTCATCAATGACACAGACAGTGAGATCGAGTGCAGTCTCAGCAAGTTTACAGACGACACCAAGCAGAGTGGTGCGGTTGACATGCCTGAGGGACGGGATGCCATCCAGAGGGACCTGGACAAGCTCGAGAAGTGGGCCCATGTGAATCTCATGAGGTTCATGGCTAGTTTATTGGTGAGTACTTCAGTATCTATGCTGTTTAGGACTCCCAGTCCCGTTCCTAAGACACCAGTCACATCTTTCTTTGATTGTTTTGGAGAGATGAGAGTCCGTCCATGTAACCATGCTGACCATCCTGTGTAAGGTGTACTCAGGAATGGTGAACAGGTAGGTTTAATTGCAGAGATATTAGTCTGCATTGCTAATTCCATATGCTTGAGGGAGTATGATGGATTAAACAGCACTTATTGTTCACCCGTATTTTTAATTATGTAAGGACCAGTGTTGTAGATGTAAGGAGTCAGACTAATAAGAGGCCAAGTTGGTACATTTTCAGAAATTTGTGGGGACAGAGATTTTTTATCCTTTACAATCATCACAGATGTTGCTGTATCAATCATAAATTCAAATAATAATTCTGTGCCTCTGTAGCCCCAAATGCAGTACACAATTATAGCTTTGGTAAAGGTGAAGTTATACCAGCAATCTGAATTTGGTTCGGTTATTTTGTAACACTCAGTATTATAGTCTTCTGGTCTGGAAGAGTCAGCATAAATTGTTTTAATTTCAGTTGGCCTATGGTAGGTAGACCCATTAATTTCTCGGCAGCTGATTTGTATTTTCTGTCCTGGAATGGCTTGGAGTTTAGCCATCTGAAGAGAGTCATTCCAACTCCATTCATCTCTTGAATATATTTCATTTCCATGTATAACTAGAGTGGAGAGATTTAAGCCTTTTTTGTGTTGTGGTGTTCCAGCGCTTGCAGTGTATCTTGACAATGCATGGTCCCAAGGGTCACCACCAGGTATTGTGGTGAAAATGGGCACATTCCTAACTCCATGTAGTAGTGTGTTTTCTGTGTGGTCACCGACAGGTGTTTCAGGTGGAGCATGTGGGACTAGGTTAGACTGTGTAGTTGGGTCAGGCTCAATCATATCTATTTTGAACTTAAATGACAGCCCTATACTGTGCTGCTGCCAATCACAAGCCACAATAGTGGGTTGCAATAGGGTGAAGTTATACTGACGTGCGGAAATCAGAATCCACAACCCCAAGGTTGTAAAGTAGGTATGTTTTTATTCAGCGCTGGGCAGCACGGGGGGTCATCCCACCAAATTCGTGCGCACCTAACACAGCAGCTCGTATCATATTTATGCAGCAAAGTGTTACATATTCATAAGGTTTCGCAATACGCCCATACATATTAACTATCTATCCCGCTTCGTATGCAAATGAGCCATTTCCGTGATCTCCTCCCCACCGAGCATGCGCGGTTTCTTCTGGTGGTGGTCGTTGAGGGTCGAGAGGATGAAGGCAAACCCTCTCTTCTTCATCACCGCAAGTGACTCTTTATTCCTGTGTAAGCTCAGTCTCTCTTTTATCAGACTCCACAACCGCAAGGTCAATTCCAGCAGGTTTCTTTAGCAAGGCCGGCCATGGCTGTTCTGTTCTTCTCTGCAACTCTCCTCTGCTGTTTCCTGATTAAACGTCTTACACGATGGCCAAGGTTATAATTATAGATATGGGTTAAGCAATGCAATGGCTACAAGGTTATAGATATATGCTTTGCGTCAAGCATGTTCCCTCCTGCTATTAGCCCTTAAGTGTTAGTTCTCTCTATTAATCCCCCCTTTTCTAAAAAGTAAGTAAATTCATTTACTTTATGTTAGTGCCCTTTATATTATTCCATTCCTTTCTAGGTTCTTTATAAGATTTTTGCCTACTTCGACTTGTTGTCGGCGTTGTTGAGCATATATCAATTGCCTCATTTGTTTTATCATTCGCGAGTTTAAAACATATAACACTATGGCAAAAGGGCTCAGTCCTTCCTTTGCTCTTGGCCTAGTTCGTATGCGCAAAAGAGCCAAGGGAAGAGACTGAGGCCAGGCCAAGTTAGTTTCCTGTCTCAATTTTACAATTTGCTGTTTGATTAGGTGGTTCATTTTTTCTACTTGGCCACTCGACTGAGGGCGATATGGGGTGTGAAGCTGCCAATCTATTCCCAAATAGCGGCTAATTTGTTGTACTACTTTTGAGATGAAATGTGGCCCTCTATCAGACGATATGGTTGCCGGAACCCCAAAGCGTGGTATTATCTCTTGTATTAATATTCTGGTTACCTTCCGAGCTTTGGCCGTCCTGGCAGGGAATGCCTCTGGCCAACCTGAAAAGGTATCAGTTAATACCAATAAGTGTCGATACCCCCCTTTTCTTGGGAGTTCTGTGAAGTCAATTTGCCATTGTTGCCCAGGCCCGTTGCCTCTCCCAATTTGGCCTATTTCTGGTTTGGGGGTGTTCTTAGGATTAGTCTGGAGGCATAGCTCACACTGCTGAGTCACTTGTCTCACAGTGGTGTATAAGTTTCTAGCTACGATTTCTCTAATTAGGTGTTTATATAAGGTCTCTGCTCCCCAATGCCTCTTTCTGTGTTCTTCTCTTACTAGAAACCATGTTAGATGGGAGGGAATGATTAGTTTCCCTTGTGGGGTGAGAGCCCACCCCTCTTTGTTGTATGACCCTTCTAAGTCTATGATAAGTTTCTGATCCTCTTTAGTATATTCTGGCTTATCTTCTAGGGAAATTCGTCCATCAGGGACCAAAGCCCCTTCTGTTTTTACCTTTGTTTTGGCTACCTGTTTTGCCTCTCTGTCCGCCAGCTCATTTCCTCTTTCCAGTTCCGAGTTTACTTTCTGGTGCGCCTTAATGTGCATGATTGCCACTTTCTCAGGGTGTTGGACTGCCTCCAGAAGTTTCAAGATCTCCTCTGCATGCTTGATGTTTTTGCCCTGTGAATTCAATAGTCCTCTCTCTTTCCAGATAGGTCCATGTGCATGTACAACCCCAAAGGCATATTTCGAGTCTGTATAGATATTCACAGCTTTGCCTTGGGCCAATTCCAAGGCACGGGTCAAAGCAATTATTTCTGCCTTCTGAGCAGAAGTATTCATGGGCAAAGGTCCTGACTCTATTATATCTTGACTGGTGGTGACGGCATACCCAGCATACCTTTTACCATTTAGGACATAGCTGCTTCCATCCGTGAACCTATTCTCTGTGTTCTCCATAGGACTGTCTCTCAGGTCCAGACGGCTCGAATATGTTGCTTCAATGGTTTCCAGACAATCACGATGCATTGGTTCTCCTGTATTCCCACTGAGGAAAGAAGCTGGATTGACAATGTTAGTGATTACAATTTCCACATCATCTTGTTCCACCAGTATGGCCTGATATCTCAAGAATCTTTGTGGGGACAGCCAGTGTCCTCCTTTCGCTTCTAGTACTGAAGATACTGTATGGGACACTAACACAGTCATTTTCTGGCCCAGGGTGAACTTTCGGGCTTCCTGGATGTTTAATACTACAGCCGCAACTGCCCGCAAGCATCCAGGCCAGCCTTTCGCAGTTGTATCCAATTGCTTGGAGAAATATGCAACTGCTCACCAATACGGGCCTCAATCTTGTGCCAATATCCCTAAGGCAATTCCCTGTTTTTCGTGAGAGAAAAGGATAAACGGTTTACTCACGTCTGGGAGTCCCAAGGCTGGAGCTGACATCAAGGCCTTTTTTAACGACTCGAAGGCCTGTATGGTCTCTTTAGTCCATTTAAGGGGTTTCTGTTCCGTAGTCATTAGGGTATACAGGGGTTTGACAAGCAGCCCATAATTATAAATCCACAGCCGACACCACCCAGTCATTCCCAGAAAAGTTCGTAGTTCCTTCACTGTTTGCGGTCTTGGGGTTTGGCATATTGTCTCTTTTCAGGCCTGTCCCAAAGTCCTTTGTCCGGCACTGATCTCATAGCCCAAATATATCACCGTACACTGCGCCACTTGGGCCTTCTTCTTAGATACCCGGTATCCTTGGAGTCCTAAAAAATTCAGCAGACTCACCGTCCAGGTTATACAAGCATCCTCTGTCTTGGTGGCAATCAAGAGATCATCTACATATTGTAACAGTTTCCCTTCCTCGGGTGGGGCTTCCCAAGACTCTAAATCTTTTGCGAGTTGGTTACCAAATATGGTGGGGCTGTTTTTGAACCCTTGTGGCAACACCATCCAGGTGAGCTGAGTCTTACGTCCACTTTTAGGATTTTCCCATTCGAATGCAAATATTTTCTGGCTGGCTTTATGGAGAGAGAGGCAAAAGAAGGCATCCTTCAAATCTAAGACTGTAAACCAGGCTAGTTCAGGTGTCAATACAGTCAGTAGGGTGTATGGTTTTGCCACTACTGGGTAGAGGTCTTCAATTATTTTTATTTATAGCTCGTAAGTCCTGGACTATCCGGTATGACCCGTCAGGTTTACAGATAGGTAATATGGGATTGTTAAAATCAGATTCACATTCTCTTAGCAACCCCAGTTGTAAAAATTTTTCTATTATTGGTTGAATTCCCTCCCTATCCTCCTTCCTTAAGGGATATTGTTTGACTCTTACCGGTGGTCGTCCCTCTTTAAGTTTGACCTCAACAGGTGTAGCATTTTGCTCTTCCTGGTATATCTGTGGCCCATGCCCCGGGATATACCTCGTTCATGATTTCTTCGCTGATTTTTCCTCCCACGGGGACACTAGCTAGGGATAAGCTCGTTATCTGAATATACTGCCGGTCATTTACCTCCAGAGTAATCTCTCCTTTTTCAAATTTAATTATTGCACCCAATTGTTCCAATAAGTCTCTCCCCAAAAGTGCCTTCGGGGAATTGGGCATGTACAGGAACCTGTGAATGCCCCATTGTTTTCCCAGTTTATATCTCAGAGGTTCGCAAAAATATGCCTCAAAGCTTGATTTAAGACTGAATACGTAGCCCCTGTATCAATCAAAAATTCTACTTTCTTTTGTTCCTCCCCTAGCTTCATTATAACCAGTGGATCCCCTAGGGTAGATTCCTCTGGTCCCCATCAGTCTACCTTCATGTGAGCCAACACTCTTCCCTTTTGGTTGTTCCATGCCTTTTCCTTATTTTTCCACCTTTCCGGACACTTGCTTTCCCAGTGTCCAGATCTTTTGCACCACGCACATTGATCCTTGCCTAATCGAGGCAGTCCTTGTCTGGGTTTTCTCTCTTCCCCCTCCCTGATGACCGCCACCACCCTTCTTTGCCCTCGTTTACAATCATCCTCTCTATTACTGAACACTCTCCACGCCTCATCCAGTAACACTTCCAGACTTCTACTTTCTGTGGGACGCAGCTTTTGGAGTTTCCGTCTAATATCCCCTGTAGACTGTCCTAAAAATAGAGAGACTAGTTGCTGTACTCCTACCTCAGACCCAGGATCCAGCGGTGTGTGGCGGTGCATTACATCTCTCAGTCGGTCCAGGAACTCAGATGGTGACTCGGAGGGACCTTGTTTAATTGCATATAATGCTGACCAATTGATGGTCTTAGGAATGGCTCTCTCCATTCCTTTTGAAATCCATCCTTGATATGCTCGTAATCTTTCCATATGTGCTGATTTATTTGGATCCCACTTTGGATCCCGCAGGGGGAAATATTCTTTAACGTCCCCTCCCGTGATCTTATAATGATCTTCAGCTAAATCCCCAGCAACCTTTAAAATCTGTTGCTTTTCCGTTTCTGTCATATATTCCAATAATAGCTGCATATCATTCCAATCAGGGTTATGTTGCTTTATGATAAACTGAAAATGTTTGGTTACGCCCACAGGATCATTCCTATAATCCTTGGCAACCTTTTTCCACGCCTCCAAATCGGTAGTGGAAAAAGGTACCTTAATCAACATTGTCCCTCCCTCTGGTCCTACTGCCTCTCGAAGCGGTGCCTGCAAAATCAGAGGTTTCCCCCTAGTCCGGGAGGCTACGGGGCTGTCCGGAGGAGTAGGAGTTCCCTCCGAGTCCACATCTCGTTCCTGTGACCGAGGGGGAGACTTAAACAGATCAGTTAAATCCTGTTCTGATGCTTGATAATTTTTATTTATCTTAGTGATCTTTGTCCAATACTACATGCTGAGCAGCACCGCCTCAGTTTTCCTTTTAATCCTTTATTCTCTCGCTCGAGGGCGAGTACCATAGGGTCCTGCGGTGGCACTATTCCACAATCCCTCTGCCACTCCGGATGGTTTCGGAGGGTAAAGAACATATCTGCATATGATACCTCATCCCATTTCCCTTCTCTTCTTAAAAATAACATTAACTGCAACATAGTATTATAATCTAGTGATCCATCCAGTGGCCACATGGCCCCATCTTCCAACTTATATAACGGCCACCACTGATTACAATACTTCACAAGAATTTTCTTATTTTCTGTACCTCCATTTCCCACAATTTCTTTCCAATGGGCAAGCACACAACCTAAAGGACTTTTCTTGAGGATACCCCCTTGAGTATTACCCATCTTTAAGTTTCTTTATTTAATTTTTCCAACTATTTTCTCTTTCTGCTGTGCTTCAATTTCCACACAAACCTCTTCTTGCAAACTGTTCTAACTCTTTCCCAGTCCTCCTCCCACACGTTCCAGATCCCTGGGATTAGATTCTCCTTTCCACATACAAATTTTACCATCTCGGCTTCCTGTTGAGCCTTTTCCCAGTCATAAAAATGAGGGATTTGGGGAAGACACTTAAAACATTCTGCCTTTCGCCTCTTAGATAAACAATACCACTTTTTTCCACAGGACTTACACTTCAGCAAAACCCAGGCCGAGTGCCAATTCCTGCCCAGCCTGTTAGTCGAAGTTAATCCACATATAAAACAAGGGATCACCCCCACCTGCCTGCCAATATGGGGATTTAAAAGGGTATCTGGGACAGGTTGTTCCCAGTCTAGGGCTACTATTTGTCCACCCAGTGTTACATACACTCCTTTTAATATAACTGACTCTCCCCCCTCCTTATCCAATCTCCTCCTTCGTTTAAATATTCCCAAGGTTCGAGCCCAAACCACCGAAGGAGTGACTTCCTCTGTTCTGCCACTTTGATGATTAGCCAAACCCCTGATAGGAGAGCGACTAAACACCACAGCAGCCTAACTTACATATATCAGAAAAAACTTTTACAGATCTTTCACTCGTGTCAGATGTTTGGTCCGTCTCTGAGTTCCTTGGAGAGTCACGAAACCGCAACTCAGGACTCCCCCTCACTTTACAACGATGCTGCGTCTTAAAACACACACACACACACACAAGTGCTTTTAACACAAAATACCCGGGCATTTACAAATAAGACATGAAATTATCACTCCAGTTAGTATCCCTCCAGCAGCTGCAAATATTACTTAGTTGACATATCACAATTGTGAGAGGCTCGCTTACCCTTCTCCTGCTTCTCAGACAGTCATTAGCAGGTCCGTCCTGGCTCCCGATGCCGGGATGCAGCGATAACCTCGGATTCACTCCATCTACTCCCAAGATCGCTAGCGGCCGCTCTATCAGTCAGCGAATCCCCTTACTACAATACAGGGTACCCTCTTCCCATACGGGGACTATGCTGCACGCCAGACGTCTCTGCGCGTTTTACCAGCAGCCCCGGCCACGCGTGGGCGTCCCCTACGACTTACTGGCCCCCTCATTAAACATACCATTTGCCCGCAGCTTCAGGAGGTTGTTGTCTACTCCCACGGTGAGCGGCTGGGAGTGGAGGCTCCTCCGAGGAAAGTACTCGGGGCGCGCCTAGGGGCGTCCGCTCCACAGTCGATCCCGCAGCTGAGCAGAGAATCTCCTGGCTGGTTCGCCAAAACTGACGTGCGGAAATCAGAATCCACAACCGCAAGGTTGTAAAGTAGGTATGTTTTTATTCAGCGCTGGGCAGCACGGGGGGTCATCCCACCAAATTCGTGCGCACCTAACGCAGCAGCTCGTATCATATTTATGCAGCAAAGTGTTACATATTCATAAGGTTTCGCAATACGCCTATACATATTAACTATCTATCCCGCTTCGTATGCAAATGAGCCATTTCCGTGATCTCCTCCCCACCGAGCATGCGCGGTTTCTTCTGGTGGTGGTCGTTGAGGGTCGAGAGGATGAAGGCAAACCCTCTCTTCTTCATCACCACAAGTGACTCTTTATTCCTGCGTAAGCTCAGTCTCTCTTTTATCAGACTCCACAACCGCAAGGTCAATTCCAGCAGGTTTCTTTAGCAAGGCCGGCCATGGCTGTTCTGTTCTCTGCAACTCTCCTCTGCTATTTCCTGATTAAACGTCTTACACGATGGCCAAGGTTATAATTATAGATATGGGTTAAGCAATGCAATGGCTACAAGGTTATAGATATATGTTTTGCGTCAAGCATGTTCCCTCCTGCTATTAGCCCTTAAGTGTTAGTTCTCTCTATCAATACCAGCAATCCCACTTGTCAGTGACATAATGCTTTGTTGTTATTTGGTCTGAGAAAATGTTGGCTACTATAATTCGTGTGGCCTTTTCATGTGTTGATCTGTTGATCATTCTGCACCCTATTTGGATTTCTGTTCCTGTTTTCCCCCTCAGAAGTGGAACCTATCTGTTATCATTGCTCCACTCGTGTCTTGGAAACACCTTAGCTCCATGCATAACCACAGTAGCTAAATTCAAGTTTTCTTTGAAGGTGTGTGTTCCCATAATTTCAGTGTATTTAACATAAGCTTGGGACCATGGCCATTCTGGGTCTTTCTGGCTACAAATCAAAGGAAGTTGTATTAAGATTAAGGTGAAACACCACATCATTAATTCAACTTGATTATAACTATTAATCTAATTAAGAACACAAACATAATCTAAATGTACAATGGCTCAGCAGCATCTTGAGTGCAATTCATTAATTGTGCTTTAAGATTATCTTCAATGGTCCTTTAATTCATCTGTTCACATGCAGTTCATTCAGGATTCCTGTGAACACAGAAAAAAAACCCCAAAACGTGCTTGGTCGTATTCAACCGGCAGGGTTAAGTTAGAATGTAGATACCACCCCATCAATGCCTGACTGTGTGGTTGCTGGCAGCAGGTATTGTCTCACATTGGTAAATTCTGACTGGAGAGCCACTGCATAGCTAACACCCTCCGGGCAGGGTGGCTCACTGTCCTCCCTGGGGGCCTAGGTTTTTTGGCAGTGTATCTTTCATGTCAAGCAAATCCCTCTGTGGCACTGAGGGTGTGGGTTTGTCAGGGGCTATAGGCTTCCCTGGTGACTGATCTCTCTTTAGCGAATCAATTCTCTTGCTCAGCAATTTTACCAGAGCTCAGAGATCAGCAGTGAATGAGCTGTGTAACAACCGGTGAGACTCCCATCACCACAGCCCGTCACCAGAGGTCATTGAGCTCCTTATCAAATATAGGTTTGACCTCGGGTTTCAGCTTAGGAGTATGGACTTGACAGACTTGGCGAGGGGGGTGGTCATGGGGCCTCTCAACAGTTGAACCGACCCAGCCCATCCTGCGTCCATAATCTACCAATTCCTGTACAAAATCACCCCAAGTAGTTACATGAGCCTGTCCTGCCTCTTCTTTCCATTGCACACCACTCTGTTGCACAGCATTGCGGGTGGCTTGTATGTCATCTTGCACATTCGCCACATATGTCTTTAGACTATCTGGGAGTCCATGGATAAGGGGGATTAATCTAGATGGATCGATAGGGGCTAACATCAGGGATCTCCTTAACAATCTCCGCTCTTACATTGCCTGTATACAGGCTGCTTTTTGCACAGATGCAGACAAGTCAGTGAACCCTGAGGTCTTTGTCACAGGAGGGTCTCCCCTATCTTGCGGGTCAATACCCTTGGCCCAATAAGCAGCCCGTGTGGTCAATGAATAATTATGATCACCTGGCATGGTGGTTAAAAATACTCCAGGACCCTAATAACCTCCTGCTTCTTCCTTACTTAACAAAATGTTATCCCCTCCTGTGAGGGAGACACGCCACACATATTCGGTCTTGGACTCCCCTGGGTGCCGCGAGTATTTTTCCCACAGCTTTGCTAAATCAGTAGGAGACCATGAGACAGTCTGCATAGTGGTACGAACATCATTTCCCCCCTCATTTGTGACCTCGGTTTTAATGAGCGGCCATAGAGACACAGGCTCTGGGGTATAATCATAATTGGAACCCTCCTCTGGTTCACCATAGTCATTATCATCATACCAGATATCTTCATCCCACATTTCAGGGTTAGTATGCTGAGCGATTTTGCGGATCTGTGCTGTGGAATCACTACCTGTCAGCACTGATTCCAGCACAGAGTGCAACTTTTCCTAAAACGGATTTTCTAATGATTTTTCACCAACAGCCAAAAATAGTGTCTTAGGCAGCTCATTTTCCTTCTTTAAATTTGTATTTTCTATTAGGAGGGTATCTACTCGCATTCCTAACTGTTCCCGTTAAAAATTTAGTGCTCTCTGTAACACCTCATTGTATGACTTTAAAGTAACATATTCCACATCTGCAATTCGTTCAGGAGATGGGGATTCCTTAGCGTCCCTCTGCGTGCATGATAAACAAGCTCCTAAAATCGCGCAGACAATTCCTTTACCCTTACCATCTTTAACCTTCTGCTCACTCCTGCGCTGTTTGATTCGCTCTATTATTTTATCTTCATCTTTCCAAAACATTTGGGCCCACTCCTTCCCAGCCTGGGAAGGGGCACAGTTATATTTTTGCAGCAGTTTATCCATGGCAATCCTGCCAACAATGCCAATTTTTCCATTGCATTACAGGGCAAAGTAATTTGGCAGAAAATAAATCCCCTTGCATTCCAGCCTGTCCTCAGATATCAGAGGGGCTGGGGGCGGCTAGGCTTAGGTTCTGAGTGATGCCCAATTCGGTATTACAAGTCCAGTCGTGTTCAATATGTAAATTGAACTGTCACGATTATGGGTGCACTAATAACATCATACACCTTCAGTCTAGTGGCATTCCATGAACTAGCATGGCCACACTTAAGGAGTTGGGCTGCATTCACTAAGAATTCTCACAGCTAGATTAATGAAAAGTGTAGTTTATTGAAGCAACAGATGCACAAGTTCTTTTGGATTGCTGGTGATAAAGTTACTGTCTGGAAAGCACGTGCAAATACTAAGAATGTTAGTAATACAATGTCCTGGTTCCGGCAGGGATGGGGTTAATTTCCCCAAGGATGGGAGGGGCCACAGGTATTCCACACCATATAAGCCATGCCCGGGCGGTAGGGGGGAGCGGCCGGGGGAAGGGGGCAGGAAGTTGCTGCTCAGTGTGGGCTGCGGGGGTCCGGGTCCGGGTCCGGGTCCGGGTCCGGGTCCGGGTCCGGGTCCGGGTCCGGGTCCGGGTCCGGGTCCGGGTCCGGGTCCGGGTCCGGGTCCGGGTCCGGGTCCGGGTCCGGGTCCGGGTCCGGTCGGTGAGCGGCAGCGCCGCCGCCCTAATCGCAGTTGTATATTCCTTTATCTGTGTTATTGTTACCGTTCTCTCTTCCCTTTGCTGTTCGGTTAAACTGCCTTTATCTCAACCCACGAGTTTTGCCTTTTTTTTTCCTTCTATTTCCCCCCCACGGCTGTGGGGGAGGGGGGGGGGGGGTGGAGCGAGCGGCCGCGTGGTTCGTTGCTGCCGGCTCACGACAGTCCTTTTTGGTGCCCAACATGGGGCTCGAAGGGTTGAGATAATGACAGATCCGACCCGAGATTGTTAACACGAGTTTGTTATATATATTTCTCATATTAGTTAGATAATAGCTGGTTACAATGTTGCTTCGTTTGTTTGCGTGGCTGTGTTATGTAAATTCCTACGTGCTCTATGTACTCCCCGTGATGCTGTTTGTTACCTCAGGGAGAGGGATGAGGATTATCATTTTGCTGTCCTGTGCGATATCAGCGTATGATATGATAACATCACTGCTCAGGTCGCTGTGTTGGGGTGTTCATGCAGTATTGCTGTCCTGCCCATACCTTGGTCGCCGTCTCTCAGAATTTATTAATAATCACACCCAATCTATGGGGGAAACAGGGGGGGATATTTTCCCCGGCTCTTTTGCCCCACTTTTCTCCTTCAGGCCAGGTTTTGAGAATTTCGAATATCCTCTGGATGCTCAAACCAGCATGTTCCTATTGCTGTGTCTCCTGAATGTGTTTCAGGTCTTGTTCAGGGTTAAACAACTGTTTAAGACTACCACCCAGAGATCTGCCCCGAGGCTGGATAGTCAGGGGTGGCATGGCATGTGGGAGAATATGGGCAGGTATCTAGAGAACTTCTCACCTCCAATGGTTTGGGACTTCACCCCCGAACAACTATAGGACCCTGATAAAGTGGTAGAATTTTTAAAAGGAAAATGCTGTGGCTATTCCAGAGATGCACAACTCATTGCACTGTGCTGGGCCCTGGCAAGTATCTACCAAACACTGCTTGATATTATGCAGCACCCTCAGGGGAAAGAGGGGGAAACCAAACCAGTAGGCACTGCAGCTATCCCAACCCCTGTAGCAGACAATGCAGTGGCTCAAACCCCAGTGGCGGACACTGCAGCTGAACCGGACAACGAACCCGTGCCCATATCAGTTGCTCCTATACAGAAGAAGAAATACACCAAGAAATCAGTTCACTTAGTCAAGGATGATGATGAACCAGGGCCATCAAAGGAAACGGAGGAAGAGATGGAACCAGAGATAATCACCCGATCTCTATCCCTCAGTGAGCTGAGAGATATGTGAAAAGATTTCAGCCGACTTCCGGGTGAGCACATTGTCACCTGGCTGCTCCGATGCTGGGATAATGGGGCCAGTAGCTTGGAATTAGAGGGCAGGGAAGCCAGGCAGCTGGGATCCCTGTCTAGGGAAGGGGGCATTGACAAGGCGATTGGGAAGGAGACACAAGCCCTCAGCCTCTGGAGGCGACTCCTGTCAGGTGTGAGGGAAAGGTATCCCTTCAGTGAAGATGTTGTATGTCATCCGAGCAAGTGGACCACCATGGAAAAAGGTATCCAGTACCTAAGAGAACTAGCCGTGCAGGAGATGATTTACTATGACCCAGATAACACACAGTTACCCACAGATTCTGATGAAGTCCAATGCACAAGGCCCATATGGCGGAAGTTTGTACGGAGTGCACCATCATCGTATGCCAACTCCTTGGCAGTGATGGAATGGAAAGGCGAAGAGGGACCAACGGTGGATGAGGTGGCTGGCCGACTCCGGCAATATGAAGAAAGTCTCTCTTCCCCCCTTGTCTCAGCTGTGGAGAAACTGTCCCAGAAGGTCCAACAACTTGAAGAGAATATATCCTACTTCCCACCTGTACAGGCCAGCATCTCAGCTATTAGGAGCAGGTGTTTCCCTACTCAAGAGGGAGAGTCTAGAGGGTACACACCACGAGGCACCCTGTGGTTTTACCTGTGCGACCACAGTGAGGACATGAGGAGGTGGGATGGACAACCTACCTCGACCCTACGGGCACGGGTACGTGAATTGCAAGGAAGAACAATCACAAAAGGGGATCCCTCCAGGAAAAGTGCTGCTCCTGTTTCCAGCCGGCAGCCCCCTAGACAGAGTAGAAGGCCTGATCTTACCTCCAATCCTCTTGAAGGGACCTCCAAGTCATTTCTGCAACAAGTGAGTAATGGATACTATGATCAGGATTAGAGGGCCCCTGCCTGCAGCCTCGTGGAGGAAAGGGGCAACCGGGTTTATTGGAACGTGTGGATTCGATGGCCTGGCACATCAGAGGCACAGGAGTATAGGGCTCTAGTGGACACTGGAGCTCAATGTACCTTAATACCGTCAAGTTACAGAGGGGCAGAACCCATTTGTATTTCTGGAGTGACAGGGGGATCCCAAGAGTTGACTGTATTGGAAGCTGAAGTGAGCCTAACTGGAAATGAGTGGCAAAAGCATCCCATTGTGACTGGCCCAGAGGCTCCGTGCATCCTTGGCATAGACTGTCTCAGGAGAGGATACTTCAAGGACCCAAAAGGATACCAGTGGGCTTTTGGCATAGCTGCTTTGGAGACGGAGGAAATTAAACAGCTATCTACATTGCCTGGTCTCTCGGAGGACCCTTCTGTGGTAGGTTTGTTGAGGGTCAAAGAACAACAGGTGCCGATTGCTACCATAATGGTGCATCGGCGACAATAGTGCACTAACCGAGATTCTCTGATCCCCATCCATATGCTGATTCGTCAACTAGAGACTCAAGGAGTGATCAGCAAGACCCGCTCACCCTTTAATAGTCCCATATGGCCAGTGCTAAAATCTAATGGAGGGTGGAGGCTAACAGTGGACTATCATGGTCTGAATGAAGTGACACCACCGCTGAGCGCTGCTGTGCCAGACATGCTAGAACTTCAATACGAACTGGAGTCAAAGGCAGCCAAGTGGTATGCAACAATTGATATCGCCAATGCATTCTTCTCAATCCCTTTGACAGCAGAGTGCAGACCACAGTTTGCTTTCACTTGGAGGGGTGTCCAGTACACCTGGAATCGACTGCCCCAGGGGTGGAAACACAGCCCCACCATTTGCCATGGACTAATCCAGACCACACTAGAACAGGGTGAATCTCCGGAACATCTGCAGTACATTGACGACATCATCGTATGGGGCAACACAGCAGAAGAAGTTTTTGAGAAAGGGAATAAAATAATTCAAATCCTTCTGAAAGCTGGTTTTGCAATAAAACGAAGTAAGGTCGAGGGACCTGCACAGGAGATCCAGTTTTTAGGAATAAAATGGCAAGATGGACGCCGTCAGATCCTGATGGATGTGATCAACAAAATAGCAGCTATGTCTCCACCAACCAGTAAAAAGGAAACACAAGCTTTCTTAGGTGTTGTGGGGTTTTGGAGGATGCATATTCCAAATTACAGTCTGATTGTGAGCACTCTATATCAAGTGACCCGGAAAAAGAATGACTTTAAATGGGGCCCTGAGCAATGACAAGCCTTCGAACAAATTAAGCAGGAAATAGTTCATGCAGTAGCCCTGGGGCCAGTCCGGGCAGGACAAGATGTTAAACATGTGCTCTACACCGCAGCTGGGGAGAATGGCCCTACCTGGAACCTCTGGCAGAAAGCACCAGGGGACATTCGAGGTCGACCCCTGGGGTTTTGGAGTCGGGGATACAGAGGGTCTGAAGCCCGCTATACTCCAACCGAAAAAGAGATATTGGCAGCATACGAGGGGGTTCGAGCTGCTTCGGAAGTGGTTGGTACTGAGGCACAGCTCCTCTTGGCACCTCGACTGCCGGTGCTGGGCTGGATGTTCAAAGAAAGGGTCCCTGCCACACACCATGCAACTGATGCCACGTGGAGTAAGTGGATTGCACTGATCACACAGCGGACTCCAATGGGAAACCCCAATCGCCCAGGAATACTTGAAGTGATCATGGACTGGCCAGAAGGCAAAGATTTTGAAATATCACCAGAGGAGGAGGTGACGCGTGCGGAAGAGGCTCCACCGTATAATAAACTACCAGAAAATGAGAAGAAACATGCCTTGTTCACTGATGGGTCCTGCCGGATTGTGGTAAAGCATCGGAAGTGGAAGGCTGCTGTGTGGAGCCCCACACGACGAGTTGCAGAAGCCACTGAAGGACAAGGCGAATCGAGCCAGTTTGCAGAGGTGAAAGCCATCCAGCTGGCTTTAGACATTGCTGAACGAGAGAAATGGCCAGTACTTTACCTCTATACTGATTCATGGATGGTGGCAAATGCTCTGTGGGGGTGGTTACAGCAGTGGAAACAGAGCAACTGGCAGCGCAGAGGTAAACCCATCTGGGCGGCTGAACTGTGGCAAGATATTGCTGCCCAGCTAGAGAATATGGTTGTAAAAGTACGTCATGTAGATGCCCACGTACCCAGGAGTCGCGCCACTGAGGAACATCAAAACAATCAGGCCGCTAAGATTGAAGTGGCTCAGGTGGATCTGGACTGGCAACACAAGGGTGAATTGTTCATAGCTCGGTGGGCTCATGATGCCTCAGGCCATCAGGGAAGAGATGCAACATATAGATGGGCTTGTGACCGAGGGGTGGACTTGACCACGGACACTATTGTACAGGTTATCCACGAATGTGAAACATGTGCTGCAATTAAGCAAGCCAAGGGGTTAAAGCCTCTTTGGTATGGAGGATGATGGCTAAAATACAAATATGGGGAGGCCTGGCAGATTGATTATATTACACTCCCACAAACCCGCCAAGGCAAGCGCCATGTGCTCACAATGGTGGAAGCAACCGCCGGGTGGCTGGAAACATACCTTGTGTCCCATGCCACCGCCCGGAACACTATCCTGGGCCTTGAAAAACAAGTCTTATGGCGACATGGCACTCCAGAGAGGATTGAGTCAGACAACGGGACTCATTTTTGAAACAGCCTCATAGACACCTGGGCCAAAGAGCATGGCATTGAGTGGGTATATCACATCCCCTATCATGCACCGGCCTCAGGGAAGATAGAACGATACAACGGACTGTTAAAGACTACACTGAGAGCCATGGGTGGTGGGACTTTCAAACACTGGGATACGCATTTAGCAAAGGCCACCTGGTTAGTCAACACCAGGGGATCTGCCAATCGAGCTGGCCCTGCCCAGTCAAAACTTCCACGTACAGTAGAAGGGGATAAAGTCCCTGTAGTGCACACGAAGAATATGTTAGGGAAGACAGTCTGGGTTAGCCCTGCCTCAGGCAAAGGCAAACCCATCCGTGGGATTGCTTTTGCACAAGGACCTGGGTGCACGTGGTGGGTGATGCGGGAGCATGGGGAGGTCCGATGTGTACCTCATGGGAATCTGATTCTAGGTGAGAATAGTCAATGAATCAAATCTTATGATGGTATGTGCTAAACAACCCTGTCACTGTGTGTCATCATTACTGTAACTGCTATCAAGGGTACTACGGTGAGAATCTCCCAAACCAATGACAGATGGACTTTGATAAAGCGGAGTAAAGTGCAGCGGTGAGGTAATAAGAACTGACCTCAGCAGCTGGCGCCCAGCCACTTCCTTGAGATCAACGTCTTCAATCTGCGAACTGCAGGCATGGGCCACACCGGGTACACCAGCCGTGAGCTCCAAAATGCAGCATGCACAAGTCCAGCACCACACCATTTTGCCTGTCCCGAGAGATTGCTTTCACAGATGGGGCCCACAGTGATGGACTAAATTAACTCAATGAACATTTTAGAGGGACCGCCCATGGACGGTGGGGATTAAATCTGTATGTATATAGATGTACATATGTATATATATATAAAAGACAGGGGAAAGTGGTGGTAAATGATTGGGAACTGTAGGATCTGGGCATGGCGCAGATGGTATGGAATAAGGGGTGGACAATGTCCTGGTTCCGGCAGGGATGGGGTTAATTTCCCCAAGGATGGGAGGGGCCACAGGTATTCCACACCATATAAGCCATGCCCGGGCGGTAGGGGGGAGTGGCTGGGGGGAGGGGGCAGGAAGTTGCTGCTCAGCGTGGGCTGCGGTGGTGCTGGTCCGGGTCCGGTCGGTGAGCGGCGGTGCCCTAATCGCGGTTGTATATTCCTTTATCCGTGTTATTGTTACCGTTCTCTCTTCCCTTTGCTGTTCGGTTAAACTGCCTTTATCTCAACCCACGAGTTTTGCCTTTTTTTTTTCCTTCTATTTCCCCCCCACGGCTGGGGGGGGTGGGGGGGTGGAGTGAGCGGCCGCGTGGTTCGTTGCTGCCGGCTCAGGCCAAACCACGACATACAGCCTGGCTACAAACACATTAAGTCATAAAGCAACTCTATAGAGATTTGTAAGTTTCCCATGGAAGCACTTGGTATAGCCAAGTATTCAAATCTTACCCACAAATATCCTTATGGGGGGGGAGAGAGGGCTGATCCCAGAAGTCAGGGGTGGTCAGCGATGGTGTTTCCCTGATTGCATTGGTATCTTTCCTAACATCCCTCCTCTCTTAAGCTATTTTTATACTAATTTTTACCTTTCAGGTGGAGCTTGAGGGACTCTAGTCATACATACTTTTGTTATGATTGGTGAAAAATTTTCTTGCTTTGTTTTTAAAGGTATAGACTACGAAAAATTCAGAGCGCAGGCTCTGTGAGGAGTGATCGCATCTTGGAGGCAGGTAGCCTTTGGGATGGAGGTGTGTTTTGGTATTATAATGACATTATAATGAGTAAAGTTCACCCAAATGATAGCATTTTGTCAAAAAATGACAGATTGTTGGCACAGGGTAGCAATTAGGCAGCTTATCAGTTCCATAAGACCTTCAAGTTCCTATTTTATCACAGAATTTGGCTGTGGTGTTTCCATTCTGCTCCATCCCCCCTGCAATTTCTCTTAGAGTCAGCACACCAGACTCCCCTGGTATTACCAACATCTAAGGTTGTCTAGGGAAACTCTGTGGAATGTATCCCTTGCACACCAGATGCATTCTGCCCTGAAAGTTTCTTCAATGCTGTACCTTTCCTTAAAATATGAGTAAGTTTAATTTCTAAGTCACCTCCAGCAATTATTCCACACCAAGTGCAAGGTCCTGCACCTGGGTTGAGGCAACTTCCAGTAGAAATGCAGGCTGGGGGATGAAGGGATTGAGAGCAGCCCTGTGGAGAAGGACTTGGGGGTACTGGTGAATGAAAAACTGCACGTGAGCCGACTATGTGTGCTCACAGCCCAGAAATCCAACTGTATCCTGAGCTGCATCAAAAGAAGCATGGCCAGCAGGTCGAGGGAGGTGATTCTTCCCCTCTACTCTGCTCTCGTGAGACCCCACCTGGAATATTGCGTTCAGCTCTAGAGCCCTCAGTACAAGAAAGACATGGACCTGTTGGAGTGGGTCCAGAGGAGGGACACACAAATGATCAGAGGGATGGAACAACTCTCCTGTGAAGACAGGCTGACAGAGTTGGGGTTGTTTAGCCTAGAGAAGCGAAGGCTCTGGGGAGACCTTATAGCAGCCTTGCAATATATAAAGGGGGCTTATAAGAAAAAGGGGGACAAACTTTTTAGCAGGGCCTGTTGCAATAGGACAAGGAATAATGTTTTTAAACTAAAAGAGGGTAGATTTAGACTAGATATAAGGAAGAAATTTCTTCCTCTGAGGGTGGTGAAACACTGGAACATGTTGCCTAGAGAGGTGGTAGATGCCCCATCCCTGGAAACGTTCAAGGTCAAGCTCTGAGCAACTTGATCTGGTTGAAGATGTCCCTGCTCATTGCAGGGAGGGGGTGGACTAGATGATCTTTAAGGTCCCTTCCAACCTAAACTATTCTATGATTTTGATAATAATTGGCAAACAAACAGACAAAACACATGGAAACAATCTAACTTCTGAAACCTTTTAAAGTTTTTAGAGTGATAAACTAATAAAATTTTGTTTCAAGAAAACCCTTCTCATCCTCTACCGGTTAGCCCTGCACGGGCTTCTCTCTTTTTGACCACATTTCCTATCATTCCAGTATTATCTTCTAAGTAAGACTTGATGTTGCCCCTTCTTGTCTCATGTCTTTTATTCCCCAAACATTGATCTTTCTGTTGTCTTTTTTTTTTAATGACAGACTCTTCTCCTTCCCACACTAATCTTTTTTTTGTAAATATTAAAAACTACCATTAATGCACAATTTCCTATCACACAGTCCTGAGGTGAAAGAATCTGTGGGAAGATGGAAGGTGTGAAAAAATAACTGCTCCAGCCAGGATAGGCATGTGATTTACTGTAGTGCTTCGGCTGAGGCATGAGCCCTCTGATTTTTAAGTCAGCTGATAACTAAGTTCTGTAGGCACAATTGTGGTCCACAATGATTTTGGGATAAACTTTTGATTATGCAAAGTCAGACACTGTCTTTGATGGAATTAAACAAAGAGGAAGATGCTAATGATATTTTCATGCTAATGCAATCGCATTCATGTGACCTTAACCCAATGATGGAAAAAGAGAAAAAGGAAAAAAGTCACTAAATAAATGTTCCTAGAAGTAGGACTTGCTTTGCAAACATGAACATTTGGCAAGTTTCTACATTTACTCAGCAAAACTGAATCAAAAGCTGAGGAAAAGAATCAAAATCAAAGCTGAGGATACTGAGTTGCACTGACCCAAACACACTCGCTTGCTGAAGTTGGCAGGATTTATTTGTTTTAGCACAAGACCAGACAGGAGAACTCAGAACAATCTCCCTGAAGAGAGATATAAAGTTTGTTTTTTAAGGTTTAAAAGGGGATCTTCATTTGAAAAGAAAGGAAAAAGAGCAGAAATTAGATAAACTACACATCTTATTTTACCTAATATTATTTTGTTAAAAGATGTAGGTAGATGAACGGAAGTCATGGTATTATGTCTGTGTGTTTATGTAAACGTGTATATACATACATATACTTTTTAACAGCTCTAAGTCTCCAGAATATATTAGTATCTCTAGGTGCATGTAAGCCAGCTGAATCCTACAGCCTTAATTGCATAACACAGATAAGCACCACACAGCTGTTCGCTCACTCCCCCACCCAGTCTTCTGACTTTGCTTAGGTATATGTCTTCTGACTTTAACCACCAAAAGAACATTTAGGACTTTTAGCTATAATGTCTGTTTATAAATTGTATTCTCATATCAGCCACAGTGCACAATCCAGCAGCTGGACTGTCATTTTCAGAGAATGTACACTTGTGTCCATAGGTACACTGTAAATATTTAACACAAACATTCAAAGTAATTTTCAGTTTCCTTTTTCAGTCATCTTTGCTTCTTTAAACTCTCACAATGAAAAAGTTCTGCTAGAAAATAGAATCAGGAAACTGTTAAGAATCAGTGAAGAATCCAGAGAAAAATGCCCTACCTTAACGTTAAATTAATTATATTACTAATCCATATTGAATTCTTAGACTCTTGCCTGTCCCTTAAAATAGAATCTGAGTGTGGTGGTGGTACTTTCCAAAACAAAAGTCTGTACATCCTAAAAATAAAGTCAAAGTATCAGTCCAAGCATTATGTAGTACCAGTATGTAATCATCCCTGTCTCCCATGGAACTTTGAGCTCCTTATCATTTGTCAGGATTATGCCTTTAAACTAAAGTAAATATTTTGGCAGCTTTCAGTAAAATGAATTCTTGTAAAATATTTAATTTTTTTGACTGGGTACTTTGTCTTTATACTCCATTTTGGTGTTCAAAGGACAGAATGCAGGAGAAGCTTTTTTTTTTTTGCTTGGGGCTCTGCTGAATGACAATAGTCCAATGGAAATCCAAATATGCTGAAATAGTATTATTTGTAGAAAGACAATATATTGCTTTATATTAATAATTCAGAAACATTCCTGCTGCAAAAAGGCTTACAAGGAAAAGTTCCCATTACATAGACTTGAACATGATTTGACTTAATGCGACTTCACTGCCCATGGACATAAAGGTAATTACCTGTATAAAACTTTGTAAGATCGGCACTTTTTTAATCTTCTGCTTTGTTTTATTCTATCAGCAAAGTATCTACATGTCTTGGAGTTAATTTATATGAATTCTGAAGGGATAGACTTAAGATTAAGGGATAGGTCTTAGATTTGTATCATGTGGTTCTTCCTGTGTATTTCTCAACCATAGTGTTTTTCATACTCATCAAACTGAATTTATGTGTGATTATGCACTTAAATTTAATAAATGCACAGATATGGGGGTTTTGTTTTAGCTAAGTTATATAATTTCTGGACCTCGTCAACATGTCAGAGTGCAGAATAAATGACCCATGCTAAGCTCCATGTTGCAGTGGCTAGAATGTTTCTTGTGCCTGCAGCATCTTATCTCTAAAACATGTTAAAGCAGTCAGCGGTATGAACTGTCCTTCATCTCTTTTCTCAAAATGGAAATTTTTACATTGTTTTTGTTATTGAAATTTCTGTTTCATCATTGGTTTACTGATAGATCTTTAGCAAAGACATTATTATGTTGTTACTGCTGTCTAGTGTAGCATACTTTCCCCCAGCTCAGCTCTGTCTCCTGCATTGACCTAAGTGTCCTGAAGCTGAGGGGAAAACAATGCAGCAGCGAGTTGAGTGTGATTTTTTGAGTTCTTTTCTGAATCCAAACCTAGAGTAATTTTCAATTTTGAAGGACTTTTACCCCTAATACCAAAAATATCTTAGGAAAAGCAAATGGCAAATGGAGACCATTGCTTGGAATGCTACGAATCCGTGAATGTAGCTCTTCTTAGTGACATTAGTATTAACTGAGATCAACATTTGAAGGCAGTGGGACTGCTGATTCTGCCTTGGACTGTCTGTCAGAGCAGAATTGTTTCCTGAATGTTGCCAGTTTCTGTGTCTGAAGCAGGAATGCAGTCATGTCGTTGGGTTAGTGGTACACTCTAAACCTATCCTTCAAAGTTGTTGTACTGGCAACAGTTTAAAACTGAAGTCTGGTTATCCATGAGCTCTATGAAAATCAGTGTTGCTTTGACTCCTCTTGTGACAAAAAGCAAGAAATTTTTTTATCATCTGTAACTTAAACTCTGTAGCTCAAAAATCAATATTGTTATTGACATCCAATAAAGGATGGAAATTCTCCTTAGCTCTCCTTTCTTCCTAATGCATTTATATAAACATTTTTATTGTCTTTTAAGGCAGTAGCCAGATTAAGTTTTGGTCTTTCTAGTTTTCTCCCTGCATAACCTCACGACATCTTTGTAGTCCTCCTGAGTTGCCTGCCCCTTCTTCCAAGGGTCATAAGCTCTCTTTTTTTTCCTGAGTTCCAGCCAAAGCTCTCTGTTCAGCCAGGCTGGTCGTCTTCCCTGCTGGCTCATCTTTCAGCACATGGGGACAGCCTGCTCCTGTGCCTTTACAATTTCCTTCCTGAAGAACATCCAGCCTTCCTGGACTCCTTTGCCCTTCAGGACTGCCTCCCAAGGGACTCTGTCAGCCAGGACCCTAAATAGGCCAAAGTCTGCTCTCTGGAAGTCCAAGGTAGCCACCCTCCTTACTTCTCCAAGAATAAAAAACTCTATCATTTTGTGGTCGCTATGCCCAAGACAGCCTCCAACCGTCACATCACCCACAAGTCCTTCTCTGTTCGCAAGCAACAGGTCCAGCTGGGTGCCTTCCCTAGTTGGCTCACTCACCAACTGTGTCAGGAAGTTATCTTCCACACATTCCAGGAACCTCCTAGACTGTTTCCTCTCTGCTGTATTGTATTTCCAGCAGACATCTGGTAAGTTGAAGTCCCCCACAAGAACAAGGGCTAGCAATCTTGAGACTTTTCCCAGCTGCTTATAGAATATTTCATCTGCCTCTTCTTCCTGGTTGGGTGGTCTATAACAGACTCCCACCATGATATCTGCCTTGTTAGCCTTGCCCTTGATTCTTACTGATAAGCACTCAACCCTCTCATCACCATCATTAAGCTCTAGACAGTTAAAACACTCCCTAACATACTGCCTCTCCTTCCTCGCCTGTCCCTTCTGAACAGCCTGTAGCCATCGATAGCTGCACTCCAGTCATGGGATTTGTCCCACCAAGTTTCAGTAATGGCAACTGTATCATAGTTTTCCTGCTGCACAATGGCTTCCAACTCCTGTTTGTTGCCCATGCTGCGTGCATTGGTGTAGAGGCACTTCAGCTGGGCTGTCAGCTGTGTCACCTTCTTAGAGGAACACCAGCCACAGAGCTATGTATTAATAGACTGGGTCCATCTGTTTCTTCCAGTGTTGCTGCCCGCAACTGGAATAAGAGAGGACAAAATAACCTGTGCTCCAGATTCCCTTACCAACTGTCCCAAAGCCCTGAAGTCTCTTTTGATTGCCCTTGGACTATGCGCTGTGGCTTCATCACCATCCACATGGAAGAGCAGTAGTGGGTAAAAGTCCGAGGGCTGTACCAGGCTAGTAAGTCTCCTAGTGATGTCCTTAACCTGGGTCCCAGGGAGGCAGCAGACTTCCCTAAGAGGAGAGTCTGTCCAGTATATTGGACCGTCTGTTCCCCTCAGAAGGGAGTCACCTACAACTATAACCCGTCTTTTTTTCCTTGTGGAGGTGGACATGATACGGGGGTGGTGGTGGTGGTAGGCTTTTCTGACCTTGGCAACACCTCTGGTGTAGATGGACTGTCATCCACATCATCCATTGACTGGCCTTCCACATCCAGAGCCTCATCTTTTAGAACCATTGAGCTGTGGCTTGTGACCTTAAAGTCTATGCTTTTATTTCCTCTAAATATACTTTATTCTGTTTTTTGTGTCTGTCATGTTGAATAAGTAGCTGACAGTGGGCACAGGATGAGAACTCATCTACATGCATTATATAAAACAAAACAGGCAACTCTGAATTATGAGACTAGAATTCCATCAAAGGCTTCTTCTGATATCAAAAATCTGGAAAACAAGTCTCATGCATAGTTCTGAGAATCCTGAGATAGAATTGTAGCCTATTGTCCCGGTTTGAGGTAAAACAGAACCAATTTTCTTTTCAGTAATTTTACTTTGCAGCTCAGCCTCTTCTAACTAACAGAACTCTCTGAAATTAACAGCATATTTTCCAGAGAGTATCTGCTTCCAAAGTGATAAGACCTATGTTTATAGTTTATGCCAAGGCATGGTATGCAGAGAGGCTCTTGCTTATAGTTATTGCTATAACAACCAAGGCCAAACAACTTTGTTATTTGCCCCGTTGGAGGGTCAGAAGCGGAAAAGCGTAATGGGGTCCCACCTGCGGGGAGGAGCAGACAGGACAGGTGACCCAAAACTGACCAAGAGGGTATTCCATCCCATCTGCCTCATGCTCAGTATAAAAGCTGAGGGATCAAAGGGTCAGCCCTCTTTCTTCAATGGCTGGTGTCCGAGGAGGACTCTGTCTGTTAGTCTGCCTTTGATCCCGATCCGTATGTTCCTGAGTCCAATTCCTGAATTCAACTCCCTCCCGTCTGTTACCAAGCCCAGTCTGGGACTTTCCCAGTGCCTGCTGGTGACATGATCATCATCCTGGGAGCTTGATATGGTTTTGTATATATTATATTTCATTATTTTCTTTTTTATTATTTTATTATTAATATTTCATTAAAGTAGTTTAGTTTCTCTTAAACCCATAAGTCTCTTATTTCTCTTCCTCCTCTCCCCTGCAGGGAGAGGTGGGGGAGAGCATCTGTTGCTCATTTTAGTGGCCAAACCAGCCCAAACCACGACACCTAGTAACTCAAAAAGTAGTAATTCAAAATATGCTCAGGTTGGGTTTTGTTTGTTTGTTTCTTAATATAATACTTAGTATTTTAGTATAACACTAGCTACCATTTCTTTAAAAAACAGCCTCACCTTTCAAATTTCTTGTTCCTCTGCCTAAGGTTCCTTCTGAATATTCCCCTAGCCTGCCTCTTCCTGTCCCCCTTCTTTGCTGTCCTTTACCAGTGTAGTTTTCTCTATTGTTCTGTTCCATCTCAAACATTGCCAGAATCCTCCTCACTGCTCTGAGGTTACTGCTTTGGCTCTGCTCAGTGACAGAGAAATACTGTTGGCAATCATAACCTCAGATCTGCCTTCTTCACAGATGCTTAATAATACTTCAGTCTCTGAACAATCACTTGGATTTTACATTCCAACTGTGAGAGGATCCAATTTCTAATCAATAAGATGCTGCATGCATATTTTTAAAAAGATAAAATACTTTTCAGATTACATTAATATAGTCACCTGTTGAATAAAAGAAGTACAGATGGTTATTTTCTTTCTAGCCTGTCCTTGTTGTATACCTAGAAGGTAATATTTCGGTGAATCTTATTAAATTCCCTTCAAAATGTAGCTGTTGATCTCTCTTTTATTCAACAATATTATGTTTGAAGTGAATTCCATTTCTCTGATGCTAACTCTTTTGATAGGCTCTTAAATAATATGATTAATGTTAGTATTAAATTTCAACTTTCTATTTTTATCCATTATTAAACACTACACCAGATGTGGGTGTGAAGGACACTGAGAAGCTGAAGGAGTTCTGCTTTTATTCAGCATTTTTAACTGTCCAAATGTTTTAAGGTTGTGTGTGTGCTGTTTTGGTTTTTTAAGAGCAGAGAAAAACAGGCTTATGCAACTTACTTTGCATAAGTGCAGTGAGTCATTCACATCTATTTCTGGCATGTCTGTGCATGTGTTATATCATTTTATATAACCTTTCTTTCAAAAAGCACTACTGTGAATGCTAAGAATATATTTGCCTTGTAAAATAAAAAAAGAAAAAAAAAGGTGCCCATTAAACAGATAGATGCTTCTCTGTGATGTCTTCTCATAGATGCTGTTCTCTAGAGAGGCATTTTGGTCGTTTGCCTTGAAGCTCTCATTCTACTGGCCTTCAGTGGCAAAATTTATGCTGGTATATAAATGTGTAAGAGAAAGGATGGGTAGCTCTTACATTTCCCCTTAGTAGGCAGAGCTGTGAGGAACTCCAAAACACAACCAATAGAACAGCAAGAGTTTAACATTGCTCCTTTTCTCTCTTTTTCCCCTACACGATCTGGGGCTGCCTCAGTTATGATAATGTTGATTATATATACAGGGGTTTCTAATGTGCATAGCTTCTTCATTATGTGGGCCCTCTCCAGAAGGAAACGCGAGAACTGGTTACCCGGGACAGAGACAGAGCTGAGGTACTCAATGACTTTTTTGCCTCAGTCTTCACGGACAAGGACAGCAGCCGCACTGCCCAAGACGCAGATTGCAAAGGAGAGGATTGGGAAAATGGAGCACTGCCCACTGTAGATGAAGATCAAGTGAGAGACCACCTGAGGAACCTGAAGGTGCACAAGTCCATGGGACCTGATGAGATACATCCGCGGGTCCTGAGGGAACTGGCAGACGAAGTTGCTAAGCCACTAGCCATCATATTTGAGAAGTCATGGCAGTCTGGTGAGGTTCCTGCCGACTGGAAAAGGAGAAACATAACCACTATTTTCAAAAAGGGAAAAAAGGAAGACCCAGGGAACTACAGGCCAGTCAGTCTCACCTCTGTGCCTGGCAAGATCATGGAGCAGATCCTCCTGGAAACTCTGCTAAGGCACATGGAAAATAAGGAGGTGATTGGCAGCAGCCAGCATGGCTTCACCAAGGGCAAGTCATGCCTGACAAATTTGGTGGCCTTCTGTGAGGGAGTTACAGTGTCAGTGGACAAGGGAAGATCTGCTGATGTCATCTACCTGGACTTGTGCAAAGCATTTGGCACTGTCCCACATGATATCCTGGTCTCTAAATTGGAGAGACATGGATTCAACAGATGGACCACTCGGTGGATAAAGAACTGGCTGGACGGTCGCACTCAAAGGGTTGCGGTCAACAGCTCGATGTCCAAGTGGAGACTGGTGACGAGTGGTGTTCCTCAGAGGTCGGTACTGGGACCGGTGCTGTTCAACATCTTTGTCAGTGACATGGACAGTGGGATCGAGTGCATCCTCAGAAAGTTTGCCGATGATACCAAGCTGTGTGGCGAGGTAGACACAATGGAGGGGAGGAATGCCGTCCAGAGGGAACTGGACAGGTTGGAGAGTTGGACCCATGCCAACCTCATGCAGTTCAACAAGGCCAAGTGCAAGGTCCTGCACGTGGGTCAGGGCAATCCCAAGCACAAATACAGGCTCTGCAGAGAATGGATTGAGACGAGCCCTGAGGAGAAGGCCCTGGGTGTGCTGATTGACGAGAAGCTCAACATGAGCCAGCAATGTGCGATCGCAGCCCAGAAGGCCAACCGCGTCCTGGGCTGCATCAGAAGAAGTGCAGCCAGCAGGTCAAGGGAGGTGATTCTGCCCCTCTACTCCGCTCTCGTGAGACCCCACCTGGAGTACTGCACCCAGCTCTGGAGTCCCCAACATAAGAAGGGCATGGACCTGCTGGAGCGTGTCCAGAGGAGAGCCGCAAAGATGATCCGAGGGCTGGAGCACCTCTCCTATGAGGAGAGGCTGAGAGAGTTGGGGCTGTTCAGCCTGCAGAAGAGAAGGCTCCAGGGAGATCTTATTGCGGCCTTCCAGTACCTAAAGGGGGCCTACAGGAGAGCTGGGGAAGGACTTTTTACTAGGGCATGTAGTGATAGGACGAGGGGGAATGGCTTTAAACTGGAAGAAGGTAGATTTAGATTAAATATTAGGAAGAAGTTTTTCACTTTAAGGGTGGTAAGGCACTGGAACAGGTTGCCCAGAGAGGTTGTGGAGGCCCCATCCCTGGAGGTGTTTAAGGCCAGGCTGGATGGGGCCTTGGGCAACCTGGTGTAGTGGGAGGTGTCCCTGCCCATGGCAGGGGGGGTTGGAACTCGATGATCTTCAAGGTCCCTTCCAACCTAAACCATTCTATGATTCTGTAATTCTATGATTATTGCATTGCTTCTTACCACTTAGGGAAGGGTGGAACTTTCCTGAGTCTCAGCACCAACTGGTACTCTTTGCTTAATGATGCAATCATCAGGCACAGTCAACATGGATTCACAAAGGGAAAGTCCTGTTCAAGTAATTTGATATCCTGCTATGATGAGGTCACCTGCCTAGTGGGTGAAGGAAAGGCGGTGGATGTAGTTTCTCTGGATTTTAGGAAGGCTTTTGATATGGTCCCTCACAGCATCCTTCTTGACAAGTTGTCCAATTGTGGGATGAGCAGGTTCACGGTGCGCTGGGTGAAGAACTGGCTGAACAGCAGGGCTTAAAGGGTTGTAGTGAATGAGGCTACATCCAGCTGGTGGCCAGTCACTAGCGTCATTCCTCAGGGCTCAATTCTAGGGCCAGTTCTGTTCAATATATTAATCAATGATCTGGATGCAGGAGTTGAACGCACCATTAGCAAGTTTGCTGATGATACCAAACTGGGAGGTGCTGTTGACTCGCTTGAGAGACAAGATGCCTTGCAGAAGGATCTAGATAGATTGAAAGATTAGGCAATGATTAATGGCATGAAATTTAACAAGAACAAATGCCTGCACCTGGGATGGAGTAACACCTTGCATAAGTATAGGATGGGAGGGGGTGGCTGGAGAGCAGCCCTGCAGAAAGGGATCTGGGGGTGCTGGCTGACAGCAGGCTCGAAATGAGTCAGCAGTTTGCCCTGGAAGCTAAGAGGGCAAACCACATTGATGCGCGGAAACAAACTCTACAATGCACAGAGAGTTATAAAGCAGGTATGTTTATTGCAGTGCTGGGTGCAAGGGGGATCTCTCCTCTGAACTTGCACACCGTATCACAAAGCAGGTGCTTATTTATGACACAGAAGCATACATATACATTATCAGCTTTGAAATATGCGTAACTATGGTAATTATTTCTAGGAACTCATTACCATAAGTCTCCTCCTCTTGCCGCATGCGCACTGCCATCTGGTGGTCGTCTATTGGGGTCTTTTGGAGGAAGGCTCATAGTCGTCTTCACCGTGTACCTTCACCTTTGACTCAGAATGCTGAGCTCCAAACCGCAAGACCGGTTCTACCCAGATGGTTGTCCCTCACAGACAATAGGGCTCCAGTTAACAGTTATCTCTGACTCCAGATGGCTCTGCTCATCTGTTCCTTCTAAGCTCGAGCTGCCCTAGTATTATCATTCAGGAGCCTCTTATCTATACTATTCTTGCTGGCTACTGAGTTTCAGTATCTTGCTAAACTATTATGTTGTAGTGCCTAACTGAATGTTATTTTCCATATCAAGTCCCCCCTTTTCTTTCTCCTTTGCAAATTCTTTTGCTATATAACGCCATTCCCTTTGAGGGTTTTGGCAAAATACTTGCCACTTTCAATGTTCTGCCTTAACTTATGTTTCTTCCATTCTTCATATGTGCTACCGGTTTGTTTACACATCCACATGAAGCACTGCAACATACAAGCAAACTAACAATACTAACACAATGACCATAATAAGTGCAATAAAGAGTTGCTTTAGCCATACAAAATTAGGCCAACAGTCTGACAAGTTAACGGCTCGAGAAATATTTGTGGTTAAGCGTATAAACAAATTTTGCTCCTACGCCTCCCCCATGCTTAAAAAAAACCCTAAAATGCTAACAACAATTATTGTCCATCTTTTTGCCGAATCCGAAGTTTCAGTAGTCGAGTAGATGCTGATTCCCATTGTGGTCTAGGGGCCTTCTTTATTCTGCTGTGATGTAACCATGATGCTTGTTCTTTAATCTTGACTGCCGTATGAGAGGTCAACATTACTTGGAATGGGCCTTCCCATTTTGGTTCCAAAGATGAATCTGAAAGAGATCTGACATATACATAATCCCCAGGTTCAATATTGTGCACAGGCCCATTGAGACCTTGGGCTCTAGTTCCCAAGACCAGCTTCTCTATTTCCTGAAGCTGTTTTTTTGCAGGCTTATTACATAATGAGTTAATATTTCATTCCCAATTTGAGCTGATGTTTCTGCCTGTACAATGTAGGGTCTCCCATACAATATTTCAAAAGAACTTAGCCCTTCTTTAGTTCTGGGCTTAGTTCTAATTCTCAGAAGTGCTAAAGGCAACGATTGGGGCCAAGGCAAACTGGACTCCTGACCTAATTTTACAATTTGCAGCTTAATCAGGTGGTTCATCTTTTCTACATGACCACTTGATTGTGGATTATATAGGGTATGTAGTTGCCAATCTATTCCCAAAAGCTTACTAACTTGTTGAACGACCTTTGCAATGAAGTGTGGCCCCCGATCTGATGAGATTACTGCAGGGACCCCATATCTCGGTATTATTTCTTGCAACAGTACCTTGGTTACCTCCCTAGCTTTATTAGTTCAGCAAGGGAATGCTTCTGGCCACCCTGCAAAGGTATCTGTCAAGACCAACAGGTATCGAAACCCCCCTTTTTCTTGGGAGTTCTGAGAAATCAATTTGCCACTGTTGCCCTGGATAATTCCCTTTCCCTATTTGGCCAGGCTGGGCTTTAGGTTCTGTTTTGCGATTATTCTGAAAACAAACCTTGCACTGCTGTGTTACTTGCTTGATAGTGGTATACAGGTTTCGGGCGAATATTAACTTGCTCAGATATTTATACAGGGCTTCTGTTCCCCAATGGGATTTTCTATGCTCTGCCATAACTACATCCCATAACAATGCAAATGGTATTATTATTTTACCTTGTGGAGTTTTTGCCCACCTACCTTCTTCTATCTTTCCTCCTAGATCTTCAATTAGTTTTTGATCCTCTTTAGAATACTTGGGTTCACAATCAATTTGTACTTTACCGTCTGGGACCAAAGACTGCACCCCTAAATCACTTTTCTCAGCCGCTCTTTTGGCCTCATGGTCCGCCATGGAGTTGCCCAATTCCTGAGGGGTGTTTCCTTTTTGATGAGCGTTACAATACCTAATAGCCACCTTTTCGGGCAGCTGCACTGCTTCCAGAAGCTTAAGAATCTCTCCAGCGTGTTTTATATGTTTCCCTTGGGTGGATAGGAGTCCTCTCTCCTTCCATACAGCTCCATGAGCATGGACTACCCCAAAAGCGTATTTGGAGTCCTTCCAGATGTTAATTTTCTTGCCTTTGGCTAACTCCAATGCTCGAGTTAAAGCTATTATCTCCGCCTTTTGTGCCGAGGTGTTTGGGGCAAGGGCTTTGGACTCTATTACCTGATCTGCAGTGGTTACCGCATATCCTGCCTTACAGATGCCTTGTCGAACAAAGCTGCTTCCGTCCGTGTACCAGGAATCTTCAGCATCTTCCAACGGCTCCTCTTTTAGGTCAGATAAGCTGGAATAGACTGCTTCAATCGTTTCCAAGCAGTCATGTGATACTGGTTCTCCCGTGGTCCCGCTAAGGAAAGAGGCGGGATTGACAATGTTAGTAACTACTATTTCAACATCATCCTGCTCCACTAAGACAGCTTGATATTTGAGGAACCTTTGTGGTGAGAGCCAGTGTTCTCCTTTCACCTCTAACACTGCTGATATACTATGAGATACCAGTACTGTAATCTTTTGGCCTAGTTTAAACTTATGTGCTTCTTGAACATTCAGCACCACCGCTGCTATCGCCCTCAGGCAGCTAGGCCAACCGTTTCTTACTTCGTCAAGTTGTTTGGAGAAGTACACCACTGCCCTCCGGTATGGTCCCAGGTTTTGGGCTAGGATTCCTAAGGCTATTCCCTGCTTCTCATGAGAGAACAGCCAGAAGGGCTTAGTAGTGTCTGGTAACCCCAAAGCAGGGGTGTCCATCAACTTTTCCTTTAGCTGATGAAACGCTTTATCTGCTTCCTCATTCCAGATGAGGTCTTTTGGATTAGATTTCAACAGTTCATAAAGTGACTTCACTAAGAGGCCGTAATTATATATCCATAGGTGACACCATCCCATCATTCCCAAGAACATGCGGAGTTCTTTGGCTATCTGCGGTCGAGGGGTCTGACAAATAGCCTCCTTCCTTGTTGTCCCCAGGGTTCGTTGGCCTGCAGTTATCTCATATCCGAGGTAGGTTACTTGCCATTGGGCTACTTGGGCTTTCTGTGGAGAGACTCGATAACCATTAAGTCCAAGACAATTTAGCAGACTGATTGTCCATACTATACACAGTTTTTTTCGTCTTGGCAGCTACCAATAGATCATCTACATATTGTAATAGTACTACAACTCCATGTGGTCTCTCCCATCATTCCAAATCTTTGGCCAATTGATTCCAAAAAAGAGTGGGACTGTTCTTAAACCCCTGTGGTAACACAGTCCATGTTAGTTGTGTCTTTCTCCCCAAGTCTGGGTTTTCCCATTCAAATGCAAACAGCAACTGGCTCTCTGGGCTCAATGGTAGCCAAAAGAAGGTGTCTTTTAGGTCTAATATGGTAAACCAGGCCAATTCAGGTACTAACTTGGTCAATAATGTGTATGGGTTTGCTATGACAGGATGCAGGTCTTCAACAATTTTATTAATAGCCCTGAGATCCTGTACTATTCGATAACTACCATCCAGCTTCTTGACCGTTAAAATGGGAGTGTTATATTCCGATTCACACTCTGCTAATAGCCCATGCTTGATGAACCTGTCGATTATTGGTCAGATTCCTTCCCTATCCTCTATTCTGAGGAGATATTGTTTAATCCTTACAGCCCGCGCCCCTTGCTTGAGTTTGACTATTATTGGAGAGGCATTTTTCTCTTTCCCTGGTATCTCCGAGGCCCACACTTCTGGATATACTTGGTTCTGGACTTCTTCAGGTACTCCCAAGCCGACAGGAGTATTTATGAGGGCCAGACTCAAAATTTCAATTAGCTGGTCATTTCCCACTCAGAGTTCTACTTTCTCTTTTTCAAATCTTATTTCTGCCTTTAATTGTTGTAATAGGTCGCGCCCTAATAAGGGCCTTGGCGAATTAGGCATATATAAAAATTTGTGTATCCCCAATTGTTTCCCTAATTTGAATTCAAGAGGTTTTAGGAAATACACCTTTTCACTCTGGCTAGTAGCTCCCCTTACTGTTACAAAGTCATCATCTACAGGTGTCAAAGCTTGATTTAAAACCGAAAACATTGCCCCAGTGTTTACTAGGAATTCCATACCCTGTCGTTGTGTTACAAAAATGGGTTTTTCAGGCAGGTGCCGAAATGGTTAAATTGCAGACAGAATGGAAATAATGTAAAAAGAGATAACTGCAAAGAACTCAGACAGCATGGACTGTAACTCAAGGCCGGCCGGGAGGCGAGTACAAGTCGGTGACGGAGCACAAAGCTCGCCCAAAGAATAACAAGGCAGCCCCTTCAAGAAGAGAATAGAAACCACCAAGGACTCTCAGGACCACTGCTCAGGATGAAAGTACATGTCTGGCTGGGAGGGGTTAATGAAATAATTTTCATATGGATAAATTGTCATGAATATGTAAAGCCTACATTGTAATAAATAGGGTCTAGCTAGAAGCTATGGTATGCATGCTGGGCGGAGTGATCCCCCGCGCATCCAGCGCTGCAGTAAAGAATGCCTGCTTCTTAATACTACATTGGTGTTAAGGAGTTTATTCCCGATTTCAGTGACTGTTGTTTCCCTAGCTCTAATATAACCAGTGGATCCGCTAGGGTAGATTCCCCAGGTCCCTGTCAGTCCTTCTTGACATGGGCCTGTATCCTCCCTTTCCCTTTCCGTCTCTCTGGATACTCATTTTTCTAATGTCCCCTTTGTCTACACCACGCACATTGGTCTTTTCCCAAAGGCCTCTTAGGCCCCACACTTCTAAATCCTCTGTTCTCTTGTAACACTGCTACCAACACCCGCTTGTCTTTCCTTCGGTCCTTCTCCTCCCTATTACTAAACACTCTCCACGCTTCATCTAGTAAAGTCACCAAATTTCTACTTTCTGCTGCCCTTAATTTCTGCAACTTTCTCCAGATCAACATCTCTTCAACTTTCTTTTTCTTTCTTTCTTATTCTCCCTCTTTTTCCAAAGGGCCTTCCCCTGTCCTCTAAATCCTCCTCTGTTTACCATTCCTTTCTATTCCAAGGCTGCCTCTAGCTGGTCTTCCTGCTCCATTACCTCAAACATATCTGCACACATAACTTCGTCCCACTTTCCTTCTCTCCGCAAAAACATTAACTGCAATATAGTATTATAATTCAAAGATCTGTTAAAGGGCCGTTTTTCATCATCATCTAGCTTGTACAAGGGCCACCACTGATTGCAATACTTTATTAAAGTCTTCCTGTCCACACTCCTGCCAGGTGATCCTCCTATATCCTTCCAATGAGCCAAAATACAGCCTAAAGGGGTCGTCTTCACTATTCTACTGCTTTGTTTACCTCCCATAGTCGCACCCTGCAAAAACTTTCTTTGTCTGCCTTCCCGCTAATTAAGGGATACAGCCTGATTAAACTGACAACAATAATACCTTACCCAAAACAGAAGGTGCAGAGATGTACTCGCCCCACAGTGAATGCACCTAAATTCAAGACAATTATTAAGATAAAACTCCTGTCTTGCATCCCTTCACCACACAAGTCCTACTGATCCTTTATATTTTCTAAATTAGATTACCTGCTTAAATTCGCCTGAACGCTCAATCCTATCCCAATCAGACCAGTTTCCCTCACATTGAGTACACCAAAAATCACTGCCAAATCGTCCCCAAATGTCCTGTTCACAAACAAAACATTCGAAAACAAAGATTGGATTACATGAAAAATCCCAAGGTCCGTGTATAGGACACCAGGAGTTAATACTTGGTTTCAGATGACACTGTTCCAATGTCTGTCATACGCTTCATTCATCTCCGGCCGCTCTCCTCGTGGAGAACACTGAACTGCAGATCAGAACTCAACACTCGCTCCGCAGCTAGGCTGCGTCTCACTCGCTCAAACCCTCACTCAATGATTTAAGCAATAGCAGCACAATTATATACCTCAGGGCTAGCCCAGCAGACTCATACAAACATCAAAGGCCTTATTACATATGTCCCAATATTATTAGATGGTATTAACTTTACAGAATACACAGGACCCGATCTTTACAACAGATAACAATGATTATGGCAATGCCTCATATAACTCCCGCCACTGCAGCCAGGAGAACCCAAATTACCATTAGCTGGGGTACAAACTTACCCGGTCACCCTTAGCCAGGGTACAAAACTTACCTGGACACCACCCTATGGGAACTCAAACCCCAAACCCCAACTTTCCAGGGGTGAGCATCAAGGCTCTTTACCTCGCGTAGGACTAGTTTGTCTAGTTTGGAGAAAAGGAGGCTGAGGGGGCAACCTCATTGCTGTCTACAGCTTCCTGAGGAGGGGAAGTGGAGAGGGAGGTGCTGATCTCTTCTCTCTGGTATCCAGTGACAGGACATGTGGAAGTGGATCAAAGTTGCACCAGGGGAGGTTTAGACTGGACATTAGTAAGCATTTCTTTACCAAGAGGGTGGTCAAACACTGGAACATGCTTCCTAGAGAGGTGGTTGATGCCCCATGCCTGTCAGTGTTTAAGAGGCATTTGGATATAACATGTTTTAACATTTGGTCCGCCCTGAAGTGGTCAGGCAGTTGGACTAGATGATTGTTGTAGATCCCTTCCAACTGAACTATTATCCTCTCCTCTTCTCCAACATGGGTCCTTCATACAGTCTGCAGTTCTTCAAGAACTACTCCAGCACGGATTGTTTTCCACAGTTTACAGTTCTTCAGGAACTGTCTGGTCCAGTGTGTGTCACCCACATGCCACAGGTGCTGCCAGGAGCATACTCCAGTGTGGACTCTCCACAGGCTGCAGCTTCCTTCAAGGCCTATCAATCTTCTGCTGCATGGGGTCCTCCAAAGGATGCAGGGTGGATATCTGCTCTACCATGGACCTCCATGGACTGCAGAAGGACAACCTGCATCACCATGGTCTTCACCACGGGCTGCAGGGGTATCTCTGCTCCAGCACCTGGAGCACCTCCTTCTTGGGAGGGGACCTTGGTGTCTGCATAGTTATTTCTCTCACATTTTCTCACTGCTCCTCTCTCACACAGCTGTTGTGCAGTGGTTTTTACCCTTTCTTAAATATGTTATCATAGAGGCACCACCAGCATTGCTGATTGACTCAGCTTTGGCCAGTAGCGGGTCCATTTTGGAGCCAGCTGAAACTGTCCAACATGGGGGCAGCTTCTGGTGTCTTGGTGGCTTCTCATAGAACCCACCCCTGCAGCCACCCTCCTACAAAAACCTTGCCATGTAAACCAAATACAGTCAGATGCAATTTTTTATTACTGCTCATTAGTAAGCCAGGAGTTAAGCTGAATATGACTTTTTTTAATGGCATAATTACATTTCCTTTCTGTTCAGCTAATTTCTTTTTTTTTTTTTTTAATGGCTTATGCCTAAATGCAATTATTAAGCTTATGGTGGATGGACTGTAGATAATATGTAGAAGTTAAGATATTGTTTACTTTTTTGCTAAAAGCTGCAGCATTTTTGAAGAAAATCAGTTGCAATTTTACTGCCTGCAAAATATGATACATGATGCAGCAATCATTCTGAAGATAAATTTTAAGCTGTTATGATGTAAAATGTATTTATGTTAATTGCTTTTCCTTTTTAGTCTTTTATGATTTACAGTATGTACTGCAAAGATCTACTGCATATATTTCATACTTTGTAAGTAATGCCTCACATTAATTTTTACTCCATATGGGGAAAACACTGTGGGCTTTTTGATGTTCTATTCAGTTTCATTAGACTAGGTTATATTTTACATTCTAACCTTAACTGTATTTGTCTGCATTCTTTCCTCTCTAAATATTGATGCAATTAAGATACTTTGATAAGCTGAGTAAGCATTTCCAATTAAAACTTATTTTTTTCATATAAGAACTCTTTTAGTGTCATAGAATCTGAATGACTTTATGACCCTAATTTTCAAGACAGAGCAAAAGATTAAATAATCAATCTCTCTATATCATACATGGATACAAGAATAGATGAATTGAGATCCATGTAAGCTAAGGACTCTTTGTTCTGTCAAAATGGTTTCATCATAAACTTTTTTCTACGCATACCCCTCAATGTAGGTCTTTTGTCTATGTATGAAAGCAGGATCCTTACAACTGGTTTGTGAAAATAAAAGAAAAATATATACCAAGTGGCTAGTATTTTATGTGCCTAGAGACAGACCGAATGTGCAGTTATTCACCAACACCTGTACATTGCATTTTCCAACACAGCAATTTTGAAATTTCTGATTTCTTAGCATTCTTTAAAAACATACAATTTTTGTAGATCCTCAAAGTTAGGATCTCATCTAGGAACCCATTTTTACAATTTGTGAAAATTAGGCATCAATTAAATAAAAATTATCTGCAAAAATTAACCTCTTTTTCAGAGTCATAGCTAACATTTTCCTTCTAAATAGTATCTTTTTGTGTATGCCACTTTATGTCTGGAAGGTAAAACTATATTCCAACTGCCTTATGCCCCATGAATATTTTATCTTCTAAGCAGAAAACAATATACTGTCTTCTCAGCCCTGGTGGCACCTGGCAAAAAAAAAAGGTTTATGTATCTAAGCTTCTCATTGTACTGAGTGTACGTGGCAAGGTTTTGTAGTAGGGGAGCTGCGGAGTGGTCTCTGTGGAAGAAGGTCAAGGGTTGCCCTGTGCTGGGCACAGCCAGTTCCACAATGGCCCCACTGCAGGCCAAAACTGATTCAGTCCACAAAGTTTGTGGTGCCTCTGTGAAAACATATTTAAGAAAGGACAGAAAACTCCAGCCAGGCAGAGGAGGAGGGAAAAAGAGTGAGAAACAGCAGAGGGAACAGCAAGGTTGGAGAAGTAGGAGGCACTCCATGGCAGAGCATGCATCCCTTTCCAAAGGGACTGTGGCCTGGGGAGAATCCATGCTTCTCACAGGTACTTCCCTGGAGCAACCATACTGCTCTCAGCGGAGCAGAGACCCGCCAGGAGCCCGCAGCTCCCACGAGAGCGGCTGACGAGACCCGGGCAGGGCCAGGAACAACAGCAGCCAAGCCCCCCACACGTATAAAAGAAACCCCTAGGCGGCGCTAGAGATTAGGGTGTGGTGCAGCAGTTCGCGTGGAAGGGCGCTGTAGTTCTGCCAGCTCGACCAGGGAGCAATGGTATCCACCCAATAGAAGGCTATGTCCTCTCTAAACTCTGCAACTGCCGCGACTGATGCAGCTTCCCAGACAGAGCTCCAATGGGTGTCAGGCTGCAGGGTGTGCCCTACTCTTATGCCAGTACCAGACGGCAGTAGTGAGTACACCTGTGGGAGGTACACCCAGGCAGAGGAACTCTTCAGCAGTGAGAGAGCTCTGGAAGGAGGTGAATAGGTTGAGGAGTATCAGAGAATCTGAGAGAGAAAGAGAGATAGATTACTGGAATCGCACCCTGCCTTCCCTGGGACAGGCCTGTCAGGCAGACAGGACACATGACATGGAGGATTCCCTATCCTCTCTCCACCCAGAAGAAAATGGTGACTTAAGGGATGGGGAGAATGGCAACAAGTTCCTGCCCGGCACAGCATGCACGTCTCCACCATGATTACCTCACCTTCCCAGGTGCCCTTGCATAATAGGTACGAAGCACCTCCTATATACTTAAAGAAACCCTTCCTATTGGCCTTGACATCCCTTGCCAGGTTCAATTCCAAGGCTGCCGTGGCTTTCCTCGTTTCATCCCTACATACCCTGACAGCATTCTTATACTCATCCCAAGAGGTCAGCCCCCTTTTCAACATCCTGTAAACTCCCTTCTTCCACCTGAGCTTTTTCAGAAGATCCCTGCTCAGCCATGCAGGTCTCCTGCTTCCCTTGCCCGATTTCTTGCTCTTAGGGATGTACCCATCCTGAGCTTGGAGGAAGCCAGCTCTCTTGAGCCCCCTTACCCGCTAGAGCCCTCTCCCATGGGATTTCTCCCAGCAATTCCTTGAAGAGATCAAAGTTAGCCCTCCTGAAGTCTAAGGTTTCAACCCTACTTGTCATTTTGTGCATACTGTACTTAATCCTGAACTCTGCCTTCTAATGATCACTGCAGCCAAGTCTGCCCCCCAACCTTAACATCCTCCACCAGTCCCTCTTTGTTTGTCAATACTAGGTCCAGTAGTACACCTCTCCTTGTGGGCTCCTCCACCACCTGAGTCAAGAAGTTATCATCAATGCACTGGAGGAACCTCCTGGACTGTACATTCCTAGCTGTGTAGCCTTCCCAGAAGATATCAGGGAAGTTGAAGTCCCCCATGAGAACCAAGGCCTGTGATTGTGAGGCGGTTCTCACCTGTCTGTAGAAGGCCTCATCAACATCCCCATCCTGATCAGGTGGCCTGTAATAAACACCCACAACAGTGTCTCTCTCATGTTACCCTGCCCCTTGATCCTTACACTCAAGCTCTCAACTTGCTCTTCATCTGCCCCCAGGGAGATCTCAGTACATTCCAGTTGCTCTCTCACATAAAGTGCGACTCTACCACCTCGCCTCGCTGGCCTATCTTTCCTAAAGAGAACATAGCCCTCCATGACAGTGTTCCAGTCATGTGAGCTATCCCACCATGTCTCAGTAGTTGCAATGAGATCATGGCCCTGTGACCACACACAGATCTCTGACTCCTCCTCTTTGTTCCCCATGCTGCGTGCATTAGTGTACAGGCATTTCAGAGAGGCCAATGAGTGTGTAGTTTTTGCCCTTGAGGGGTGGTGGGCCTTCTGTTTCTCAGAAATACTAGCACCTTGCTCTACAAGTGCTGAGCTACTACACTCAGGCGCCTCTCTGGTGAGCCCAGTTACATCCCCATCCCCCTTCCAATTTAGTTTAAAGCTTTCTCAATAAGCCCTGCTAACTCTAGTCCTAGAATCCTCTTCCCCCTGTGAGATAGGCTTTTCCCATCTGCTACCAGCAGGCCTGGTGTTCTGTAAATCAGGCCGTGATCAAAGAACCCAAAACCTTGCCGGTAGCACCAGGTTCGGAGCCAGTCATTGACCTGCTGCCTCTTCCTGTTTGCCCCCTCATCAAACCCCACAACCGGAGGGATAGAGGAGAACAAGACTTGTGTTCCCGACCCCTTAACCAGTCATCCCAAGGCCCTGAAGTCTTTCTTCATTGCCCTCGGCGTTCTTCTCACTATGTCATCACTTCCTACCTGAAAAACTAAAAGGGGATAATAATCTGATTGCTGTACCAGGGAAGGAAGCTGCTTCTTAACATCATTAACCCAGGCCCCAGGGAGGCAGCAAACTTCCCTATATAGCGGGTCTGGTCTACATATTGGGCCTTCCGTGCCCTTCAGAATTGACTCACCTATTACAATGACCCATTTTTTGTTTTTTACTGAGGCAGTTTTGATTCGGGGGGTGGTCCAACGAGGCCTCGATGACACCTCCAAACTGGGAGGATTATCATCCTCACCGTTGTTCGGTTCCCCTTGTAGAGCACTGTATCTGTTCTGCAACGGGACCTCAGAAGGTGTGGTAGTTGAGAGGCAGATGTGCCTGCGGCGCCTGTTGCATCGCGCAGGAACATCTCGCCATTGTCCCCTGTCCTCCAAGCTACCCTGTTCAGTCGGTCGGGGAGAGGACAGGGAGCTCTCCATAGCAGGGGCTCTGTCTGCCTGCTGGATTTCTGTCATGGGAGACAGGGTATGACTCCATGCATCAATCTCCCTCTCGCGTTCCCTGATAACCCTCAACCTACTTACCTCCTCCCTAAACTCCATCACTAAGCGTAGGAGCTCCTCTACCTGGGCACACCTGCCACAGGCATGCTCACCACTGCCATCCAACACTGGCATGAGAGCAGAGCACACCCTGCAGCCCGATGCCCGGGTGGCAACATGCTCGCACAAGAGCTCCGTCTGCGAAGCAGCATCAGAGCTGGTGCGTGCACAATTCTTTGGGGCCATGGTCTTCTGCCGGGTAGTTACCATTGCTACCTGACCAAGTTGGTAGGTTAGCAGCACACTTCCGTGCAACCTGTCGCGCCCTGTTACCCCGGTCAGTTTGCCCACTCAGGGGGTGCACCCTCCCATGCTGCTCCCAGGTGCTGCCCTGGGTGCCGCCCGCTTGCTCAGTGCACAGCAAAACTCCTCGTGGCACTCCTTTACAGCTCCTTTTGAACTGCTGCATGTGCTGCTGGCTCCGCCCCTGCCACATCAGCAGCCCTCCCCCAAGATGCCGGTTCTGGCAGGAGCACGAGGACGAGCTAGTTGCTTTCTCCGGCTTTGAAAGGCCCCAAAAAGAGCCCCTTGCCGGCCCTTTTCTCCTCTGATCCCCCTTTTTTCGCCTCTGATCCCCTTCCGCAGTGCAGACCTACCTGCACTGGAGCTGGTCTCCTCGGTGAGGATGAAATGTCCCTGTACTAATGTGCGCAGCACCTTAGCAATCTCAGTGGAGGTAGGGGATGGAGATCCATGCGGCAGCAAAGATGCAAGTGTTGTTGAAGTGTTAGAAACCACAGAAGCACCTGAAGAGAGTCACGTAGGAATCACACAGTCCTGAAGGGCAAAGGAATCCAGGAAGGCTGGATGTTCTTCAGGAAGGAAATTGTAAAGGCACAGGAGCAGGCTGTCCCCATGTGCTGAAAGATGAGCCAGCAGGGAAAAAGACCAGCCTGGCTGAACAGAGAGCTTTGGCTGGAACTCAGGAAAAAAAAGAGAGTTTATGACCCTTGGAAGAAGGAGCAGGCAACTCAGGAGGACTACAAGGATGTCGTGAGGTTATGCAAGGAGGAAATGAGAAGGGCCAAAGCCCAAATAGAACTTAATCTGGCTACTGCCGTAAAAGACAATAAATATTTTACTGGCATAAAAGAAAATAAAATATGTTTCTATAAATACATGAGCAAGAAAGGAGGGCTAAGGAGAATCTCTATTATTTATTGGATGTGAGGGGAAACATCGTAACCAAGGATGAGGTCATCTTCTTTGCCTCAGTCTTTAACAGTAAGACCAATTGTTCTCTGGGTACCCAGCCCCTGTGCTGGAAAACGGGGATGGGGAGCAGAATGAACCTCCCCATAATCTAAGGGGAAATGGTTAGCAACTGGCTACACCACTTAGACATGCACAAGTCTATGGGGCTGGATGGGATCCACCCAAGCATACTGAGGGAGCTGGCGGAAGTGCTCATGAAGCCACTTTCCATCCTTTATCAGCAGTCCTGGCTAACTTGGGAGCTCCCAGTTGACTGGAAGCTGGCAAATGTGATGCCCATCTACAAGAAGGGCCGGAAGGAGGACCTGGGTGACTACAGGCCTGTCAGTCTGACCTCGGTGCCAGGGAAGGTTATGGAACAGATCATCTTGAGTGCCATCACACGTCACATACAGGACAACCAGGTGATCAGGCCCAGTCAGCACGGGTTTATGAAAGGCAGGTCCTGCTTGGCAAACCTGATCTCCTTCTATGACAAGGTGACCTGCTTAGTGGACGATGGAAAGGCTGTGGATGTTGTCTACCTAGACTTTAGTAAAGCCTTTGACACCATTTCCCACAGCATTCTCCTGGAGATACTGGCTGCTCATGGCTTGGATGGGTGTACTCTTTGCTGGGTGAAAAACTGGCTGGATGGCCAGGCCCAGAGTGGTGGTGAATGGAGTTAAATCCAGTTGGTGGCCAGTCACAAGTGGTGTTCCCCAAGACTCAGTATTGGGGTGTTTTCTCTTTAATATCTTTATCAATGATCTGGATGAGGGGATCGAGTGCACCCTCAGTAAGTTTGCAGAGGCCAATAGCATCCTGGCTTGTATCAGGAATAGTGTGGCCAGCAGGACTAGGGAAGTGATCATCCCCCTGTACTCATCACTGGTGAGGCTGCACCTCGGATACTGTGTTCAGGTTTGGGCCCCTCACTACAAGAAAGACATTGAGGTGCTGGAAAATGTCCAGAGAAGGGCAACGAAGCTGGTGAGGGGGTTGGAGAATAAGTCTTATGAGGAGCAGCTGAGGGAACTGGAGTTGTTTAGCCTGGAGAAAAGGAGGCTCAGGGGAGACCTTATCGCTCTCTACCTGAAAGGAGGTTGTAGTGAGGTGGGTGTCGGTCTCTTCTCCCAAGTAACAAATGATAGGACAAGAGGAAACGGCCTCAAGTTGCACCAGGGAAGGTTTAGACTGGATATTAGGAAAAATTTCTTCACTGAAAGGGTTATCAAGCATCAGAACAGGCTTCCCAGGGAAGTGGTTGAGTCACCATCCCTGGAGGTATTTAAAAGACACGTAGACGTGGTGCTGAGGGACATGGTTTAGCGGTAACTTGGTGGTGTTAGGTTAATGGTTGGACTTGATGATCTGAAAAGTCTTTTCCAACCAAAATGATTCTATGATTCTATGATTATATTCAAGACAATTCATAGTGATAGAATTCAGGCAAAGGGAATGTCACTTATAGAAGACAGTATTTATTTTTTTTCCTTAAACTGGATTGTGCTGGACTGAAAATATTTTAAAACAGAAGTGATTTTTTTACTCTTATTATGTTAAATACATGGCATTTCTTAACATAAAGTGCATACTTACTAAGACAACTTTATGTGCATCCATATTTCCCAACATTTTCCTGTTTTTCAGATTTCATTCTGAAATGTTTTGAGCATGATTTTTCAAAGGTGATGAGAACCTACTGCATCTACTGAGCAAGTAGTCATGAAAACCCACTGTGACTTCCATTTGATATGTAAGTACAAGAATAAAGAATGTCTGAAACTTTTGGCGACATCTGAGTGCCACAGATGTTACATCAAATATTGAGAACATCTGAAAGAAATAACCACAATGTACAGACCATCGTATATAACTGTAATGTTAAAAAGCGGAAGTAATTCATAATTTATATTCCTTTCTCTACCTTTTTAACTGAATATGTTTGTGTTATAATAAAGTCTTACATACTAATAGTTTTGTTTTCCTTTTATTCAGTCCTCTGTTAGATTCATCATAATCCTATATTTAAAGCATCAGTCTGTTGTCATGGAAAGAAGAGCTAATGTCACAAATTCACTCTTAGAACTTCATGACAGGATCAACTATAATAAGAAAATGGGGCTTGAGAAGGAAGCCACTGTTTAAAAGGCAAAACTTTGGTAACAATTTTATTCAAATGAATGTTGACATGTACCCAATGTAACATTTCTCTGAGATCAGATTTTTCATCTTTTTAGTAGCCTATTGTTACTGTTTTTCTTTATGTAGGACCATTTAGTGACACATGCTGGATAAAAAGTTCTTACTAGCTGTATTCTGTGGTCTATAAGACTTGTCAGATACAGCACATCTTGGAGGAAAAAATACACTTATAAAATGCTCAGTGGCATCAATTAAGTTACCTTTCCATTCCAATTACAGAATGTAACCAGCTGTTACGCTGTCATTAATAGAAAACTAGCAACAAAGGTAAGAAACTGATTAACAATAACAATTTGAAGAGAGAACAATTTGTGGAAAAAGAAGAGGTGCTGAAACCTTCCTAATATATTTGTAAAAATCCCAATAAATGACAAAGAAATTTATCTCAAATATAGCACTAAGGAGCTTTATGAAAAGGATACAATTTTTAAAAAAATACTGTTTTCCTCAGCATTTGCCTATTGACTAGTTTAGATTGTTTGCCACTTACTTACATTGCTGTTTGGATATTCCATTCTCAAGTGTCCACCTTTTCCCATAGCAGGTATAAGTTCCAAAAGACTATAGAATCTACGAGAGGAATTTGGTATCCTAAAAATTAGGTGTTGCAATTAGGTGTTGTCTCAGTATTATGATACCCAGTTCCCTTTTTGAAGAAAATAAAAGTCAAGTTCTCTTGTGATACCTGAGAAAACTGATGAATGTCTGGTTTGTACAAAATAACAGAGGCCACAGTGCTTACATTAAAGATGCACAATTACCAAGTGTCTTAGAGGACCCTGAGATCCTCATCTCCTAATCATACAGCTAGACCTCATAAAAGATGCAGGTGAAGTATGTTGTAGATCTGTTCCATTCTGTCCACTTTCTCATAGACACAGGGACAAATGAGCTATGCCCAGATCTTACCTAAACATGGAGTCAGGTGACAGTTGGAGCATGCAACTAGATCAGGGTAGGTGGAGACTATCTGAAGTCCCATTGTTTACCTATGACCTGGGAGATCCAAGAAGTAGAAATAGATATCCCCTTGTCTATATCTACCTTGTTCTATCGTCTGGGTTAGATTATTGTGCAAGATAAATTCATAAACCATTTCTTGTTATTCACTTTGTGCAATATTTTAAAAAACCCTGTATCAACAACAGCTGCACATCTAAGACCCCAATCCAATAACCATTGGCATGAATGGGAATGCCCATGCTGACTTGGAAAAGAATTGAATTGAGCCAAGATGTTAAAAAGAAAAGCTTATTCTATGGAAGTCTTAGCTATGTTATAAAGTTAGGCACTCTAAGATTCCTTATAGCTAACCTATTCTATCTTCATAATAAGAATGAGTTTATGCTACCTAAGATTAGATTATTAGTATCTGTGTGAGCCGGCACAGGCAGGACGCAGGAACAACCACAAAACCATGGATGAAATGCAAAGATTAAATTTATTTTCGTTACCTCATGAACCGGGGGATCCGCGACACAGCACCCGGGCAGAGGGACACAAGCAGGGACACAGGCACTGCAGAGCTTGGTCCATGCTAGAGGATCAATGAACCTGCTGTTTTTGCCTGTATTTCAAGGATTCGTGCAGGTGTAATTTACCACTGTGCAGGAATCTCAAGCATGTTCAATAGAGTGCCTCTAAGTCTATCAGAGGCCTATGTTATCTAAACATAGATGTTCTACTTGTCCAACACACAAGGCCAAACAACAATTAGTATGATATATGTGGTTTTTGACACCCCAGCTTCAAGTCACTTGAGCATGTTTACAATCCTCCTTGCTGATGTTCCGTTATTTTCCCACATTCCACCCCTTGCTCAAGAGACCACTTTCGCTGGGGCTGGCAAAGCTGGAGGTGTCCATTTGGGCTTGCGGGGTGTAGGGCAGGGTAATTTACAGAGGCACGTAATAAACACATATAGAAAAAGGAATAAACGTATCTATTACAATAATGCTTTGAATCAGGTGTTCCACTCATCCTGTCCGGGAATTAAACCACTCAGCCAGCCAGGCACCACCAGTAGGTTGTTTCATTTGATGCATTAAGTCTTGGAAATGTTGAATGTTGTCCTCTACACTGGCTGATTCATCAGTTATGTTGAAGCAACACATGCCTTCAAAATTGGAGCAGTGTTTATGGTGTTGAAGGAAGAAATAGTCCACTGTCAGTCGATTTTGTAATGTTCATTGGTGTACAGCCATAAACTACTTGGAAAAAATAGTAATGAGAAACATTAATATCAAAATCACTTAGCATAGTATAATTCTGTAATACAGCTACTGGGGTTGGCACGCCGATGAAAAATGCTGTCAAAAGGTCTGCAGATGTTAATCTTCCCTCAATACAAAAGGCAGATGAGTTGGTTACAGTGGAGGCCAACCAAATCTAAGTATTTACATGTTGATCTTGCAGAAATGTATCCGGGGCATGTGCCTGTAATACAAGACTACAAAGCATGAAGAGCAAGCCTGTGATAAGGGAGGAAAACAGGAGTGTCATCTCCTTCCAGTAATGCTGTCGTGGTTTAGGCCAAATCAGCCACTGGGGACATAGGGGACCCCAGATGCGACCGACAGATGCTCCCCTCTACCCCTCTTCAAAGAGACAGGTAGAGGAGGGAAAGAGAGACTTATGAGTTTAGAAGGAACTAAACTACTTTAATGAAATATTAATAATAAAATAAAAAGAAATAATGAGAAATATACAAAACCGTATCAAGCTCCCAGGATGACAATCACGACACCGGCTGGCACTGGGGAAGTCCCAGGCTGGACTCAGTGATGGACGGGAACTGGATTCCGGATCTGGATTCAGGATCAGGTCCAAAGGCAGACGAACAGACAGAGTCCTCCTCAGGTGTCGGCCATTGAAGGAAGAGGGTGAGCTGTTTGATCCCTCAGCTTTTATAGTGAGCATGAGGCAGATGGGATGGAATACCCTCTTGGTCAGTTTTGGGTCACCTGCCCTGTCCGCTCCTCCCCGCAGGTGGGACCCCATTATGCTTTTCTGCTTCCGACCCTCCAACGTGGCAAATAACAAAGTTGGTTGGCCTTGGGTGTTATAGCAATAACTATAAGCAAGAGCCTCTCTGCATACCATGCCTGGACATCAGCTATAAACATTGGTCTTATCACTCTGAGAGAGTGAACATTGTCTGCACAATATGCTGTTAATTTCAATAGTTAGAAGAGGCCCAGCTAAGAAGCAAAGTTACTGAACAAAATTGGTCCTGTTTTACCTCAAACCAGGACAAATACATACACCATTGCTCCAGCTCCTTCAGCTAATACTACTCCGAGTTTGATAACCTGATGTGGGGTAATTGCCCACACAGATTGAAGAGCTATGGCTTGCGCTTTTTCAGATTGAACTTCAGTCTTCAATTTGATGTTGGGTTCGTGACACCAATAACACCGTTGTAGTGCTATCTCCTCTAGATAAGGCACAGGTATTTGTCAAAGATACCTGAAATACAAGAACTCGAGAATCTGGTATCAATAGAGGATGTAAAATAAGAGGAGAAGCTGGGGTACAGAACCATATGGCACTCTCAGGGGTCTTCACATCTAGACTAATAGGTTGCGGTCCCACCATACAGTGTAAACAATTCCATTTCCAATGTAGTTAATATTTTGGGAGAGATACCATCTGGAAGAATTTCAATCCTCACCATGTTTTGTACTGGAGATGCTGTAATACGATCATAGGGTGTTTGATGATGTATATTCCGGCTATTTAACAACAAACCTGCTTTAGTAAGATGTGAACTCCAATGTTGTAAAGTTTTAGTACTGATTAGCTTTTTTAATTGTTCCTTCAATATCCCATTCATTCTTTTAATCAAGCTGTTAGCTTGGGGATGGTAGGCAATGTGGAATATCCGATCTATCCCTAGCCCTTGAGCCTAATCTTGGACATTATGTCCACTACAGTGTGTTCCTTGGTCACTTTGTATTTGTTGAGGAGGTCTGTGGAGAGATTCCTAAATGAAAAAGGGCATGGTTTGGTTCCGTTGAGCAACCCAGGGTTTGAACTAAGCACCCAGAGTGAGGAAGAAAAGATCTAAGTAAACAAGAAAGGTGACATCACCAAACCCGGGAGAACGGTTAAACAGAGGCGCGTGGACAGAGGGCCTTAGCCAACTGGGTTGAGGGGCGTTGTACGTGAACAGGGGAACTGGACCAATCATAGCATTGTTGACTATGCATGCTTTTGCTGAGAGCCTATATATACTCTGTGAAAATATTCAATAAAGGAGAACGATCATACTCACATTGAGACCGCATCGTTACTCCGGTTCCGATCCCACTCCGACATCTGGTAGCAGAGGATGTCAACGGTAACCCTTCAGCACGACTGAGTTCTCCGAGACTGCGGTAAGCAGCAAGAGGAGGGGAGTGGGAAACACGGCTGGAAGGAGTGCTGCTTGTGAGCATAGACTAGGGCAGACACGGTTCGAGGTGGCCTCTCGCCTTCCAGGTTCAAAGTGAAGTATAGTTGCTATCATGGAAGTTGAAGCAACAGCAACGCTGCTCACAAGTATCCTCTCTAAGAGAGGGGTCGAGACAGTGCCTAAACAGCTGATCAAGCTGATTAAGTTGGGACAACGATGGGGACATTTTAAAGACACGCATATGTTGTTTTCCCCCATGGAATGGCGATCCTTCGGTGATACAATGTGGGAAAAAACAATAACCGGGGACGAGAAACAGGAGAAGGAGATAAAGGCTGTTCGCGAGTTGTGGCGCACGGTGTTAGAGACTTTAAAGGCCATGAAAGCGGAGAGAGAAGTAGCCTGTGCTGCTGCTCAAATGCTGGGCCCAGATCCAACTAGAGCAGGATATAAGAGCACGGAAACGAAACCTGGTGCGTGGGCACGGTTCTTCGGGCTGCCGGCGGTGAAAGGGATGACTGGGACTACGTGTAAAACTGTTGCCGAGGTCCGCGCGAGCGCCGACCCTGGTCCGCCGACACAAAGGGCAGAAGTCGCCGCTCCCGAGATGCAGAGTGCGAAAAAGGCGGAAGTTGCCGCTCCCGAGCCGAGACAGCTGACTGAGCAAAAGGCGGAAGTGGTGCCTCAGGAAACCCTAGAGGAGGTGTGGCCTCAGCCGCCGTCGCAGCCAGGAGGAGAAACCTGTCGACCTATGCCTTCGGCTCCTCCTCTGTGCCCTCCTCTGCCGCCCTCCACTGACTCATCTGCTCCTTCAACGCCACCTGCTGACGACTGCCAGGATCAATCACACGAGAATACAGATAAAGTGTTACGAACATTGCTGCTGATGAGGTTGTTGCTCACACCAACACAATTCTTGGTATGGGAATAATCTTGGCAGCACCGTGTGATGCAGGAAGCAGCACAGAGACAAACGCAAGGTGACCCACTGCTAGGGGTCACCACAGAAATGTTCACTGGAAGTGGGCAATTTGCTGCCCTAGAAAAACAGCTGACTTGCCCTGCGATTCTCCTGCAGCGAGCCGCGCAACTTGCCCTGGATGCTTTTTTTGGTTTGCCTGGATCGACAATTCTGTCATTCGGAACTATAAAACAGGGAACAACAGAAAAATATAGCTACTTTATTGATAGGCTGTGGGAAGCAGTGATACAACACCCTGACCTGAATGAAGAAAACAAAAACCAGATGTTTAAAATATTGGCCTTTGATAATGCCAATAACGCCACCAAACAACTACTGGCTAGCTTACCCAGAGGGGCAGGAGTTGAAGACATGTTATTAAGAGTCGACAGGGCCGAAGGCCAAAGACAGACCGCTACAGTTGCAGCGGCAGTCCAAGGAGCGGTAAGAGAGATCATACAGCCATTAGCCGCGGTTGTGCAGAAACAACACATGAAAGGCGGTGCAAACCCCAATAAACAATTCACAGGAAAATGCTTTCGGTGCGGAGAACAGGGGCATGTTAAAGCTCACTGTGGAAAAGCAGTATGGTGTGAAAAGTGTCAGAAAAATACTCATGCCACAAAAGCGTGTATGGGAAATGGGAGACAGAGCGCAGAAAGAGGCCGCGTGCTGAAACAAATGAAACATCACGAGGGACCAAAGGCTTTCTACAACAGCGTCGACCAGCAACCAGGGGAAGCCTGGGATTCGACTTGGCAACAGCAATAGACACGACACTTACTGATAACACTGTCCACAACACAGCAAGCCGCATTGCAACAAATTGTACAGAAACTACAAGAGGCGTGGTCAGCCCGGCGCATCTTGGAGTTGCCAATTTCTCTGTTAATTTGTAATACTGTTGAATCGCCATATGCAGTTATTTGTTAGTGGCAAACAGGAAAGGGGGAAATTCTCCCCCGCCCCACCTGTGCCACTGACAAATCATCAGCTGACAAATCATCAGGAGACATGTTTAAGATTTTAGAATGGGTCTTTTTAAGAGTACAACCCAAGTCTAGCATTCAAACAAGACCAGAGGCAATAGGGGAGTTGATCAGGAAGGGAAGAACAAGAATCATAGAGATTAGTGGAATGGAACCTAATGATGTCAGTATTCCAGTGAATGGTGCCAATCTAGAATGGTGGTTGCGTAACTCAACTCCCATCCAAGAAGCATTAATAGGCTATAATGGACGTATACATTCACAACAACCAAAAGGGAAAATGTGGCAAGAGTTAAAACGAAATCAGTGGATGACAAAAACAAAAGTCAGGCGAGAACCACTGGCTGATGGTCTCACAGTGTATACAGACGCTGGAAAGCGGCTTTGCCGTGCGGTGTGTGTCTGGCAGGATAAAGGACAATGGTGCCAGCACATACTGGAGGGGCAGCCACAAGACTCCCTTCAAACATTGGAACTTACTGCGGTAGTCTGGGCACTAACCAACTGGCTAACAGCCCCCTTAAATGTAGTAACAGACTCCCTGTATGTGGCTGGGGTAGTGCCGCGACTAGAAGATGCCCTCCTTAGGGAAACAACCAACCCAAGGTTGGGAAAATTATTTATCCAGCTGAGGTCCACTCTTGGTCAACGAACTGCGTCTTGTTGTATCATCCATATTCGCAGCCATCAGTTGAATTTAGGTTTAGGATTGGGTAATCAAATTGCCGATAACCTGGTCAGTAGAGTGCGACATTTACCTCCAATTGACAAATTTCAGCAAGCCAGACAAAGTCATGACAACTTCCATCAAAATGCTAAAGGGTTAAAAAGACAATTTGGATTAACCAAAAATGAAGCACGCTCTATTATACAAGCATGCCCTAGGTGTGGGAATCATGGACCAGGAGTGGGACTAGGGGTGAACCCGAAAGGGTTAAAGGCGCTGGAAGTATGGCAAATGGACGTAACACACATTACAGAATTTGTCCGATTGAAATATGTACATGTTACAATTGATACCTTTTCAAAAATAATATGGGCTACGGCACTACCAGGGGAAAAAGCGCATCATGTATGCAAGCATTTACTTGCATGCTTTGCTGTGTTAGGAGTGCCCGAACAGATTAAAACAGATGATGGGCCCACATATATTAGTCAAAAGGTGAGAACTTTTCTACTGAGATGGGGAATTAAACACATAATGGGAATACCCCACTCACCAACCGGGCAAGGCTTGGTTGAGAAAACCCATCAAGTGCTAAAAGATTATTTAAATAAGCAAAAGGGTGAAGACACAGATACACAACAGCGATTACACAGGGTATTGTTTACACTAAATTACTTGTGTCTTATGGGCGATCAAGAGGAACCGCCAGTAGTGATACACCATCAAAACATTAAGCTGAATAGTACCACTACCCTACCTAAATTTATGGTACATTATAAAGACCCGGCCACCGAAGCGTGGGTGGGACCAGTGCCAGTCATTTTTAATGGTCGAGGGTACATGTGTGTCTCTACAGGAACAGGTCCAGTGTGGGTCCCGAGCAGAACGATAAAACCAGCATTGGAAGGACGATGAACAGACCAAGACCAAGAGACGGCACAACAAAATGGGGAAAAAGGACCTTAAGAGTTTACTGATAAGTAGTTGCGTCCTTCTTTTGGGTGCAGTAACTGCAGGGTTTGGTTCCCCCCGCAGCCTAAAAGGAATGTCTGGGTGACCTTGGCAAATATGACCGGTCAAGATTCCATTTGCCTATCCACACCATAGCCCGAAAATCCATTTTCCACCTGTCTAGTCGGTCTTCCGTCTGACCAGTGGCCTTCCAACTTACAAACGCAATTCCTAGGTAATGGCTCTGCAACTCTTGCTGATAGCTGGGATGGATGGGCTGCATATCTGCCACCCCTCCATGCTGAGTCGCAAGAGCTTGAACTTCTAGGATCACTCATGATAGATAGCTGTGTGTACTACACAAACAATTTTTGCCTCGTTTTTTGCACCAGGAGTAGCAGCAGCACACGCTTTAACCACGCTTAATAAACTAGGATGTTGGCTTGCTAAACAATCTAATGCTACTGCATTGGCATTGAGTGGGTTATTGTTAGACATAGATTCTGTTAGACACGCCACACTCCAGAATAGGGCTGCCATAGATTTTTGTCATTAGCGCATGTCATGGGTGTGACAACTTTGATGGGATGTGTTGTATGAACCTCTCAGACCACTCCAAATCAGTACACCAAAGCATCAGAGAATTGTATCAAGGAATACAAAAGCTGAGAAAAGATGATGAATGGGGATGGTTGAATCAAATACTATCAGATTGGGGAATCAAAAGTTGGATAGCCATGATTGTGAAAACTGGCTTGCTTATATTGCTCATTGTAGTTCTTATAATCTTAGTTGTATCATGTATCCTCTCTTGTCTACAGCGCATGCCCATGAAAATTGTGCACCAAGCCTGGGTTGCTCAAAAAGAAGAAGGGGGAATTGTGGAGACATTCTTAAATGAGAAAAGGCATGGTTTGGTTCCGTTGAGCAACCCAGGGTTTGAACTAAGCACCCAGAGTGAGGGAGAAAAGATCTAAGTAAACAAGAAAGGTGACATCACCAAACCCGGGAGAAGAGTCAAACAGAGGCGCATGGACAGAGGGCCTTAGCCAATTGGGTTGAGGGGCATTGTGCGTGAACAAGGGAGCTGGACCAATCATAGCGTTGTTGACTATGCATGCTTTTGCTGCGAGCCTATATATACTCTGCTAAAGAACTCAATAAACGAGAACGATCATACTCACATTGAGACAGTGTCGTTACTCCGGGTCCGATCCCACTCCGACAGAGGTCCATATTGATGAATGAGTTGTTTTAATGCTTCAATTGTGTTACGTTTATTAGTATATTTGGTGGGTTTAGAATAAACAGTCCTGACACTGTACCCACAGCAGTGAATACATATCGCCACCACCTCGACAGGGGCAGGGGGCCCATGTAGTCAACCTGCCAGGTATTCAAGGCCCATTGACCCCATTTTATCTTTCTCCATGGCCTATATAATGCCCTTAAATGTAGCTGCATACAAATAGTACCTGCAAATGTGCACATGCTTCATAAATATGTAATGGCTATCGAAAAGAAAGCGTTAGAAAGATCTATCACCACCTTCCAGGGTTGTAAATTTTTGCTGATTTTTTCTATAAGAGTAACCATGTCTGGTACCATAACTGCAAGTGAGGGGGTGACTATTCAATTCTCTATAATCTACAGTCATTCTCCAAGTGGTGTCTAGTTTTCGAACAGGCCAAATAGGATTATTAAAAGCAGTCATAGTTTCCTTAATGATTCCCACTTGTCAAAATGCCTGAATGGTTTGAGTAATTTCTTCCTCCCCTCTGGAATACAATATTGTTTTACAGTTACCACCTTGGCAGGCATGGGCAGCACAACAGGATCCCACTTTGGGAATCCACACAAGACAGTTATAGATTGAATAGCAAATCCCGCTTGTGAAGTCCTGAAGCAGAAGTGACTGTTTAAAGTTTCAACTCTTCATCCTGCCAACACATCAAAACATCAACACGTAAAGACTGCAGCCACACTGCCCATGACGCAGAAAGCAAAGGCGAGGATTGGGAAAATGAAGAACCACCCACTGTAGATGAAGATCAAGTACAAGATCACCTGAGGAACCTGAAGGTGCACAAGTCCATGGGACCTGATGAGATACATCCGCGGGTCCTGAGGGAACTGGCAGATCAAGTCGCTAAGCCACTAGCCATCATATTTGAGAAGTCATGGCAGTCTGGTGAGGTTCCTGCCGACTGGAAAAGGGGAAACATAACCACTATTTTCAAAAAGAGAAAAAAGGAAGACCCAGGGAACTACAGGCCGGTCAGTCTCACCTCTGTGCCTGGCAAGATCATGGAGCAGATCCTCCTGGAAACTCTGCTAAGGCACATGGAAAATAAGGAGGTGATTGGTAGCAGCCAGCATGGCTTCACCAAGGGCAAGTCATGCCTGACAAATTTGGTGGCCTTCTACGAGGTGGTTACAGCAGCAGTGGACAAGGGAAGATCTGCTGATGTCATCTACCTGGACTTGTGCAAAGCATTTGACACTGTCCCACACGATATCCTGGTCTCTAAATTGGAGAGACATGGATTCAACAAATGGACCACTCAGTGGATAAAAAATTGGCTGGACGGCCGCACTCAAAGAATTGTGGACAACAGCTCAATGTCCAAGTGGCAACCAGTGACGAGTGGCGTTCCTCAGAGGTTGGTACTGGGACCGGTGCTGTTCAACATCTTTGTTGGCAACATGGACAGTGGGATCGAGTGCACTCTCAGCAAGTTTGCCATTGACACACTGGAGGGGAGGGATGCCATCCAGAGGGACCTAGACAGGCTGGAGAGGTGGGCCCAAGCCAACCTCATGCAGTTCAACAAGGCCAAGTGCAAGGTCCTGCAAATGGGTCGGGTCCATCCCAAGCACAAATACAGGCTCTGCAGAGAATGGATCGAGAACAGCCCTGCGGAGAAGGACTTGGGGGTGTTGGTGGATGAGGAGCTCAACATGAGCTGGCAATGTGCGATCGCAGCCCAGAAGGCCAACCGTATCCTGGGCTGCATCAGAAGAAGTGCGGCCAGTGTGTTGAGGGAGGTGATTCTGCCCCTTTACTCTGCTCTGGTGAGACCACACCTGGAGTAGTGCTTCCAGCTCTGGAGCTCTCAACATAAGAAGGACATGAACCTGTTGGAGAGGGTCCAGAGGAGGGCCACAAAGATGATCAGAGGGCTGGAGCACCTCTCCTATGAGGAGAGGCTGAGAGAGTTGGGGCTGTTCAGCCTGGAGAAGAGAAGGCTCCAGGGAGATCTTATTGAGGCCTTCCAATACTTAAAGGGGGCCTACAGGAGAGCTGGGGAAGGACTTACTAGGGCATGTAGTGATAGGACGAGGGGGATTGGCTTTAAACTGGAAGAGGGCAGGTTTAGATTAAACATTAGGAAGAAGTTTTTCACTTTAATGGTGGTAAGGCACTGGAACAGGTTGCCCAGAGAGGTTGTTGAAGCCCCATCCCTGGAGGTGTTCAAGGCCAGGCTGGATGGGGTTTTGAGCAACCTGGTCTAGTGGGAGGTGTCCCTGCCCATGGCAAGGAGGTTGGAACTAGATGATCTTTAAGGTCCCTTCCAACCCAACCATTCTATGATTCTATGAAAAGAAAACAGTAGCTCACCACCAACCAAATGATGCCCAGCCAGTCCCCGAGCAACGGCAGCCCCTGCCAACCTCCAGCCCCCCAGTTTTATTGCTGACCATGACATCATATGTTATGGAATATCCCTTTGGTCAGTTGGGGTTAGCTGTCCCTGCTGTGTCCCCTCCCAACTTCTTGTGCATCCCCAGCATAGTCACTGATGGGGCAGTCTGAGGAGAAGAAAAGGCCTTGATGCTGTGGAAGCACTGCTCAGCAATAACCAAAACACTGGTGTGTTATCAACACTATTTTCAGCACATATCCAAAACCTAGTCCTATATCAGCTACTATGAAGAAATTTAACTCTATCCCAGCCAAAATCAGTATAACAAGGTATCATCATACTACTGCTTTTGCATCTCCATTATGTTAATTTCATGACGCCGTCGCCGAGATCTGTGAGTCATGCAGGACCGGAACGACAGAACACACCGATGCGATGCACAGTCGAACATTTATTTCCGCTACAAGCCCGATTTTATAGACAGATCAGTTTAGTTTGCGCAACTAGCTAAATGTTAATTGGCTAATTCCCCAGGGCACGAGCTGTCCATGTGACCCGTCTTTGTCTTCTATTGGTTCCTTTTGATGTTGCCTTTATGTTGCAAACATCTTGCAATGTCCCGTTATCATTCCGTCCTTGATGGTTACTCCAACTTCTTGGCTCCTTTTCCAGCTGCCAGCTGTCTCTTCTTGTGTCCTTCCCAGCCTCGGTACCCGAGATAAAGGTGCAGCCTAAAACTATCTAATGCCTTGCAATCTCATGAGAAGTAGAGGCTTACACATTCTGTTTAGACAAAGAGGTAGTTATCATGTTTATACTGATACTCTGTAGCTTCTAAAGATCAAGGGCAAAGAGGGCTATAGTGTTCAGGCACAGCTGCTACTCTGAGCAATTTAAGGTGATGTCAGAGGCATTGCAGTTTCTTTGGCCTACAATGTTAAAAGTTTCATGTTCTATTAAAAGCTTGAAAGCTCGGTTAGTCAGGACCCGGCATCTCCCCCTCTTTTATTCATTTATGGCACAACTGTAAGCGGTTGTTCTACTACGGCAATCAATGGCGTTTGATTAAAAAAGACTCGCCTCACTAGTCGTTCTATCATTTGTTGTAGGCATTGCAATAGGCAGGGTAGAAAAACCAAAATAATGACAATGATTAGTAAGATCAATAAGCCGGTTTTAACTAGCGAAGCAAGCCAGCCCGTGATGCCCCAAGACTTAAACAGCGAGTCCAGCCATGATGCATTGTCTGTGGATACTGCATGTAAGACATGCGCATGTTCCCATATTTTCTGCACACTAGACAAAACAATCCCTGACTGGTCGACAAATGCACAGCAAGAAGCGTTAATAAGGGTACAGACACCTCCTGCTTGAGCAGTGAGGAGATCCAGAGCCTCACGGTTCTGCCAAACTGTTTCTCTTAGTGATTGAACTTCAATTTGTAATCCGGTGATGGCTGTTGCAGTGGCATTAGCAATAAACTCCATTTCAGCAGAGATATTGACTATGGCACGCTCTAACTGCTGGACACCTAGCGAGGGGAAAAGTGCCCGTACAAAACTATGAAAACCAGTGCTATAGGTAACCAAGGGGTTCGCATACCTCTTATAGCGAGTCTGAGCCCAAACTCCTCTTAAAATACCGCGCAGGTCACTGTGGTTGAATATTTGTAGGTTGGGCATTAACATGCCCAACGTACAGTGCCCAGTCCAGTTCCCAGGAAGCTGTTTTTTGGCATAGCCATCGCCACATAACCACCATAAACCTGCTGGTAAATCACATGTGGCATTAATCTGGAGTGACCGGTTGACACCGCTTCGGGCGTAAAGGAAATCACTCCACTGTTGCACATTCTCACCCTTGGTACTATTTGCAGGCCCTGCTGTGATTGGGTCATACTTTCCATATTTTAGCTTCAGTGAAGTCCAATTACCTACAGAAGTATTAAACTTTCCGTAATAGGGAGCAGTGGCTTCATTCCACGATACAGCAGGATTGCCTTGGGTGTAGTTGATAAAAACAACAGTATTATTCAATAGCTGTAACGTGAAAGGATGGTGCACAATGGGACTGGACAGGTTTCGGCATCGATAGCTCGTGCTTAACATGGAATATGGGCTGTACCGACTCCAATTCGTAATCGGGATTCCTAGAAGCGGGTTATTAAACTGATCAGACATCCCACAAACCCAACATGACTTTAACTTGGTCACATTGACAGCCTTCTGTACTAACGCGACAAACGAATTCCCTGTAAATGCGGCAAGCCCTATAGTAGCAAGAGCACAGAGCAGGACTACCCAACTACGCCACATGGCGACACTAATGTAGCGAGAGCAGCACCTAGCAAGGCGTTGCTGATAAGCTTTAGTTGCTTCCCACACGTTACCCGTATCCACGATCGACACACAAGGCCATGCACCCTACAGGCACGGCTATACTTCTGTTGTTCGGTTTCTGACACCCCAGAGCGCTGTAAGCGTGTCAAGATCGTTCTGGGATCAGGTGGTTAAAGGGCTCCTAAGGTTTCATTACTTGGGTGGATCTTCCTGAGGAGTGGGATCAATAGGCGCTGGACTCGGCGTTGCCTCCGCTGTTCCGGACTGTTCATTTGATATAAACGGCTTTACCCATTTCGCTGGAACCCACTTGGGCTTTTCCCCATCTGCAGAGACACAAGCATATCCCCGCCCCCAAGTTAACAATTCGTAAGGACCCTCCCAGGTACTGGTTTGAGGATGGAATACTTGCACTTGCACCCCAGATTGACCCTCTTCGGGGCATTTATGATGTCGCAGGATGGGAGGGTCTCGCTGACCGCCCCTAACATTCAACCAGTTTAGCACAAAAAGCGTAAGATCTAAGACTTCATGAGGCGACTTACTCCCTATTAACCCTCCGTTCTCCCCCTGTTTCATTAAAATTGTGAGCTGGCGTTTTAATATTTGATGCGCTCGCTCGACTATAGCTTGTCCTGTGCTGTTATAGGGAATACCAAAAGTATGCTCTACACCCCATGCTGTGAGAAATCGAGCTACGGCCATCGCATGATACGCGGGGCCATTGTCTGTTTTGATTACATCGGGAACGCCAAGAATGGCAAACGCTCTGGTCCAATGTTGAATTATTGCTTTCGAGGATGTGGAGGTAGCGGCAGTGGCCCACAGCACCGCGGAGCAAGTATCCACAGAAACGTGCAAAAACCGTAGCCGTCCAAATGGCGCAAATTCAGTCACATCTGTCTGCCACAATTGTCGGGGAGTCAGGCCTCGTGGGTTAACCCCCCCCTCCTGTAAGGGGGTAATTCGTGCACAGTCGGGGCAGGCAGCGACTATTGCTCGGGCATCAGTCTTTGAAAGCTGGAATTGCCGGCACAGAGCCGCTGCTGATTGATGGAAGAATCCATGTGACCTGACGAGCCTTCTGTAACTGTGCCGTGGCGACGAGTTGGTCAGCAAGCGCATTCCCTTCCGCGAGACCCCCAGGGAGTAGCTGATGGCTCCTTACATGGGTCACAAAGAGGGGCGCCTGCCTTTGAGCAAGAAGGTTCCAAAGCTGGAATACAATTTCAAACAATTTCTGGTTCATAATTCTTCCTAAAAAGGAGTTGGGTAAGCGACGAAGCAGCCCAACAGCATACAACGAATCTGAAACAATGTTGAGAGGTTCATTGTCCCACCGGCAAAGGACTTCTGCGATTGCCACTAATTCCAATACTTGCACTGAGCCGGTTGCGAGAATGATGTGTGACTCCCAGTGTCCATCAGCATTACGCCACACGTACCCAGATTTTCCTGTCTTTCCGCTGGCATCAGTGAATACAGTTAATGCATCAAGCGGCTGCTGTGCGATTATCTGTTTCGGTGTAAAATTTAGACAGGACTTAAACATAGGGTGAGACGGGTAATGGTTATCTATAGTCCAGGGCTGACTCAAGACCAGGAGTGCGAATTCATCGCTACACTGGCATGCCATTTCCACGTGTTCCAGGGACATGGGCAGAATTACTTCAGATGGTGGTCGCCCCATAAGCGTAATTGCTCGCAACCTTCCTTTATTTATAATGTGGCTGTAGGCTTCCAGTCGAGTGGTAACTGTCCGAGGGTAATGACTAGGGCTAAATATCCATTCCAATATGCTCAGCGGGTTATTTTTACTCGTGACCCACTGGGCTAGCAGGCCTATTAGTTCACTTCCGTGATCACAGATAAACAGCTTTACTGGCGCCTCTGGGATAAGTCGAGAAGCCACATTCCGACCAATCTTCTCCTCGATTACTTTTAGCGCCCTTTTGGCATCGTCTGTTAATTGTCGCGGCTCTTGGGGGTTGCGGCCATTGTGCAGTAACGCAAACAACGGCTGCATGTCTTCGTTCGTAATGCCACACAAAGTACGCACCCACTGGATATCCCCGACCAATTTTTGAACATCATTCAATGTTTTAATTGACGTTCGAATGTGTAACTTCTGGGGGCGAATAACAGTTTCTGTGAGCTTCAATCCTAAATATTGCCAGGGACATTGGCGCTGGATTTTTTCTGGAGCGATAACCAAGCCCCACTGTTCCAACTGGGTTTTTAACTCTTCTATACTCGCCGATGTGATCCCTTGAGGCCTTGCCATTAGAATATCATCCATATAATGGTATATCAAATACTCAGGGTGCTTTTGCCGAAAGGGCTGTAAGGCCAGGTCAACGTACCCTTGACAAATTGTCGGGGAATTTTTCATTCCCTGTGGTAAAACCGTCCACTGGTACCTCTGAGCAGGGGCCATACGGTTTTGCGACGGAATGGTAAAGGCAAACTTGTCGCAGTCGTCTTTGTGCAGAGGTATGGTAAAAAAACAGTCCTTTAAGTCTATTACCACCACCTGCCAACCGGCGGGTATCATGGTTGGTGAAGGCAAGCCTGGTTGTAAGGCACCCATTTCTTGTAGCACTGCGTTTACGGCCCTTAGATCTTGCAATAACCGCCACTTCCCTGATTTCTTTTGGATGGTAAAAACTGGAGTATTCCACGGGCTCGTAGAGGGGACCAAGTGTCCAAGTTGCACCTGTTCACTGACGAGATGTTGTAGCTGTACGAGCTTATCTTCTGGCAGCGGCCATTGATCCACCCAGACCGGGGTTGAGGTCAGCCACGTTAGCTTCAAGGTCGGTCGAGGCGTGCTCGTGTCAATGGCCGCCACTAAAAAGGCATCTGTAGAGTGCAGCCCCATTGTCCCAGGACATCTCTTCCCAATAAGCAAATATCCCCGGGTAGGACAAACGGATGCACTAAGGCCACCAGCCCACCCTCCGTGTCCTGAAATCGGATCATGGCTCGGCTTTTCAAAGTGGGCACCGCACCCCCTACTCCCATTATTGCCCCAGAGAGAGGTTCAACAGGCCATGGAGTGGGCCAGAATCGCTGGCCTATAATTGTTACATCGGCCCCTGTATCCAACAAAAAAGGCATGGGGCCTGCTGTAGTTCCATCTGGACCCTTAAGGATTACCCGACGCTCTGGTCGCCTTTTCTCAATTGACTCCACAAAGGCTATCTGAGTTTCTCCCGTGGAACCAAAGCTCTGATTCCCACGTTCCTTCTTACTAGCAATAGGCACAGCCGCGCGGAATGGCACTAGCTGAGCTATTTTTGTCCCCCTTTTTATTGTAATGGGGGGTGCTAGTGCTCTGACCATTATTCTGATAGGACCAGTATAGTCAGCGTCAATGACGCCAGGCAACACAAAAAGACCTTGACAAGAGGCAGAGGACCGGCCGATCAATAAGGCGCTAAGGTTGTCTCCCAGCGGCCCCGATTCCACTGAGGGAACAACCTTTACTTGATCGTCCTCAAAAGTAACGTCTATTCCCACGGCCAGATCAACTCCGGCTGACCCTCGTGTCCCGGCAAGCAGCCGTTTGAGGCAACCATCACTTTGGGGTATTTCGCTGTCCCCGCGCCCCCCATCTGGGCGCTGGTCTGGGAGTTTCCCGGCAGGGGAGTGCCGTCTCTTCTAAACCGTGACCTGCATTCATTTGCTTTATGCCCAAATTTATCACATCGAGCGCACGTTCCTGCAAATCCATCTCTACTGCCTGCTTCCACTCTTTTACGATTGGGACAATTCCGTTTGAAATGTCCATCCTGTCCACAGGCAAAACAACCTGTGCGGGACTTAGGACCCCTATCCCTTCTTCCCTGCTGCAGGGCAGGTCTCAAGGCCGCCGCTAGCGCACTTGCATGAATACGAGCCCGTTCTTTTTCCTCCTGCATTCTCGGTATCTTTGAACAGGCTTCTACATAGCGGGTAAGACTGGATCCCGCAGGCAAGGAAGCAATTATTTGCTGACATTGGGAATTAGCATTTTGTAACGCAAGATCTTTACAAACTGCCTTTTTGGCCTCCGGGGTAAGGGTTGGCGCAGCATCTATAGAGGCCTTTAGCCAATCAATGAACTGCATATACGGTTCCCCTACGCCCTGCTTCACCTGAGAGTATGGGGGAACCGGCGTTCCTAAATTTGGTAGCTCCTCCAAAGCGGCGAGGGCCAGCGCCTGTGTTTGTTACGTCACCCTGGGGTCTAATGCCGCCTGCGTGGCCCCATCTGCATACTGCCCACTGCCAGTCAGCATGTCCAAGGTGGCAAAGCGCAGTGGGTCTCCCGGCGGCCGGTTAACATTGTCTAGCATAGCAACTTCCAACTTGTCCTTCCATTTCTCCCTCCACAGCATATACATTGTGGGTGATAAAACCAATTCAAGTAGAGTTTTGATATCAATGGGCAACAACACCTGTCCCTTAAAGAAGGACCATAGCAGCTGCCTAGTGGCCTTATTATCCAACCCATATTGCTGTACCGACCGCTGCAAATTACTGATAATTTTCCAATCAAATGGAGCCCACTGCCGCTGTTCTCCTTGGACCATTACTGGCCATGCTTGTAGGGACGACGGTAGCATTGTCCCCTCTATTCGGGCATTCTCAATAATGCCCCTCCATCGCATTCCTGGACTAAAAGCAGGGTCCTTTGCTGGAGGGGAGGGAGGCGGGGGTGGTACATCGAACGAACCGGTGTTCCTGTCCTCCCCCCTCTCCGCGTTTTTGGACTGATATTCCGCAGTCCGCCACTCTATTCCCCGTTTCCACGCCGCTTTTTCCTCCTCCCCCACTCCACTACCAAACCGGCCCCGCAAGTACTCATCTGCATCCTGCAAAGACATTTCCCCATCCTCCAACATGCGGCTTATGTTCTTATATTCTGCTTATGCTCAGAAACCCCCGCCTCCCTCAAAGGCTCCTCAGCAGACCTTGCTTTCGGCGCCTCCGCTTCATTAAGCGCGACCTTTTCACTCCCCCCCACTCCATCAGAAACATCCCCAAACACCGCCCGCTCCAAAGTTTTAATTCCAGTAACTATGGATTGTTGCGCTCGCTTATAAGCGTCCTTCACCACGGCGTTTTTCGAGCCTCGGTCTAGTCGTTTCATTTCCTCTAGTAGCCCCAGCATTAACTCTTCCTGTCCTTGCAGCATCTGTCGCAGGTCACTCGCTGGGCAAGTGTTGTCAGCACTGTCATACTCCATGGGCTCGTCGCACACCGGGTCCGTGGTGTTTTTATACTCTGTGTTTGCTGGTGCCGCAGGAGTCACGGGCTGCGGAGCCGCAGGGACACATGGTCCGAGGGGAACGCGATTGATTTCGTCTTCCTCTTCCCAAAGCCCTTCTTCCTTTCGTTGCGCTGGCCAGGCAGTTAAATCCTCCTCTCCGCTCGTCTCTGCCGAGAGGGAGGCTCTGGCAGCCAATGCGATGGCTGCTTCCCCTCTCAGGGTAGCCACCATAGTTTTGACTCGCCGGTATATGGGAGCTAAGTGTTTAGCGTCCTTATTGCCCGTTTGCACCGACTCCCATAACTCCATGCCCACCTTCTTCCAAACTTCAATATCATATAGCTGGCTAGGGGTTTTTAGAAGCCCACGACGCCGACACCACAGTAACAATGTCTCTATCTCGGCTGCAGTGAGGTCTTCTCCCAGCCTTTTTGCCACCCGCAGCAAACTTTGTACCGCTGCTTTTTCAACCGCCGATACGGCGGAACCCATACTGCCACAGTCCCTTAATTTCCAAGGGGCGGATCCGCTCCTGCCTCTCTCGGGCAGCCCGGCTTACCTCAACGCCGGCCGGCAGTATCCCTGCTTTCTTCGGCACGTAGGCGGATCACGTCGGGGTCAACAATTGCCGCCGTCGCCGAGATCTGTGAGTCATGCAGGACCGGAACGACAGGACACACCGATGCGATGCACAGTCGAACATTTATTTCCGCTACAAGCCCGATTTTATAGACAGATCAGTTTAGTTTGCGCAACTAGCTAAATGTTAATTGGCTAATTCCCCCGGGCACGAGCTGTCCATGTGACCCGTCTTTGTCTTCTATTGGTTCCTTTTGATGTTGCCTTTATGTTGCAAACATCTTGGAATGTCCCGTTATCATTCCGTCCTTGATGGTTACTCCAACTTCTTGGCTCCTTTTCCAGCTGCCAGCTGTCTCTTCTTGTATCCTTCCCAGCCTCGGTACCCGAGATAAAGGTGCAGCCTAAAACTATCTAATGCCTTGCAATCTCATGAGAAGTAGAGGCTTACACATTCTGTTTAGACAAAGAGGTAGTTATCATGTTTATACTGATACTCTGTAGCTTCTAAAGTTCAAGGGCAAAGAGGGCTATAGTGTTCAGGCACAGCTGCTACTCTGAGCAATTTAAGGTGATGTCAGAGGCATTGCAGTTTCTTTGGCCTACAGTGTTAAAAGTTTCATGTTCTATTAAAAGCTTGAAAGCTCGGTTAGTCAGGACCCGGCAATTTCATCTTGATCAGACTTCCCTAGCATCCATCATGTGAGACATAAGCGCCTTACAGTAGTTAAGATATATAGCAGGTGTTTCTTTGCTAATTCTCAAGTGTTTACAAATTGTTTGATTATTTATTCCAGAATTTTTTTTAAAAAATCAAACTGATCCATAATTTTTCAGGTTTTCCCCCTTCCCCTTTTTGAAAGAAGCAAAGAGGCTACTTCTTTTCCAGAGCATCACCCCAGTTCTCAAGGGGGTCTCAACTACTCCAGTGTCTGAGATGATAGACTTTAGATGATTGTTTCAGCAAAAATCTTAAGGATAATTTGTAAGAGTCCAAAGATGAAATTCTTTGATCAGTTTGAAAGCATCCAGTTCACTTAATATTCTTGGTTTATCCTACACAGGTATTTTCTTGGCCACTTACTTGCATTAACTTTTATTAGATAACACCAGTTCAAAAAAACATTAAACCCTTTAACTTTCTCTGCATTGTCTATCATTATCTGCTTCTTTCTGTTCTGTAGTAGAGCAACAATTCTCTTCTCAGTATCATGCTGCTGATGAGCTTATAGGATGATTTCTTGTTAGTGTTGATATCTATAGCTCATTTTCTACCTCAGACTGACTTTGTATGTGCTTATATAACTGAACTGTTTCCAATTTCTGCATGCTTTGCTTATGTTTATTGTTAGTGAAACCCTTTATTAAGCAAATTGTTCCCTTCCTATATTCCCCATCTTCTACTTTGTGTCCTTAGTATAATTTCTTTGCCAGTTCGTCTTAACCTTTTACCCCTTTGATTTGTCTTCCTGATCTCTACGTTTATTTGAAACTGCTATTTTTATTTTACTTTTCTCCTCTATTTAAAAATTATTAGCTCTGCCATTTCATGGTCACTCCACTTTACTCTGCGATCTCACATTCTCTGTGCATCAAAAAAATATTACCAACTCATTCCGAGAACTTGCTGATCAGTCTGCATACTGTCCTGTACCTTCCCCAAAGTCACATCAAATTTTTGCAGAATTTAGTCCAAGGCACCTCTGTCAACCACAAAACAATCTTTCTCCTGTAAAAACTCAAATAAAGATAAATAAGATCACTCAAATTCAGAAACGCATACTCTGATCTAATGTGCCTCCCCCCTCAATTTATTTGGAGAGCTAGTGTTCTTCCCATGTTTGGAACTACTTTTGTTTCTTCCATACTGTTACGAGCCCTTTGAGTGGGATGGTAAGGGAACATAAATAAGAGCACTTTTATCATGCCTTAAAGACATGGAGGTTGTTTGGGCTTGTTTCCTTCCTGTGATATTTTGGATACAAAAGGGAGAGTCCAGCACAAAGTTTACAAACCAAACCAAGTGCTCTGTGCATACCATAGTCTTGGTAACCACAGTGTGAGACAGAACATTTGGTACACTGTACATTCTTAGGTCTGACCCACATGCTTTAATGAAGCCATAGGAAATCAGACAAGTTGGTTTGGCTACCAGCTTGAATATGCCTTACTGTGTAATTTACACAATTAAAATAACGAGATGTTAGGTCCTATGATTATCTTTTAACTATACATCATATTTTATTCAGTAAGGCATGACTTTAACCTGGGGTCTGAAAGACTAATCGGTGAGCAGAACTGTCTAATTAAAATGTACTCTTATTTATATTGTACTATTAATGTTCCCTAAATCTTTAGCTGATGATTGAAATGCTTTTTGATAATAATACATACTATTTTATCTAATGGATTTTTTTTTTCTTTCTTCAGAAACATCTGTGAAACAGAAGGGATAAGACTTTCTATTAAAAATTGTGGGAACATATAAAATACACAATACACTTCCTGTTATATAAGACTATTTATTAGTCTAAATGCTTGTGCAATATTTGGCAAATGATCAAAACTAGTTTCTCCTGATGTTTACAGTGTTTTAAATTAAAAGCAAAGCCCATTTTCAAGTGACATTTGTCATACAAACAGAAATATTCCTCTCATGCTGCACATGGTTGTACTTTCTGCTTGACAGCATAAACTACAAAAGTTGAACACAGAGTTTGTAACAAAGTTCTTGTGAGAATTAAAGTTGCTGTCTAGCAATTCTTCTTATAAAAAGAACCAAAGGAGTCTTTCCCCCAGTGTAGGGTTTTTTTTTTCTGTGAATGCATGTTTACTTGATTTCCTGTCTGATGCTGTATTTAATCAGCCACATTGAGAGAAATTATTTTGATTTCATTGCATATTCTATTGCTTTTTATCCCATTTTAATGTTCTTTCCCATAACCTTTGAGTGGTAAAATGGACACACACAAGAACATTAGAGGTCAAATTTCTCTAGTGAACACTTCAGAAATGTACTAAGGCATAAATTTACCAGAAGTTTTGAACAGACACTGTTTAGTATTAAACTGTGAAAAAGTTGCTTGCAGTGCTAGAAAAACACTTCTAAAGTGTTACAAAAATTACTCAGCATCACATGCAAAACATTTTCTTTTCAAACCAGGTGTGAAACCTATTATACAAACCTGTTTATTAATTATCAATTATTGTTTCCTAAGGATTTTAAAAGAAAACTGGGTCAGTTTAATAACAGCTTCTTTTGAAGATATTTCACCATTGTCTATGCATTCAAAAATCCATGCAACACCATGTTGCACAGAAAAAATGTGCTTCGGTAATGTTTCGTGTTATAAATAGATAGATAAGCAAACACATACACTGTATTATTTCCAAGGAAAACACTTCATATTCCAGTAAACCTGTCCCTCTCCTCATATCTCAGATTTAGTAATCTTTTTATTGAGTTGCAGACTGACCTTGGACCTTTAGTCATCCTCAAATGTAAATAAAAATTGCTGGCATCTGTAGTTTTGTTTCTTTTTTCCTTTATCAAAGTGCTTTAATAACCATGAATGGTCCTGACTGAAATTCAAATGAAACAATCTGCTGCAGTTTAGGAAAATCTTCATTTGCCATGTGTAGAACACCACACTGTGGATGTTTTTTTAGGACTGTAACCTTAGCTGACTCAAGGATACTTGGAAAGAGAGTAGGTGAAAAAAAAAGTGATTGTATGCAGTCTTTAAAAAAATAGATTGTCTGGTGTCCCAGCCCTTCCTTACCTCTCTAATGAGCACATTTTGCTTCCTGTTCTACAGCTTAAACAATGGCAACAAAAATGTTTTGTTTACATAAAGTAAGCATAATTACTATAGTTTTTGGAGAGCTGAGCATTTTCAGAGATGGTAAAGAAACATATTTAACAAAGCTGAAACTGACAAAGAAAATAATACTGAAAACCATTTATAACACCACATTTTGTAAAAAAGATTTGTATAATAAATACAAAACATGGCCTGAGCTATCAAACCACAGCTACAAGACCAAGAATATGCTGTTGTTTTCTTTGCCTTTTTATATTCTTCCTATTGCCAACACCTCTATTATACTATACAAAAAGATTCTGCCATAATAAAATGAGATCCTTGCTGAAGGCTGGTTTCCAATTCCTTCATTTGATGTAAATATCAAGCAAATTCAATGCTGTCAGAAAATGTATGTCATATTAAAGCCACAGTAAGATAACAGAGTTGTGATTAGCTCACTATGTGAGCCATGAAAAAAATTTAAGACAGAAGACATCCTTTGTATATGGAATACACCATAATATTCAAAACTGATAGAGAGGCATGGTCTGGAGTGCAGTAATAAACTAGCAGGTCAAGTTTCTTTAGACTCAGCTCCAAATATTATTTTTTTTTTAATTAGGAATACTCCTTTATGCTCAGATACCCATAAATGCTTTTTGAGGAGATACAAATAAATATAATAAAGATACAGGTTACTAGAGAAAGAAACATTTCAAACTGACCAAGGACTGAACTAATAACCCTGCAATTTTCTAGTTTTAGGAGATATAGCTTCAGCAGCTTATGGAAAGTTTGAGCAGCTGGAATCTAATCTAACTGCAATGGATGGGAAAATGAAACAGCGATCTACTGGATCACTGTTGCTGAGGGAAGCAGTCTAAGATATGACCATGTGAATGGACAGAAGGGAAAAAAGTTCTTAGGGATTGGGGTACATGCATTAATCATCCTGAGCAGCAGTATATTTTAAGCCATCGTTATCCTGATACACTCCAGAGATCCTTTAGGAAAAAGTTTCCATGCAATTGTTACAAAGTCTATCAAATGCAGAGGGAGAAAGTTGCAGCATGATTTCACTTCAGCCACACTATAAAGAAGTGATGTAGAGACAGGAGACTCCAGTATGGAGTCTTTGGAGTCTCTCTGTGATCTCTTGAAGTCAAACATGAACAGGAAGAGAGTATCTTCCTTAAGGAGCTTTATCTCATGAGTTTTATATGAGAAGAGTTATCAGAAGAAAAATAAACAAACACTGCAGACTTGCAAGGAAGCAAGATAATGGATGAAAGCATCAGATTAGCAAATGTCACATGGACAGATTGTAATAGATTAGTTATAAAATGGCTCCTGGAGGCTCTCACACTTTTCTTACTACTCAACTTCATTATATTACTTCATATATATAAAATAATATTCTGAGAGTCAGCTGACTTTTGTACATTCTGACATGCTACTTAACTATTTATCCCATCAAACACAATCATAAATAGATAAGTGAGGAGTTTGTAGAAAAATTTTTTGAAGGCAAATAAGTCAATTTTGTTCTCAGACACAATCCTGCACTTGTTAAGAAGACGAGACATTTCTGGCAAAACAGAGTGGTTTATAAAGAATTCAGACTGCAGATGAGTTAGTGTTCTCTCTGGATGTCATTTGCAGGCCACACTTACATTTTTCCCATACCTGAAAAGTCTAATACATAGATATTACATAAACCACATACTAGGGATCTAATGTTCCAGAGGAGCCTCAGATATTTTTGTGTCATTGTGACTATATTTATAGGAGGTTCTGATATGACATTTGCTGTTATATTCTGTTTCTTGTTATTTTAAAAGTTCTCACATCTGCCTATGAGTAGCACGTTTGCACCATTCTAATAAAAGATACAAGGCGTGGATTTTTCTTCTTAATTTCCATATATCTTGCACTGTTTTGCTAGGATTTACAGTAAAAATGGTTGTTGGTCTAGAAATTGATGTATATTAATGCATCACCTGAGAGGCTATTTGTCCCTTCCATGCCTGTTAACACGACCTTGCAATACCATCAAATCAGGATTATTCATCTTTCTCCCAGTTTTCTTGTTTTCAGTCATAAATATCTTGTGATAAAAGAAGCTGAAAATCTTCTTTTCAAAGTAATCTCACTATTCTTACAGAAAATGAGAAAATATAAACAATTCCTTCTAGCCCCCTACAATATTTATAGAGAATATACCTTGTCCAACTGTCACAGTCTGTTGTCCAATGTAGCTTTTCTTACATAAATATCTTTGACATTTGTATGTTCACATTTTTAACAGGCTTTTTAAAAAATGTGTTACCAAGCCTTTTTTGGGAACTAAATACTTCAATCTATGTTAACACATATATTGTCAAGTACGTATGATGTTGATGTGCATATTGGGGACTAGTTAAATGTGTACTTTTAATTCATGGATCAACCCTTGACAGTTGATTATTTTACTTTTGGTCTCCTCTGAAATCCCTCTAATATTTCTAAATCCTTAAGGGAAACAGGGCCCAGAGAAAGGAACACTGTGTCCTGCTACAATAGTTCTCATCACATTTTATCATCTTTTCAGCTATTTTACATAATATAGTATTATGCTTTAGTACTTTCTGATTGTTATACATACCATTAACATCCTGGCTTTCAGGGTCGCATAACACAAATCCCATGGAAATCAATGCAATATGTTCTCTGCGTATTTATATACAACACAGAGAATTTTTAGAGGTCCAAATTGTTAGAAAGCAACAGAGGTTTGATGTCATGCCTCAGAAACGTAGATATAATAGATGCTAATTCTGGCACATAGAGATATCAGGAAAAATTAAGGTTTTTATATATGTAAGTAATTTAGACACCCATTCAGCCATTTGCACATCCAAGAACCTGAGTAGCATGGAAAAGTATAATAGCTGTCTGACATTTTAAGTTGTGTATACATTTGTGCGGGGGGAAAAAGGAGAGAGGAGGAAAAATTTACCATACAATAATATTAGATGCACGTGTAGCTTCCTCAGAACCTCTTGGGTTGATGCAAGTTTTCTCAAATTGGATCTCTCAGATGTAGCAAAGGCAAGAAGGATGCTTACAGGAGATGAAAACCCACATAAAATCATAGCAGAGTTGCAGGCCCCGCATTTGGTCTTGTAATCTCGTGGAGCTCCATAGTGTTTAAAGAGGAGAGATGGGGAGGAGGAATTAACATAACTCCTACTTCATACATTAAGATTGGCACACAGATAATAGCTGGCAGAATCATAAAAAGTGTAGATGTGTTCCTGCAATATTTGGAGTTATAAGAGTATGACTTCTGCTGATTTCTCTTTCAAGCAAATAAACACTATACTTTTACTCTGACCTTTTGCTCATAATTCACCCAGCTCTTTTAGAGCTGACATAGAATAAATAATAGTTGAAGACCTGGCTGCCTTCTCTTTCTACATGAGAAAGTTCTCTGTAACTCCAGAAATATTAATAGACTCACATATCAGTATTGTGTCACAAGAGAGTTAGCCTTAGAGATACTGAAAATCAGTAGGACTGTGGCATAAGTGAACAGTAAAGATTATGTCCTGGTAATCTTACTCAGTTTTAGTAAATCCCTTATTCCACTCATAAAAAAATCCCCTTGAATAAGGAAAGTAGAATCTGACACTAAGTTAAAGGCCTCAGGATTTGGCCCAGTATTTTTAACTTTGAATTTAGCATTCTGTAATGGAACAATATGCGCTACTCATTTTCACGCAATAAATACTAAAAAATATTTTGCTGTATTCTTGTAGTTACCAAGCTTGTATTGTTCAATAAACTGTAAAAGTATTTTTAAAACAATATGGTGTTAATAAAGGCCATATTTTAATTACATTCTCTGTGGGTTTTCTGCTAAATTCATTGTGCATCACCTATTTTCAAAAGCATATTTGTATACTAGCAAGTAGAAAAGATTTGTAGAATTTGGTGTTTTAATATAACTTTGGAAATGTGTTTATGGTGCAATTGCACATTTCTGTTAAGTTCTACAGAAAATGAATACTGTGCATTCTCATGAACCACTCACATGGACATAAGGGCTATAATGAAAACATATAAAATAATAAGAGAATATAAATCAGGTATTCATGAACGAGGGAATATTTGGCTATACAGAATAATACTAATAAGATTTAAATATATCACTATCCTGTACGATACATAAGCTTTACGGAAGGCAGAAGTTTAAAGGGATTTAAAAAATATATCTACATTCAGTCTTTATATCTACAAAAATATAGATGCTGATGAAACATGAGAACATATTACAATATTTATAAATAATTGTTAGGCAGATTTAAAAGAGGGAGTGACATACACACTTCACAGTATCAATCAACCACTACCTGATGTCACTAGGAAAAAACTTACCTTGTTAATCAACAGTTATTTTCCATGGGCTGTCTTAAAATTTTCTGTGAAGCCTTTCATACTAACAATTATCAGAGGCAAGATTCAGGACTAATCAAACTTATATGGCATGATAATTCTTATATTCCCATGAAAAATGACAATTTATGTATTGATAAATCATTGGGGTTTCCAGTTTCCATATATGACCTTTCTTAACATTCTCACTCGAAAGCATACCCTAAAGCCGTTTTTCAGTCACTATAGTTCTAGTATATGCCTAACCTGACCAAAATAAGTCTATCCCACTTCTCAAGTTTGATTTAAGAGTTTTCCACAGGATTTGACAGAGTACAAGAGCATTCATGGGTTTCCTTGTTTTTCCCGATTCCCTTTCCCAGGTGGGGAGGGGTCATCAGGTGATAGAATGATTGTCTAAATGACAATAAATTGTTATGGGTCTCTCAAACCATAACAGCCATATATAAACAGACATGTGAAAGAATAACAATATAAACCTGCAGTGTAAACTTACACATAACCATACCCATCTTTTAAGTGTTCCTGTGAGATAGAACAGTAAAATATATACTTACTATTTATGTTCTAATTTATTAGTCACTGCTGCTGAAAGTTGGAGTATGGGAGCAGAGTCCCACTGCATTCTCTCCCTCTTACCGATCAGTAGCAATTCTTCCTCTTCCCTGATACAACATGCTGGAGGAAAGCAGGCTAAAGATGGGGCTGGATGAGAAGGTCAGCTACACCAAATTTATTTTTCAGTTGTCCAGCTCAGAGGATGAGACTGTAGACAAAAGTCTAGCTTTATATGAACCACCCACACTCCTGCATTTTACTTCAGTTTATGGAAGATACTCTAAATTTTAGCCATAGAACTTGGGCATAGAATGATTTGTCATCAACTGCAGAATTGTAGAGATAACACCTACTAACCTACATATTGGACTAATATGATGAACATAATAGAAAATCATGTTGTAATTAGTTTGAGTTTTGAACAAACGACAAATTATGTCTGTTTTCAAACACTAAAGTGTGGGGGGGGCATAAATAGCATCTGATTGTGCTCCAAGTTCCATGCTATAGCCTACTTGCAATGACATCCTTCAACAAATTAACTACATCATTGCTTTTAAGTATTAATTGCACAAAAGAAATACACAAAATAGTGAAAAATATGAGCTAAAAAGGAGGATAATAAACTTCAATTATGACAAACAGTAAGTAACAATAAATTGAAAAAAAAAAAACCAAAACACAATAGATCTAGGCTTACACACATAGCAACACTGAGGTTTTTAAGTCATCTCCTTGAACACATTACGTGATAAACAAGATACAAAATATTTAAAGAATTTTGTGGTTACTTACAGAAGAGATTTAGCAAGCAAAAAGCCAGTAGCCAAAACTCACACTGCCTAGTGTCTCATATCCCTGTCATTCAATGTTTTGGATTTTTTTTTCCATTCAATACTCTTGATCTTATTTTCAGTAACACTGAGATGTCATCTATATTAATTACCAAATATATAGAGAGCCTGACTATGGGGTCTATTCTATTATTAAGGCATGAGAAAAGAATAACAGGCATTTTTTGAGAAAGGAATCTGTGTTATTAATTCTCAATGTCACAAATACAGCTCAGCAATTAAAAGGCTCAAAAAAGTTCAAATTGTACCAGTGATTTCTGTGCCAAGGTCCACCTAGAATGTGACTGTGAATCATCAGTGACTGAAAAAAAAATATAGAATAAAATCCTGGCCTTGCTGATGTCAGGGAGTTTTGTCATTGCCCTGACTACTAGACCAAACTTCAGAGCTATCAGAAGAGACTCAGACTCGTCTTCATCCCAAAAATAAATCAACAAACTTCCTCTCACTCTAGTCAAACATGAAATTAAAAATCACTAATTCCATTCTGCTTTCTTAATTAATATTTTAAGTCTATTAATTTCCATGATCTATAATGGAACATTTCCATAAAGAACTTTTTCAGGAAGTGCTTATTTGTTAATCTGATTTATTAATACTTTAAGAGAATGGGGAATTATCTTGAGAAGGACTTCTGCTAAATCTATGTTCTACTTATAAATTATTTTTATTTTTTAAATGAAAGACTTCAGTAAGCCCAGCCAAGGGGATATGATGTAATACAATCTCCATGCTCCAATGGCTCTTCTCAGACAAGAACACTAAAATCCTGTCCAGTCATCATAGGAAGTCCTTGTCTATGCAAATTTTAAGGGGCTAACACTATCTGGATTGTTCTCCACATATTCTGTTTTATATTTAAGAATTTCTGGCAAAATGCCTTGCAGTCAGCCAGGGTATTCCAGTTCAGTTAACTAAGCCATTAAAACCAAAGCCATTTTGGCTGTAAGCCTTATTTCATACTTACAATTCTGTTATACCCCACCGTGGGAGCTGAAATAGAGGATGATCTCCTCTAATGCTCCTTCTTATTATTGTCTGCCCTTATATAGATTTTGCCAAGTTAAGCTTGGAGTTTACAGATCCAGTAGCCTTTGACCATACTTCTTTCCATGTCTGTACAGGCATAAGCACAGCCAATGGCAAAAATAACATTGTCCAATTCTGTCACTTCAAGGCTCTTAAAACTTGAAGTGTGGGTTAGATGAATGGACAGTGGGGTGGATTGAACAGTGGCTGGCAGATAGAGCTCAGAGGGTTGTGGTTAGTGGTGCAGAGTCTAGTTGGAGGTGAGTAACAAGGGGTGTCCCTCAGGGGTCAGTACTGGGTCCAGTCCTGTTCAATATATTCATCAATGACCTGGATGAAGGGTTAGAGTGTTCCATCAGCAAGTTTGCTGATGATACAAAACTGGGAGGAGTGGCTGACACGCTGGAAGGCTGTGCCGCCATACAGCGTGACCTTGACAGGCTGGAGAGTTGGGCAGAGAGGAACCTTATGAAATTCAACAAGGGCAAGTGTAGGGTACTGCATCTGGGGAGGAATAACCCCATGCATCAGTACAGGTTGGGGGCTGACCTCCTGGAGAGCAGCCCTGTGGAAAGGGACCTGGGAGTCCTGGTGGACAACAGGATGACCATGAGCCAGCAATGTGCCCTGGTGGCCAAGAAGGCCAATGGCATCCTGGGGTGCATCAAGAAGAGTGTGGCCAGCAGGTCGAGGGAGGTCATCCTCCCCCTCTACTCTGCCCTGGTGACGCCGCATCTGGAGTACTGTGTCCAGTTCTGGGCTCCCTGGTTCAAGAAGGACAGGGAACTGCTGGAGAGAGTCCAGCAAAGGGCTACTGGGATGATCAAGGGACTGGAGCATCTCTCTTATGAGGAAAGGCTGAGGCACTTGGGTCTTTTTAGTCTAGAGAAAAGAAGATTGAGGGGGGATCTTATCAATACTTATAAATACTTAAGGGGAGGGTGCCAGGGCAATGGGACCAGTCTTTTTTTCAGTGGTGCCCAGTGATAGGACAAGAGGTAACGGGCACAAACTTGAACATAGGAAGTTCCATCTTAACATGAGGAGGGACTTCTTTACTTTGAGGGTGGCAGAGCACTGGAACAGGCTGCCCAGAGAGGTTGTGGAGTCTCCCACTCTGGAGACATTCAAAACCTGCCTGGACACCGTCCTGTGCATCTTGCTGTAGGTGTCCCTGCTGTGGCAGGGGGGTTGGACTAGATGATCTCCAGAGGTCCCTTCCAACCCTGACCATTCTGTAATTCTGTGATGCACAAGTCCAACATAACTAATTTCATTTAAACCACAAAGTTATAATACTGAAAAAAGTTTGTTATAGTAAGCCATTCAGGAAACGCAGTACTCTCTCATTTAAGACAGGAGAAAAAAGTTCCTTGACATTACAATTACTGGCTTAGAATTTGTGTGACTTTTGGTTAATTTATATTAAGAAGTTAAAGAAAGATAAGGCTATTCATTTATAAATATCCACTTTATTTCAATTATCTTCTAAAAAAGAGGTCTTAAGGAAAAAAATACAATTTAAATATGTTTAAGTTTGGCTGTAGAACCCAAACATATAAGTTAAGTTGAGCATGGTGTAAGAAACAAGCTTTTTTTTTTTCAAGTTCATAAAAATCAGTTGAACTGGAGTAGATGTTTTGTGTTTGTCACCAATATTTTATTGTAACTGGTAACTTGCACACTTTAGAAGAAGAAAAAGAAAACAAAGTTCACTATATATAGCCTTCGTACCGACTACTTGATTATACACAAGGCATAATGATCATAGCAGTCTAGTATCCATAATAATTTGTGCACAGAAAAACACCAGACACTATGTGAACATTACAGTGAAATGACATCACAAATCCAGTGATAAGACAGCATAATACAAAATATATTTATCTACTGCAAATGACATTGTTTTTTAAAAACAACAATAAGCCTTTATTCAGTAGTAACTTAACCAGAGTCTGATGCAGAAATTTGTTTTGTAGTTATAAGTCTTTTAAGGGAAGCAACTTCTGCAGATAAATTTGTTATTCCCTGCTTCAAATACAGGTTCTCTGACTCAGAGACACTGAAGATACTGTCTTTTATTTCAACAATTTCAGTTTTGCAACCACTCTGAATTCTTACATTGAGTTTCTTTTGATGCCACAGTTCTGGTTTGGGAGACCAGTCTTGGATATTAGTCACTTGAACTGAGAAAGGAGTGCGAGAAGAATGCACCAAGTTTTGTGCAGTGTGTTTTTCAAGCTCAACATGTCTTTTTGATAACATATCAATAGGTGATGATAGTTTCTGTGCAGCATCATAGCCATTATCTACTGCTTCCACTTTAACTTGCACAGCTTTGGCTTTAATTCGAAGCTTGTGAGGCAAAGCTGAAGAATTCGCTTCTGGAACTTTAATTGTTGCACGAATATTTTTATGTTCAACTGGGGAATGGATTGGACCCTTGGGAACCTGCTGTTCATCTTCTCCATCAGATGACTTTCCAACTGCACTGTCATCAGTTTCTGAAGTTCTGGGGGAATTACTGGAGTACCTATTGACTTGGAACAGAGGAGGAGAATGCAAGTACATGTTAAAGGTAGTTCCCATATAGTGTGGATATACGGATGCTTTCTGTGAACTTCTGTCATCTCTTGGCTCTCTCTCTAACTCCATGGGCTCCTGTTTTATAATCTGGAACTTATTTTCAGGACTTCTGCAGTTGTTTTGCATACTACTTGATTGAGTATGCTCTACTGATGATATTTCAGACATATCAGACGTAGAGCTTTGAGGAGAATGTTTAATTACAGAAATACAACTGCTACCAACTAAAGATGGTTCATGACCATCCACAAATGAGTTAATATTTGATCTGGAACTTTGATAATCTTGGAAATACACAGCTGTTGAGCTACTGAGTTTCTGTATCTCTTGGGCATAGGCTGCAGAAGTAATTAAACCAAACTTCAGCTTCAATGAAAGCAGCTCTGCCTTCAAAGTGGCATTCTCCTCTCCAAGTGCAATTAGTTTGTTCTCTAAGACAAGGTCATTCAGTCGTCGTTTTTCACGAGATCTTTTAGCAGCTTCATTATTTTTCCGTCTTTTCTCCCAATACGTAGCATCTTTCTTTTCATCTGGAATGAATTCTCGCTTTCTCCGGCAAGCTGAAGATTTGCTTTTTCCACTACTTGCTTCAGTGAATAGTATCTCTTCATTTGTAGACAATTCTTCAGATACTTCTGCTAAAGTAGACTTAAGTACCATGATTTTGTCCACATTGCTACTTGTGTCAGCAGGTCCGTGTTCCTTTTTAAGCGTCTGCATTTTTCTCAGCTGCATCAGAAACAATTTGTAATAGATTTACAATGAGCAACAGAGCAAACTATTTCCCCAGTACTTCTCATACCACAACTTAATGCAGTACTTTGAAATCCACGCATATTCTTCCTTTTGTTTCATATTCTCAAACAGAAGTGTCTAGATCCAATTTTCTTGGCAGAGGTGATGAGAATCTTCTAAATAACCTTCAATAAACAGAGAATTTGATTGCTGTTTAGGAATTGCTGGTTTGAGGCATTCAAAAGTAATTTTCAATAAAGAGATTAGACTAGCATTTGATTTATTAAACCTGCTGTAATATGAAGGAAGCTTGACACTGAAACAACTGATATTCTAAAAATTATATATTTGAATTTTGATCTGACAGTAATATCACAAAACTTTCCATAATATCACTGACCTACTTAAACCTAGCACTTAACACTGCTGAACACCAGACATGTAGATGAGCAGCACTGGAAGTATCTTGTCTTTTCAAATTAAAACATCTCTTCAGAAAACAGCTGTAGTCAAGATTTGGCAATGCTATATATTTGGGTCCTCCACAGATTAAAAATAACATAAGCTGGTTTAGAGAAGCTAGAGTGCTTTGTATTGTCTTAAAATAACACTGCTATCCATTAAAGTTACTAAACATTTAATTACTGCTTTATTATTTGGATTTATAAACATAATTCACATAATCGCCAAGCTTAATTTTTCAAAATGTATTCTGTAATGCAATATCTAATCTATCTGTTGCTCTAACATTTTGATAACAATTCTACAAAACTAAATTAAATCCCATTTCAAGCAGTCAGATGCTTTCAAACAAACTTCACTTTTGTAAAGCTGTGTCTACAAAATTTACTTCAGTCCATAAAATAAAAAAGGAAAATAAATGCAAAATAACTTCCAATGTTGAAGAACCATGCATTTATCACTGTTTTTAATAAACAAACAGCTCAAATCACTATGTAGCAAAGTGTCGACAAACAATAAAAGCTCACATTGATATGTCTGCACATATTTCTAGTTGTTGTTTTCCATGTTCCACATAGATATCATTTATTATGTTATTGCTAGCATTCTGTCAAAGGTTATGTATTTTAAAAATTTCTTCACATACCACGGCCGGTATAGAACCTGCTCATAGATACCCAAACATGACCAGTTTGTACTCTGTAATTTGAAAAATTGAAGAATATATTTTGTACTTTCTACCTACAAAGCATTTAAAAAACATTTGCTACCTACCTCAAGACTATTATGAGGTACGGAAATAATATTATGGACATACAGGGGAGGAAACTGAGTTTAATTTTAGTTGATGAATACACAGCCTAACTAAACACTGCTTAAACATTTTGGAGCTACTCTACCGCTACTGCTTTTCATAGACAAAAAGTAAGCCATGAAATTCTGCACCTTTCAGGTCTATAATAATTAAGAAATTCTCTTTAACTGAGGATGTGGCCTCCAAAGCCCAAACCAACCTCTACTGAAATCATCCAACATATTCTTTCTTGCCTTACATCTAGCACTTTCAGTGAAATTCTGTTCCTGCTGAAGAAACACTTTGATGCAGACTCCACTGGAATAGTGATATTATCCCTAGATTTGTGGGCAAGAGGGTCTAGGCAATGGGGAGCAAACGAAGTTCAAACTTTCTGGAAACACTAGGTAACTGGATGTTATGCTATTATAGGTTATCCAAGGTCAAAGAAGGAAACAAAATTTACAATACCAATGTTACCACCAATTACTGCTGAATCCATTACAATAACAGGGAGAAATACAGAACTATTGCTCCTGCATTCGGGTTCCCTTTTCTTACAACTTAATAGGCATTTTAAGTGTTTATGGTTCCAGGATCAACATGTAATTAGTTCAGTGGAACACTGATGATGCTGCTTCATACAAGGTGAAGCATTTTTGATAAAATGTTGATTTTGTCTTATTGAAAGAAAATCATGGTAGGTGTCTATACAATATAATTTATGCCAACATCAAGAATCATTCATTTATTATGACACTTTTCAATCAAATATTAAAAAAAATTAATAACCTCATCATGGCACTTGGAATATTATTGCACTTTCATATAACCCAACTCCAAGTCGTATCCAGAAAGTTGATGTCATATGTAATTTATATAAATTAATTTTCCTAACAACGAAAGTCTTTAAGTTACCATTTATCCTAATAACTACAAATTAACTCATGAAAGTATAGTTTTCTTCCCAAAGGTAAAATACACAATTTACGAAAGTAAAATTATTATTTGGAGAGATCTAAACACATGTTAAAAATAGTTGCTCCTCAGAAAGGTCAGTCAAGGTTAATAGGTGCAAATTCAACTTACATTTTCTTCAATTTGCTTAGAAAGTCAATATAATTCTATCAGACCTGTTCAAATTGTCCAAAACCAGGAAAAACTTTATATAAAGTAATATATAAATTATCTTTGCTTCTCTAAGTTTTAATTACACATATATACCATGCCATTTTATTTAAATATCACATTACTTGACAGTAGGAAAAACTAGATTGCACAAATCAATAAATTAATAGTAACAATGTTCTGCAAATAAAATCTCAGCATCCCTAATGTCAAATACTGAAATTCATGATTTTGTTTTATTGTTTTCCCCTAATTAAGGGCCACAAACCAAAAATACAAAATAAAATGTTAATTATTCTAACGAATAGCTTTCTATTATTGAACTCTTTCACATGGGTACAAATGACTTTGCAACAAAAAGTCTGATGTCAATCAAAAGAAACTTCAGAGCCCTAGGACGAATGCTAAAAAATTTGGGAACACAGGTAGTGTTTTCCTCAATCCTCCTAGTAATGGGGAGAGACTTTGGAAAAACAGGCATGTCAAGACATCAATACCTGGCTCCAGGACTGGTGCCTGCACAAAAACTTTTGGTTTTTAAACTATGGAAGAGAGTTCAAGAGACAAGGTATGTTGGGGTCTGATGGGATCCATCTGTCATGATAGGGAAAACACGTCTTTGGGTGTAAGCTGGCGGGACTGATTGACAGGGCTTTAAACTAGAATCAGTGGGGGAAGGGGATACCAACAGGATTGCAGTAGGTAAGCCAAGGGCATGGCATAGCACCACCTGAGGGTGGCAATGCTAATGGGGACATTTACACTGCTCCAGGGAGCACTGAGGGCTCAGGAATGCATCTGAAATGCTTGTACGCAAACCCACACAGTATGAGAAACAAACAGGATGAACTGGAAGCATTGGTCAGCTCCCAGAGCTACAATAACATTGGTATTAGTGAGACTTGGTGGAATGAATCCCATGATTGGAGTGCTGGGGTGGAGGGCTACAGGCTGTCCAAGAGGGATAGGCAGGGCAGGCGAGGTGGAGGTGTCACATTATACATAAGGGAGAGGTTTGATTGTACAACCCTTACAGTTAGGGATGATGTGGTTGAGAGCCTCTGGGTGAGGATTAGGGGAATGAAAACCAAGATGTAAGCAATGAGCTATTCTATAAGCAATTAGGAGAAATTTCTGGATCGGTAGTCCTTGTCCTTATGGGAGACTTCAACTTCCCAGGCATCAACAGGGAATAGCATACTGCTGTGATGAGCAGGTCTTGGAAATTCTTGAAGTTTGCAGGAGATATCTTCTCGTTACAGGTACTCAGTGAGCTAACTAGGAAAGATGCCTTCCTAGACTTGCCCCTTCCAACCTAAACCATTCTATGATTCTGTAATTCTATGATTATTGCATTGCTTCTTACCACTTAGGGAAGGGTGGAACTTTCCTGAGTCTCAGCACCAACTGGTACTCTTTGCTTAATGATGCAATCATCAGGCACAGTCAACATGGATTCACAAAGGGAAAGTCCTGTTCAAGTAATTTGATATCCTGCTATGATGAGGTCACCTGCCTAGTGGGTGAAGGAAAGGCGGTGGATGTAGTTTCTCTGGATTTTAGGAAGGCTTTTGATATGGTCCCTCACAGCATCCTTCTTGACAAGTTGTCCAATTGTGGGATGAGCAGGTTCACGGTGCGCTGGGTGAAGAACTGGCTGAACAGCAGGGCTTAAAGGGTTGTAGTGAATGAGGCTACATCCAGCTGGTGGCCAGTCACTAGCGTCATTCCTCAGGGCTCAATTCTAGGGCCAGTTCTGTTCAATATATTAATCAACGATCTGGATGCAGGAGTTGAACGCACCATTAGCAAGTTTGCTGATGATACCAAACTGGGAGGTGCTGTTGACTCGCTTGAGAGACAAGATGCCTTGCAGAAGGATCTAGATAGATTGAAAGATTAGGCAATGATTAATGGCATGAAATTTAACAAGAACAAATGCCTGCACCTGGGATGGAGTAACACCTTGCATAAGTATAGGATGGGAGGGGGTAGCTGGAGAGCAGCCCTGCAGAAAGGGATCTGGGGGTGCTGGCTGACAGCAGGCTCGAAATGAGTCAGCAGTTTGCCCTGGCAGCCAAGAGGGCAAACTGCAGCCTGGGGTGCATCAAACACAGCATAATCAGCTGGTCAAGAGAGGTGATTATCTCACTGCATTCAGCGTTGGTGCGGCCTCACCTTGAGTAGTGCAGTTCTGGGCCCCACAATTTAAGAAGGATGTTAAGGTACTCGAACGCATCCAGAGAGGGCAACAAAGCTAGTGGAAGTGCTGGAAGGCATGTCCTATGAGGAGTGGCTAAGGACTCTGGGTTTGTCTAGTTTGGAGAAAAGGAGGCTGAGGGGTGACCTCATTGCTGTCTACAGCTTCCTGAGGAGGGGAAGTGGAGAGGGAGGTGCTGATCTCTTCTCTCTGGTATCCAGTGACAGGACATGTGGAAGTGGATCAAAGTTGCATCAGGGGAAGTTTAGACTGGACATTAGTAAGCATTTCCTTGCCAAGAGGGTGGTCAAACACTGGAACATGCTTCCTAGAGAGGTGGTTGATGCCCCATGCCTGTCAGTGTTTAAGAGGCATTTGGACAATGCCCTTAATAACATGCTTTAACTGTAGTCTTACAAATGTCAAGCATGGACCAGACCTTCAGCTGATCTAAATTTATATAGCTCTACTGAAAGGCAGTAGAATTATGTCAGTCAATCCCAGTTGATGCTCTAAACTTGCATCTTATTATATGAAAACTGCAGTATAAATATATAAAATAAACATTGCCTGTAAAAAATCTTGATCTCTACCACTCACTGCAAATGAAACAGAGAAATAGCAATCTTTAGAGCTCTAACCCTGCAATAGTCCAGAAGGGAAAACTACTCCATGCACAAAGCCTCATTTTCTTTATTGAGAGTCCAAGTGTTCAGTTCTAATCCTAAAAGGAGGTCTTGCATGACTGGCATCTATATTGCTAACTGCTGTGAAGCCGTCTCTGTGGCAAAATCTGGTTTATTATTTAAATACTTTGGGGACAGAACTGAAAGCTACACCAAGATGTGGCAACTTACAAAAAAAAAATAATAATTAAATAAGGCTTTCTTTCCAACAGAAAATAAATAGATTTGTATGATATCTGTGACCAGATTCAGTCTCAGAGTACTTGAACATGATCAACTTGAACTTGAACATGGATCAATGCAATATGTGAATTAGAAAAAAATAAATCATCAGGATATTTAACAAGGTCCCAATACTAATCCATTTCAGGTATACCTTTAAAACCAAAAAAGTTTTCAGAAACATTGCTTCTACTACATTTTGAATCACATCCAAGTATGCCCTTGTTTACACAATCTTTTTTTTTTAAAGTCATCATCATCAGTATTAGACAGTTACAAATATCTCGTTTGAAATTCTTCCCCCTCAAACACTATAAAATACTAAGACTGAAATCAACTGTCATTTTGTCATAGAATGGGCCATAGGAACTTGCTTTTTTTTTCCTATTACACATCCCAAGCTCATTTATATCTCATAACTGACTGTAATAATCATGACAAGGTCACCTAGAAGAGTCAATTAAGCAGATACATTGCTTAACAGGGTGTAATAAGACTCAATTGTACACATTATTGCATCATAGTGATGTTATAACAGCAGCAAGATTGCTGTCTGGAAAAGGAAACTATTGCATAAACATAGTTTGCACAACTATTTGTTAAAATACGTTAATTTAGAATGAGCTAAAGGTTTATTTTACTTATGAGCTTTATTTCAAAATAAAAGATTGAAAAAAGCAACAGAGTACTGATATCTTTTCTAGACTGTGCATTCCTTTTATTGCAATAGATAGAATGCACATATGTTCTACAAGTTTCAGCCAAAGAATGGAAAATACTGCTCCTTCTTAGGATAAGATAAGCTGTGAAGAGGTCATGTAAGTTCCCATTGCTCATGGGAAGACTCTAAGCTTTTTCACACCTTTCAAATTAGGTCCTTTAAAATAAATAAATAAATTCCAAAAGAAACTTGAAGCCTTGAAGTCAAATTCAGGAAGAAGGATATTTTGAAAGTTAGTTAACAGTCCTTTAGAGAATGAGTTAAAAATAGAAAATACATATGAATGGAAAATAAAGGCAAATAATTTTACAAACTGTTAATATTTCAATAGTCAAATAAAGACATCTGCAATGTGTGAACTCATAATGATATATTTGGTAGTGCCAATGGTATTAAGGATCTTCGGTTAGTAATCCTTGATTTGGTTGGTTTAAATCAGGTCTTTGGACCAAAACCTGAAGCCTTATTCATTCAAATTTCTTATCTAAGTAAACATTTTAACTGAATAAGGATGGTAAAACTAATGGCCATAGCAATATTTTAAACTAGGCTCTGGACTGAATTAATTACCGAGGAGAACAAAGATGACTCAAAGTAGGTTACATACATACTATTGAACACAATGAAAGTGAGTGCAATCATTCAAATTATAAGGACAATGACAAAAAAAAATGTTGGTTTGTTGTTTTGTGTTTTTTTTTAAACAGTTACTCCAAACAGGTTTACTATGGCAAAACTGTACTTGACCCCAACAATCAAGTAGCAGTAAAGTTTGTGCATATTATCAAAAATATCACCTTTAAAAAAGAAGGGGGGGTTTAGTCAAAAACGTGTTAATTTTGGTTTTGTCTACTTAGAAGACCATTTTAGGCATGCGCGCACACACACACAAATTGCCTCATATTTAATGACAAGTTATCATCAGCAACTTTCAAGGTAGCCTTCTGTCAAGGACGGAGCACAAGATGACCCCAGAACATGGGACTTCCAGCCACAGCTTTTGCCACTGAAACGTCGAAATGACTTGCCGACAACAGAATTGGACAATGACCTGTTTTCATTGTTTGTGACTTAAGGAGAAATCCTAAATATTCATATCGGGGGGGGAATTTCTAGTGCCTATCTGTGAGCTGTACCCTTCCTACAGTGGCACCCAACCTGTGGCAGCAGGGCACGGCCGAAATCCCAGGGAGCGGGGGGAAGAGGAGTGCCCATGGGCCGCCGGGTGGGTAGTGGGAGGGGACACCTGCCCACGGGGAGACCCTCGGGCAGGGCGCTCGGGGCTCTCTGTCTGATTCGCCCTGACTGAAAGCGGCGGTCAGACATGACATCCGCCCCACCGCTAGCCGCCCTGCGGCCCACCGACGCCCCCGCAAGGGGGAGACGGGCAGACGGGGCGCAGCGGCGGAGCGCCCCCCTACGTGACCGGCGGTGCATGGCGCCCGGCCCGCTCTCTTCAAAGCGGCCCCGTACTATCACCCCTCCTGACCTCGCAAGCCTCTGCTGCAGTGCCTGCCCCAGCCCCAGAACGGCGGGGCGCGGCAGTGCCCTCAGCCCTCGCCCGCTGCCGCGCGGACGTTCAAAAGGTCCCAGCCTACCGCCATCCCCAGCAGAAGAAGGACACAGCAACCTCCGCGCCCCGTGTTGTGCAAGTCCTCGGGGCAATTGGAGCCACCGGGGCGCAGGATCGGGACCCCCCGCCCCATACCAGTACTGCTGCGATACTCCCTTCAGTAGCATTCCCCGTGACCCACAGTGCATGCATTCCGGTCATGATCACACACCAACTAACCGAAGATTAGTGCTACCGAGAACGTCATACTGACCTACTTCTGCTTTTGTTGTACGCCACACTAAAATGCTGGATTTCATGGGACTGGGGTACTCCACTGCCCTCTGGGCCTGGCGTTACTTCTTCACCCAAGCCCACTGCAGCTGTCAGGACACAGGCAGGCCATCTCACTTCTTCAGCACTGTTGACATTTTCTTAAATTCATTCCCTTAAATTACATGTTCCCCTCTTTTAAAAGGGTGACAAGTAAAAGCCAGTACCAAAGAAATTGTTTAGTGTCTAGGTAAAATGCCTTCCTAAAAATACAGCCTTATCAAAAGGGCTCCGAAAGCATGGAGTTAAAAATCCAAGCAAATGGCCTTGAACAGGCATAGGCACAGCTCTGGAGAAAAGACCAGGAATAGCACATGAAGCCATAATTGCTAAAATGTGATAGGGCTAAATATAGATTAACACAAATTTCATTTTAAGGTACACAACACACAGTCAGCAAGCATGAGTTACTTCCCAAAGTTGTCTACTTTCCTTATTAAACGTACTTTAACAAAATCTGTTAGTTACATTTTTAAGTGCAATTGTCCCAGTTTCTTTGTAGCAAGATTATAAAATCGCATAATTAGCTCCTTCTTCCTAGCCTGACTGCCAGCAAATTCTGTGATAACATAATAGTTCTTGGAAATGTTGCATTATGTGATCGGTCCCATAGAGTCTGAAAAACAGTGACAAAAGTGACAAAAAAGGCTCAGGCAAACACCACCTAGCAAAACACGGGGGCTGTGAGGCAGACTACTACCATTAATTCAGTTTGCCCACAAACAACATATCTCAACACCGTGTGAAAATCGGATCTCTCTGGCGGCCTCCGACAATCCATCGGCACAAAACTCCAATTTTTCTCGTAAACGCACCTAATCCTTAACTCTGCACCAAAATTACCATGGCCTTTCATACTCACGCACACATCGTGCCTGCTACCTTCAGTCGCCGAGCCTCAGCACTGACACGCCAGCAAAACATGATACATACAGAGAGCAAACAGCTCTGCACCCACCCCCCCACGGCTCCCGCACATGACACCACTCCGAGCGCGCATTCCTACCTGCGGTGCGGTGCGGTGCGCGGAGAATCCCCTGCACCTGGCCGAGGCGGGTAAGGACGGGCAAGCAATAGCGTCCCACTTGTTTGGGAGCAGAGCAACCCGAAGGGAGGGAGGGTATAGCAGCACGAAAGGATGTAAGTTAGTAGGTCAGAAGCACGCACGCACGGTCATGGCCAGCCTGTCAGTCAGCTGCAAGTGACAGCAGAAACACCCCAATCCACGCCGAGCATTCTCGGGAGGTGGCCAATGGAGGCTGCTGGGGGACGGGGCCGGAAACCCCGCCCCTTGCGCGGCTGGGACTGTGTATGGTACAGTAGGTCTATGTGCTGGGTATTGCATAACCCTCCAGGCGTGGAGCAGCGCGCGGAAGGGGGGCGGGGCTGACATTTACGTAATCGCCCTTGGCGACCTGGGGCGGCGTGGAAGAGGGTGTTCTTTCCAACGTTGTGCGGCAGCGGTGGGGCGTGCACGGTGGGCTTCCGCTGGGCCAGGGCCGCGAAAGGCTCCGTGCTCCGTGGGGGCCGCAGCGGGCTGGCGCGCGGCTGCGTGCGTGCGTGCGTGCGTGCGTGGAGAGGGCTTCTGCCCTTATTCTGAGGAAGATTTACGCAGAGGTTTGAGTGCTGTCGGGTTTATTGTCAGGGAAAATTAATTGAGCTGTAACTCTCCCAGCCTTACCGTTTACTTGGTATATAGTGTAATTATATTGTATCTGACCAGAGTGTAAAATTAAAAATCTCTGGTCTGGCAGAAGCAGTGTTTCAAAGTAATTGCACAAGACTGAAAAATTGTGTTTCCAATGCACATATCAGCCATCTAGCCATGGCATATGGATAATCCTCCAATTAATTATACTTAATCTTTGACTCGCAAACACAAAAAAAATAAAAGAGAGGAAAAAAAGAAAAAAGAGCTTGCTGAAGATACACTGGCTGTGTTGGGTGTGTTCCCTGCTGTTACGCCACTTGACATTTTGTGTTATGAGCTACAAAATTTACACTGTATGCATCAGAGAATACAGCCAATGTTTTCTTTTATTGATCTTCAAGAATGAAGGATTTTACTATATTTCTTACACTGACTTCATCGCTGCTCTCATCCCAGTGCTGAAATGTTCAAAAGTGAGGAAATATTTTTGAGAACCCATTTACATTGTTTCTAATCCCACTCGCCATAACAAGGTAATTCCTTGATAGGGACTGGGTGCCTGCCTGCAGTTCAACATCTCCCAAACCCTCAAACCATACTTCTCTTTGCAGAGTATTACAAAAAAGGAAGACTGAATAGAAGAGTCTAGTGTTGGTTTGATCCTTGTTTAACCTCCATTTTAGAAAATTACACATGGCCAGCAAGAAATCCAGCTGTCTCAGAATGTGTTTGAATGTATACACGTTTGATTTTGTGATATCTTTTCCTCATTTTTTTCTTCACAGGTTTATCACTCCCTTTTTTTTTCTTCCACAAATAAAATATCTGAAGAAAACAGAAAAATTTTCTTTTTAAATTCTAGTTCCAGAACAGAAATGATTCTTGATTTCATCCTGTTAAACGCTCTTGTGCTAAATAGCACAGTCCTCACTAAGATAGTCCTGTTATATTACTCTGTCATCCTGTATTTATATGTTGATAGAGATAACCCTTTAGAGCAAAGTATTTGGGCTGACAGGAACCTCGTGAAGTTCAACAAGAGAAGTACAAAGTCCTGGGGAGGAACAACCCCATGCACCAGTATATGCTGGAGGCTGACCAGCTAGAAAGCAGCTTGACAGAAAAGGACCTGGGAGTCCTGGTGGACACCAAGTTGAACATGAGCCAGCAACGTGCCCTTGTCGCAAAGAAGGATAATGGTATCCTGGGCTGCATTAGACAAAGTATTGCCAGCAGGTCAAAGGAGGTTATTCTTACCCTCTGCTCAGCACTGGTGAGGTCACACTGTGTCCAGTTCTGGGCTCCAGTTCTGGTACAAGAGAGACACGGACATACTGGAGACAGTCCAGCACAGGGCCACAAAGATGATTAACATAGAGCATCTCTCCTATAAAGAAAGGCTTAGAGAGCTGTGACTGTTTAGCCTAGAGAAGAGAAGGCTCAGAGGGGATCTTATCAATGTATATAAATACCTGAAGGGAGGGTGTAAAGATGATGGAGCCAGGCTCTTGTCAGTGGTGCCCAGTGACAGAATATGAGGCAATAGGCACAAGCTGAAATGCAGGAGGTTGTTTTGTCTGAGCATCAGGAAACACTTTTTTTACTGTGAGGGTGACTGAGTACTGGAATAGGTTGCCCAGAGAAGTTGTGGCGTCTCCCTACTTGGAGATATTCAAAAGCCTCCTGGACATGGTCCTATGCAACTGGCTCTAGGTGTCCGTGCTTGAGCAGGGGAGTTGGACCAGATGACCTCCAGAGGTCCATTCCAACCTCAACCATTCTGTGATAATGTATGATTCTGTGATTCTGCAATTTTTTCCTAACAGAAGGCGAATTCAGAAATCATTGAATACTTTTCAGTTTATCTGTCCTTGATCTTTTATCATACTTATCTATACCTTCCCTCCACAATAAATCTATGAATTCATTTATATTTATGTCCTCAAGTTATTCATTGTGCAAGTCTAATAAACTTTACTCACATTGATTTTCCCCTCTCCCCTCCTAATCTTCTAATATGTAGAATATAGAGCTTTGATAATGGTAACAGATTACAGAGCCCACCATTGCTAGAAAGGGGATTCATCAGCAGCCCAAGTCAGAGAGATCAACTGTTGCCTGCCTTTGGGGGCTGCATGATCAATTTGTTTGCCATAGTTCTGCTTGCCAGTGGACACATGAAGACAATTGACATGCTATTGGAAATTTCATAAGTGAGTGCTAGCAATGAGCTTAGAGATCTGTTTGCTCATTAATATTGTTGATCTATTTAAGTCGTCTTAGGCAACTTGTCCTGCACACATTATTTCCCATACTATATATATTGTATTTAATATAATGCAGTGAGAGTCCCCAAGACTGTCAAAACTTAAAGCAAACCTCAAAACTACAGATAATTTTTTTAATTGAAAAGTACATTCTGTTTTTGCTATGGAAAATATTTTTGATGAATCCTGGGCATATACTTTTAGCAACTTAAATTCTCATTTCTAGAAAGAATAAATGCAAGTGCCTCAAATCTGCCTTCATAACTTAGATTACTGAAATATAGAAAGAAGTCTCAAAGGCAGTAATATCCTTCCTACATGGGTGTATAGTCCTGGAAATAATACTCCAGATGGAGTTTGCTCACCTATTTGCTTATACTTTCATCACTAATTATAATCAGCTGTAAATCTGGACCCCATCTTTTTCCCAGATTCACAACAAAGACAAGCTTCTGTATTTCACATTACCTCTACTCTGCAGAAGTAAGGAGAGTCAACACCTTCTACAGAAAAATCTGCTCTTGCACTCCAAACCCTATAGTGGGTGTTTGGTAAATCCAAAGGTGAGATAGAGGGCAGAATGCTGATGTGGCTGAAGGAATATATTCATCATTTTTCCTGCTCTCCTGAGGTACAGAAAAAATAGCACAGCTGAGAGCTGTAGTTAGCATTCTGCAGAAAGGGAGTCTAAGGACTTAGGGAAAACTCTAAAAAGAGAATCTTTCTGTGATTATCTACTTCTGGATTTTCCTACTAGAGGGATGAAGTAGGTCATTAAATTCCCAGCTGACTCTAGCATAGTAGGATTTATACTTGCTTTTGGACAACACTATTAACTTCAACTCCTTTAGATTCATCTGTATTTATTAGCACGTGACTTAACCCTCTTAATGCTGTCTCTGATTTTGACTGAGCCTGTACTGAGTCACAGTACTAAATGGAGGGTCTGGAAAAGGGGCATTTGAGAAGTATTTAACAAAAACATAATTAATTCTTAGTGTTAGACTCTCACTCTCAAGGACTGCAGACAGCTTGGAAAACACCCTTAGCAGGTGTAGTGATCCTGACTGGTAGATCATTGTACATCGGGGAGTTAGATCACTAATGTGAGCGAGTCTTCAGGCCTGTGTTGTGTTGCACAAATCCCTTAGCCACAGGATAAACTCAGCCAGTTTATTGTAACAGAGGAGCCTGCAAGCAGCTCCCACTTGGTGCCAGCGATTACACCAACTGCGTGGCCTTATATAAAAATGCAGCAAGAAGTTCTCGTGTGAACATCCTTTATGAATAGAGGTTTCTTGTAAGAAAAAATATATAATAGCTCGAATGACTGAAATGGGAAAACCTCTTCTATGGACAGGGTCTGCCCGGTGTGCTGCACGGGGATTGGAGGCCCATTGGATGCTACACCACTCAGGGTTCCCAGCATCTAAAGGGATGTAAGATTATCTATACTATTCTCTCCTTATAGTATTAGCTGTAATAAACAGCATTTAAAATGATACCTTACAGAGTCTGAGTGCCTTTCTTACTGGGATCATAACAGACCAGCACCTCCTGGTGAAAACAGGGGAAGCAGAAAAGCATGCTTCTGGTTGTGAACAGCAATTTTCACATGGACTTCATCATTTAAAGTCATTTAGATGGCTCAATTCAAACTTGTGCTCCTGAAATTCTCTGCTCAGCTACTTGGTAACCTCAGAGGATCAGAAATAGCATTGCTACCATTCTTTTTTTCCCTTAACATGCTCAAACAACTGAAGATTTTCTGCTGTACATGCAGCAGGGATTTGCCCTTCTTGCAGTTAAGTCCAAGTAGGCCCTAGAAATGTAGCATTCCTCTACCTGAGTCCTGAGCTGGGCTTTATCTGATAGACATTTTTAAATATTTCTACCAGCTACCTATTGGTACAAACTCTCATTGCACTGGAGACTTCCTAACTCTTGGGCTACAAAGTTCTAAAATTGACATGTGTCAAGAGGATGCGTAGAAAGTGACTAATGCAGAAAAAGCATTAAAAAATCACCAGATCAGAAACAAAGAGCAAAAGTGAGCCTGCCTTATATAGCTAAGCGATCAGGACGTCTGTGTTTCACTACTTCAAAGATCGTTTATACGTTGAGAAGACTGGACCCAACTCTAAAGAACATTCTGTCTTATCTGAGTTGAATAGATAGCTGTTGTGAATTTGTGCAAACACATTGTATTCATTCTGTCCTGATCAACCCTGATTGCCTCATAGAACATCACATGTAAAAAGGTGCTTATGAGCTAGCTCAAAAATAGTTCCTTAAAAATAAGTATGATGGAGACTTACACAGTAATGGTTTTCTTCATTGCCTTACATGTAAGAAACAGATATCAAATGCAAAAAAGATCCAAATGTAGTAAGAGAGTGGAAATGGAGAATATGTAGTCCAATGAAGCCAATCAGTATCAGTAGTCTGCAAACAAAGCTATTTTAGAGGTATCCTAATTGTTAATGCCTATGCTTTTCCTTCAGATGGAAGTCTAGTACATTCATCTATTTTGACTACCAGACTCAAATTCTTCATGCATAAACACCAGTTCCTAAACAATATTTAGTACAAATCTCTTATGTTAAAACAGGTAAGCATGGATAAAATCTATTAGGAAATTCAAGTGGAACTAGAGAAAAGGAAATCCTGATTGAGTGTTCCATGTATCTATGTGGTTGTAACACTTAAAAAGTTACAAGTATCTTCTCTCCAGAGCTGCTGCTAACACAAGTCATAGCAACACAGAAAAACATTAAGTTTGACTGTAATCTCATTCTTAAATTGAGTTGGCTGAAACACAGAGCAAAAGTTTGAAATAGTACATTATGTCAAATGATGGTTTAAAAAGCCTGTAGTGTTAGTGGCAAGCTAGCTTTATCTGGTGTTGCTAGTCATCCAATATCCCAGTGAAATAATTTTATGTTAGAAAAATTTGAGAGATTTTTTGAATGAACTCTGAAAGCTGACAAGGAGGAATGGGGTAACAAACTAAAGGGGCTGAGGCCCTGTTGCCCCATTATTACTGCCTGCACATGGCACATACCCTTGCAAGCCACCCAACCTCCCTTCAGAGCATGACTGAATCTGTCCCTTATCTCTACGAGTGATGACACATCCTATAGGAGAATATTCTTGAGATTTGCTAAATTAACTCTTGAACTGCCTCTCCTCATGTTCAAACAGAGAAGGAGAAATCAGATAGGGAGGACAGAGTTGAGGGGAGTTGGCTGCATGGGACTGTGTTTGAGGTGTGAAACTCTGACTGCAAACTTCTTAGAACAATGAGAGAACCATGGTCCAGAATTAGGTCAAGAGGACCAGGTTTTCACTGCTGGTGATCAGCAGTACAAAAGAGATCCAGAAATTGAATATTCTATCAAATACCCATAGGAAAAATCTGAGGAAAATAAGGAATGGGTGAAGCAACATTCCCTGAGAACATTTAACAGTGAATAAACATGGAAAGAATAAGATATTGTTTCTGTTTGCTAGGCCAAATCTCAAATGCTCTCCTTGCAATTAGTATAAATAGGTCTAGAATTCGGCTCCATAATCCCTGCAAGTTTTAAGGGCAAGGCCCCATGTTTTTACTTGTGTTTGGCTCACAGCATGTATGAGAAGAAAAGTGTTATTTCATTGGTACAGGTAATCTTCTCAAACATGAACCTTTTCCCATTAAAACTGAGGATATGTCTAGAAAGCACAACACACACCATCTTGAGCTAGCTCACGAAGACAGTTTTGATACTAAATGGTAGTGGGTGCAGCTGTAGTCCTACTAGTGTACTTGAGCTAAACTCTGCTTGGGCTAATTAGTTGTATGAGAAAGTTACCGAGTGTTAGGAGAACTGGCATAGATAATTCCTTCCAGAGTTAGATATTATTCCCTACTAAAAAACTTTTTTAGATTTCTGTCAACCTTTCTCATGGAGGTGAACTGGTGTTAGTTACAGTGGCCAATAGCAGGAATATAATAAAATAATTAAGAGCACTTTTGATCCAAATCCCCAAATTATGATTTTTATGTACTTGTTCCTCAGATATTGTTAGAATAAAATCTGTTCCCTTACAGAATAGAAAAAAAAAACCAACAAAACCTGGTAAAAAGAAAGGTCAAAAAGTGTTTAGCAGGACTGTTTTCTAAGTCTCAGGTACTCAGCCTTCATTCCTTCACCAGGCCACACATGACCTGCTAGCACAATTTGTGGCGGTGTATTCCCAGAGGGTTTCTTTCCTGGGGACAACTTGGTAACAAGCTGGCAGCAGGTGATGGGGAGGTGAATAATTCAAACACTGACAGAAGCCCACTTCTACCCACCAGCTTTTTTGGAGTTTCTTCAGGTTCTCTTCTGTTACATGACAAAAACACATCCATTACACAATGAAGGAGGCCCCAAAGTTGCAAATAAGGTTAGGCTACCACTTCCAGAATGTCTGTCGTGGTTTAGGCCAAATCAGCCACTGGGGACATAGGGGACCCCAGATGGGACTGACAGATGCTCCCCTCTACCCCTCTTCAAAGAGAGAGGTAGAGGAGGGAAAGAGAGACTTATGAGTTTAGAAGGAACTAAACTACTTTAATGAAATATTAATAATAAAATAAAAAGGAAATAATGAAATATATACAAAACCGTATCCAGGTCCCAGGATGACAATCACGACACCGGCTGGCACTGGGGAAGTCCCAGGCTGGACTCAGTGATGGACGGGAACTGGATTCCGGATCTGGATTCCGGATCGGGTCCAAAGGCAGACGAACAGACAGAGTCCTCCTCAGACGTCAGCCATTGAAGGAAGAGGGCGAGCTGTTTGATCCCTCAGCTTTTATACTGAGCATGAGGCAGATGGGATGGAATACTCTCTTGGTCAGTTTTGGGTCACCTGCCCTGTCCGATCCTCCCCGCAGGTGGGACCCCATTATGCTTTTCCGCTTTCGACCCTCCCACGTGGCAAATAACAAAGTTGGTTGGCCTTGGGTGTTATATCAATAACTATAAGCAAGAGCCTCCCTGCATACCATGTCTGGACATCAGCTATAAACATAGGTCTTATCACTCTGAGAGAGCGAACATTGTCTGCACAATATGCTGTTAATTTTAGTAGTTAGAAGAGGCCCAGCTAAGAAGCAAAGTTACTGAACGGAATTGGTCCTGTTTTGCCTCAAACCAGGACAATGTCTCACCCAATATACATCCTATTCCCTTGTATATTCTTGAGTTGTCCTTTGCAGAAAAAAAGACCGCTAGGAACAGGTTGTGTGAATTATCACCAACACTCATGCTATTTCCTCAAGCAATCGCAGACCTTTGTAGTGTAGCAGGTGCTCAGTGAGCCCACTGCTTCTGGGAAGAACTTGGTCTACTACTATCCACATGCAATACAGCCACTCTGCAATACACACACAGAGTAAACTGGCCATGTTACAAGCCCACCATGTGACAGAAAAGGGGCCTCCCAGCACAGAAAGAAGTTAAACTGAGTCTAGAAAAAAAAGTTGAAGCACTTCTATGCATACCCAGACATTTTTATGGATAGGAGTCTTCAGATAATTGAGTCAATTTAGTGTTCCCCTCCCCACTATGTATTAGATCCAGAACTGAAACTCCCCCAAAATAGGGTTAGTTCCAGGACTAACCAGGGCAAAAGGAAATGGACATTATCATAGAATCATAGAATCATAGAATGGTTTAGCTTGGAAGGGACCTTGAAGATCATTGAGTTCCAACCCTCCTGCCATAGGCAGGGACACCTCCCACTAGACCAGGTTGCTCAAAGCCCCATCCAGCCTGTCCTTGAACACATCCAGGGACGGAGCTTCCACAACTTCTCTGGGCAACCTGTTCCAGTGCCTCACCACCCTCACACTGAAAAATTTCTTCCTAATATCTAATCTAAACCTACCCTCTTTTAGTTTGAAGCCATTCCCCCTCAGCCTATTGTTACAAAATTGGGTTTTCAGGCAGGTGCCGAAATGGTTAAATTGCAGACAGAATGGAAATAATGTAAAAAGAGATAACTGCAAAGAACTCAGACAGCATGGACTGTAACTCAAGGCCGGCCGGGAGGCGAGTACAAGTCGGTCTAGGAGGTTAAGCGCACAATTACAAGACTGATATGAAAGGAATCTGCAGGACGGAGCACAAAGCTCGCCCAAAGAATAACAAGGCAGCCCCTTCAAGAAGAGAATAGAAACCACCAAGGACTCTCAGGACCACCGCTCAGGATGAAAGTACATGTCCGGCTGGGAGGGGTTAGTGAAATAATTTTCATATGGATAAATTGTCATGAATATGTAAAGCCTACATTGTAATAAATAGGGTCTAGCTAGAAGCTGTGGTATGCACGTTGGGCGGAGTGATCCCCCGCGCATCCAGCGCTGCAATAAAGAGAATGCCTGCTTCTTAATACTACATTGGTGTTAAGGAGATTATTCCCGATTTCGGTGACACTATCGCTACAAGTCCTTCCCCAGCTCTCCTGTAGGCCCCCTTTAGATACTGGAAGGCTGCTATAAGGTCTCCCTGGAGCCTTCTCTTCTCCATGCTGTCCTTCTTGAAGTCTTCTCCTCACCCCCTATTTAATGCCTCCCTTACAGAGGTCCCAGGCAACCATGTTTCTTACCCTTCCTTTGTAGCAGCTCTGGTCTTGCCTGCCCTTGAGGCTGGTAAGTGCAGTTTTGTGATGAAGTGCCTGGAAGTCCACGGTCCCCCTTGCTGAAGCACTTTGTTCAATAGACTGCCCCAGCAATGGAAATTTTGAAGGCCTGGCTTTTTGTCTCCCCAGCAGACTGCTGGGCAGACTGCTAAGGAGCTAGGTTGTCAGGCTGGCACGAAACCAGGCAGGCTTTTGACTGAAACCTGACTGGCAAGCAAGTTTGGAAACATGCCTGTACTTTGTCAGAAGATTTGTTAAAACAGACACATTCCCAGAGAATGTTCTGATTTTGATTAATCAGCATTTCAGGATGCAGATAATGTTCCACTAGAAAATTTCTGACCAGCTCCACTGACGATAAGCTGCACATTTACAGCACTCCCCATTGCAATACCATAAATGATCGTTTAGTACTTCCCACTCAAAATGCTCACACTGATGAGAGACTGACTCTTACCCTGCAGGAATGCTAAGCTTCATTGTGCTCATCATGAATAAGGGCAGGGTATAACATGGCCAAAGACTTCAGGCCTGGGCCATTTGACATTACAGGAATACTTGGCAGGCAGAGAGAATAGGGCCTTCCCATGCATTAAAGTACCTCACAAACATTCATAATTATGAGTTATGTTGCTCAAGTTAGTTCATCTCACACAAACCTGCTCTCAGTTTGCCGTTTAATGTTATGAATTATGGGCACCAGAACTCTCGAATTAGGAAAATGAGATCATTGAAAACATTATGCAGGTTAAAGAAATAAAATTCTCAGCATTCTATGCTTTGCTTTCTTTGCTCTTGTTTCTCATTGAAAAATAACCCACTCCCTCAAAAGGTATTTGCTATACATTTAAATAAAGTGTTATGTGTTTACATCCTTGTCTTTTTGAGAATAACAAGGTTCTGCTTGCTCTGACAAACTGAACTTATTCTCATGTCCTTTATTTCAAAGCAAGATTTGACACAGAGGAAACCCAGATGAGAATAAGTCTGTCACACCTGTTTTTCTTTTTAGTTTAACTGATGACTTTATTTTCTTTTAAGATATTGTAGGCAATGTTATGATTCTACTGCACTTTCTTGCATCTGTGACTCATGAGGTAGGCTGAGTGTTAGAGAGAGGCTAAGCCAAAAAGTTCACATACAGATTCTTATTTTTCCAAGGTCTGAGGGAGTTCAGATTTGAAGTTTTGGATTTGGACCATCTCAGGAATGTACAAGGATTCATTTCCTAGCTAAATAATTTGACATATTTCTCTCTCCCTTTCCTTCCACTTTTACCACTTTCTATTTTATCTTACTGATTATGTTAGCTGTGATTGGAAAAATGAATGAAAAAGTGATCATTGTTACATTGTCTCTCTGCTGGGGCGGGGGGGGGGAACAGAAATCTTCCACTTGATGATAATAATATTTCCCACACTTGCAGTCATCCATGGCTAACTAGTTATTTGTATTGCTGCTTATCTATTATCTATATACATACACACTAATATCTGAGTACCTCCCAGGTAAAATCAGTGGCAATAACAAAATCCCTAATGGACTGCAGGACTCAGGATTTTCAGGCTTTTTTTTTTTTTCAGGTCAGAAAGCTTTTGTTGGGGAGAGAAGTCATTTTTAGAGTTTGTCAATGAAAAGATGTATTTGAAATGAAACATTTATGACAAAAATGGCTGCCTCAATGAAGACAGTTGTTTGTGTTTCTGAAGACTGTCAGAATTGAGGCTTTCCTCATCTTTTCCTCATCAAGCAAGATAACTTAACAGAGGATGTTTTGTTCCTAGTTCTCAAATTCTTCATCTTGGTCTTTGAGATCAGTATTGTCCAGATGTGCACAGCTGTAGCATTGCATGGGCTGAATTTGATACAGTTGCAAGATGTAGTGGAAGTAGATACCCCAACACCAGGATCACTCTGATGTTTTCTCTCCAACAAGACCAGGAGAGCAGCAAGGGTAACTTTCTCTCTTGAAAAGTCCTTCCTTTTGAAGTTCTACCTCTGTATACCATCTCGCAATATTCATAGAATCATAGAATATTTTGGGTTGGAAGGGACCTCTAAAGGTCCCCATTCATATGACTGGCATGGATTTAGTGCCCACTGTCGTGGTTTGGCCTCAGCCAGCAACAAAGAACCCGCGGCCGCTCGCTTCACCCCCACAGCCATGGGGAAAAATCAGAAGAAAAAGGCAAAACTCGTGGGTTGAGATAAAGGCAGTTTAACAGAACAGCAAAGGGAAGAGAAAAAACAGTAACAATAACACCGATAAAGGAATATACAAACACGATTAGGGCACCACCGCTCACCAACCGGACCCGGACCTCCGCAGCCCGCTCTGAGCAGCAACCTCCTGCCCCCTCCTGCCGGGTCCGGACTAACCGAGCTTTCAGGCTTTTAATAGAACATGAAACTTTTAACATTGTAGGCCAAAGAAACTGCAATGCCTCTGACATCACCTTAAATCGCTCAGAGTAGCAGCTGTGCCTGAATACTGTAGCCCTCTTTGCCCTTGATCTTCAGAAGCTACAGAGTATCAGTACAAACATGATAACTACCTCTTTGTCTAAACAGAATGTGTAAGCCTCTACTCCTCATGAGATTGCAAGGCATTAGATAGTTTTAGGCTGCACCTTTATCTCGGGTACAGAGGCCGGGAAGGACACAAGAAGAGACAGCTGGCAGCTGGAAAAGGAGCCAAGAGTTGGAGTAACCATCAAGGACGGAATGATAACGGGACATTGCAAGATGTTTGCAACATAAAGGCAACATCAAAAGGAACCAATGGAAGACAAAGACGGGTCGCATAGACAGTTCGTGCCCGGGGGGAATTAGCCAATTAACATTTAGCTAGTTGCGCAAACTAAGCTGATCTGTCTATAAAATCGGGCTTGTAGCGGAAATAAATGTTCGACTGTGCATCGCATCGGTGTGTCCTGTCGTTCTGGTCCTGCATGACTCACAGATCTCTGCGATGGCAGCACCCTCCCCTGGCCAGCTTCCCCCTATAGCTCGGGCATGGCTCACATGGCATAGAATACCTGTGTCCCCTCCCCATCCTTGGGGAAATTAACCCTATCCCTGCTGGAACCAGGACATTATCCACCCCTTATTCCATACCTTCTACGTAATACCCAGATCTTACAGTTCCCAATCAATTACCACCACTTTCCCCTGTTTTTTATATATATGTACATCTATACACATATAGATTTAATTCCCACAGTCTATGGGCCATCCCTCTAAAATGTCCATTGAGTTCATTTAGTCAATCACTGTGGGCGCCATCTGTGAGAACACTCTCTCAGGGCAGGCGAGATGGTGTGTGGTGCTGGACTGGTGCACGCTGCATTCGGAGCTCGTGGCAGGTGTACCCGGTGCGGCCCATGCCCACAGTTCGCAGGTTGAAGATGTTGATCTCATGGAAGTTACTGGGTGCCAGCTGCTGAGGTCAGTTCTTATTACATCATCGATGCACTTTACTCAGTTTCATCAAAGTCCATCTGTCATTGGTTTGGGTGATTCTTACTGTAGTATCGATAGCAGTTATAGTAATGATGACATACAGTGACAGGGTTGTTTAGCACATACCATCATAAAATTTGGTTCATTGGCTATTCTCACCCAAAATCAGATCCCCATGAGGTACACATCGGACCTCCCCATCCTCCCGCATCACCCACCAAGTGCACCCAGGTCCTTGTGCAAAAGCAATCCCACGGATGGGTTTGCCTTTGCCTGAGGCGGGACTAACCCAGACTGTCTTCCCCAACATATTCTTCATGTGCACTACAGGGACTTTATCCCCTTCTACTGTATGTGGAAGTTTTGATTGGGCAGGGCCAGCTCGATTAGCAGATCCCCTGGTGTTGACTAGCCAGGCGGCCTTTGCTAAATGTGTATCCCAATGTTTTAAGGTCCCACCAACCATGGCTCTCAGTGTAGTCTTTAACAGTCCGTTGTATCGTTCTATCTTCCCTGAGGCCGGTGCATGGTAGGGGATGTAATATACCCACTCAGTGCCATGCTCTTTGGCCCAGGTGTCTATGAGGCTGTTTCGGAAATGAGTCCCGTTGTCTGACTCAATTCTTTCTGGGGTGCCATGTCACCATAAGACTTGCTTTTCAAGGCCCAGGAGAGTGTTCCGGGCGGTGGCATGGGGCACAGGGTATGTTTCAAGCCACCCAGTGGTTGCTTCCACCATTGTGAGCACATGGCGCTTGCCTTGGCGGGTTTGTGGGAGTGTAATATAATCAATCTGCCAGGCCTCCCCATATTTGTATTTTAGCCATTGTCCTCCATACCAAAGAGGCTTTATTTGCTTGGCTTGCTTGATTGCAGCACGTTTCACATTCGTGCATAACCTGTGCAATAGTGTCCATGGTCAAGTCCACCCCTCGGTCACAAGCCCATCTATATGTTGCATCTCTTCCCTGATGGCCTGAGGCATCATGAGCCCACCGAGCTATGAATAATTCACTCTTGTGTTGCCAGTCCAGATCCACCTGAGCCACTTCAATCTTAGCGGCCTGATCTACCTGCTGGTTGTTTTCATGTTCCTCAGTGGCGCGATTCCTGGGTACGTGGGCATCTACATGATGTACTTTCACAACCAGATTCTCTATCCGGGCAGCAATTTCTTGCCACAATTCAGCAGCCCAGATGGGTTTACCTCTGCACTGCCAGTTGCTCTGTTTCCACTGCTGTAACCACCCCCACAGAGCATTTGCCACCATCCATGAATCAGTATAGAGGTAAAGTACTGGCCATTTCTCTCGTTCAGCAATGTCTAAAGCCAGCTGGATGGCTTTCACCTCTGCAAACTGGCTCGATTCACCTTGTCCTTCAGTGGCTTCTGCAACTCGTCGTGTGGGGCTCCACACAGCAGCCTTCCACTTCCGATGCTTTACCACAATCCGGCAGGACCCATCAGTGAACAAGGCATGTTTCTTCTCATGTTCTGGTAGTTTATTATATGGTGGAGCCTCTTCCGCACGCGTCACCTCCTCCTCTGGTGATATTCTGAAATCTTTGCCTTCTGGCCAGTCCATGATCACTTCCAGTATTTCTGGGTGATTGGGATTTCCCATTCGAGTCCGCTGTGTGATCAGTGCAATCCACTTACTCCACGTGGCATCAGTTGCATGATGCGTGGCAGGGACCCTTTCTTTGAACATCCAGCCCAGCACCGGCAGTCGAGGTGCCAAGAGGAGCTGTGCCTCAGTACCAACCACTTCCGAAGCAGCTCGAACCCCTTCATATGCTGCCAATATCTCTTTTTCGGTTGGGGTATAGCGGGCTTCAGATCCTCTGTATCCCCGACTCCAAAACCCCAGGGGTCGACCTCGAGTCTCCCCTGGTGTTTTCTGCCAGAGGTTCCAGGTAGGGCCATTCTCCCCGGCTGCGGTGTAGAGCACATGTTTAACATCTTGTCCTGCCCGGACTGGCCCCAGGGCTACTGCATGAACTATTTTTCTGCTTAATTTGTTCGAAGGCTTGTTGTTGCTCAGAGCCCCATTTAAAATCATTCTTTTTCCGGGCCACTTGATATAGAGGGCTCACAATCAGACTGTAATCTGGAATATGCATCCTCCAAAAACCCACAACACCTAAGAACACCTTGTGTTTCCTTTTTACTGGTTGGTGGAGACATAGCTGCTATTTTGTTGATCACATCCGTTGGGATCTGACGGCGTCCATCTTGCCATTTTATTCCTAAAAACTGGATCTCCTGTGCGGGTCCCTTGACCTTACTTCATTTTATGACAAAACCAGCTTTCAGAAGGATTTCAACTATTTTATTCCCTTTCTCAAAAACTTCTTCTGCTTTGTTGCCCCATACGATGATGTCGTCAATGTACTGCAGATGTTCCGGAGCTTCACCCTGTTCCAGTGCAGTCTGGATTAGTCCATGGCAAATGGTGGGGCTGTGTTTCCACCCCTGGGGCAGTCGATTCCAGGTGTACTGGACGCCCCTCCAAGTGAAAGGAAACTGTGGTCTGCACTCTGCTGCCAAAGGAATTGAGAAGAATGCATTGGCGATATCAATTGTTGCATACCACTTGGCTGCCTTTGACTCCAGTTCGTATTGAAGATCTAGCATGGCCAGCACAACAGCGCTCAGTGGTGGTGTGACTTCATTCAGGCCATGATAGTCCACTGTTAGCCTCCACCCTCCATTAGATTTTCGCACTGGCCATATGGGACTATTAAAGGGTGAGCGGGTCTTGCTGATCACTCCTTGAGTCTCTAGTTGACGAATCAGCTTATGGATGGGAATTAGAGAATCTCGGTTAGTGCGATATTGCCGCCGATGCACTGTCGTGGTAGCAATCGGCACCTGTTGTTCTTTGACCCTCAACAAACCTACCACAGAAGGGTCCTCCGAGAGACCAGGCAAGGTAAACAGCTCTTTAATGTCCTCCGTCTCCAAAGCAGCTATGCCAAAAGCCCACCGGTATCCTTTTGGGTCCTTGAAGTACCCTCTCCTGAGATAGTCTATGCCAAGGATGCACGGAGCCTCTGGGCCAGTCACAATGGGATGCTTTTGCTACTCATTTCCAGTTAGGCTCACTTCAGCTTCCAATACAGTCAACTCTTGGGATCCCCCTGTCACTCCAGAAATACAAATGGGTTCTGCCCCTCTGTAACTTGATGGTATTAAGGTACATTGTGCACCAGTGTCCACTAGAGCCTTATACTCCTGTGGATCTGATGTGCCAGGCCATCGAATCCACACATTCCAATAAACCCGGTTGTCCCTTTCCCCCACCTGGCTGGAGGCAGGGCCCCTCTAATCCTGGTCACAGTATCCGTTACTCACTTGTTGCAGAAATGACTTGGAGGTCCCTTCAAGAGGATCAGAGGTAAGGTCAGGCCTTCTCCTCTGTCTGGGGAGCTGCCTGCTGGAAACGGGAGCAGCATTTTTCCTAGAGGGATCCCCTTTTGTGATTGTTCTTCCTTGCAACTCATGTACCTGTGCCCGTAGGGACGAGGTAGGTTGTCCATCCCACCTCCTCATGTCCTCTCCGTGATCGTGCAAGTAAAACCACAGGGTGCCTCGTGGTGTGTACCCTCTAGACTCTCCCTCTCGAGTAGGGAAACACCTGCTCCTAATAGCTGAGATGCTGGCCTGTACAGGTGGGGAGTAGGACATATTCTCTTCAAGTTGCTGGACCTTCTGGGACAGTTTCTCCACAGCTGAGACAAGGGGGGAAGAGAGACTTTTTTCATATTGCCGGAGTTGGCCAGCCACCTCATCCACCGTTGGTCCCTCTTCACCTTTCCATTCCATCACTGCCAAGGAGTTGGCATATGATGATGGTGCGCTCCGTACAAACTTCCGCCATATGGGCCTTGTGCACTGGACTTCATCAGGATCTGTGGGTAACTGTGTGTTATCTGGGTCATAGTAAATCATCTCCCGCACGGCTAGTTCTCTTAGGTACTGGATACCTTTTTCCTTGGTGGTCCACTTGCTTGGACGACATACAACATCTTCACTGAAGGGGTACCTTTCCCTCACACCTGACAGGAGTCGCTTCCAGAGGCTGAGGGCTTGTGTCTTTTTCCCAATCGCCTTGTCAATGCCCCCTTCCCTAGACAGGGATCCCAGATGTTTGGCTTCCCTGCCCTCTAATTCCAAGCTACTGGCCCCGTTATCCCAGCATCGGAGCAGCCAGGTGACAATGTGCTCACCTGGAAGTCGGCTGAAATCTTTTCACATATCTCTCAGCTCACTCAGGGATAGGGATCGGGTGATTATCTCTGGTTCCGCCTCTTCCTCCCATTCTTTTGATGGCCCTGGTTCATCATCATCCCTTACTAAGCGAACTGATTTCTTGGTGTATTTCTTCTTCTGTATAGGAGCAACTGATACTGGCACAGGTTGGTTCTCTGGTTCAGGTGCAGTGTCTGCCACTGGGGTTTGAGTGGCCGCATTGCCCGTCACCAGGGTTTGAGTAGCCACATTGCCTGCCATCGGGGTTGGAGTAGCTGTATTGTCTGCCACAGAGGTTGGAATAGCTGCAGTGCCTACTGGTTTGGTTTCCCCCTCTTTCCCCTGAGAGTGCTGCATAACACTGAGCAGTGTTTGGTAGATACTGGCCAGGGCCCAGCACAGTGCAGTGAGTTGTGCCTCTCTGGAATAGCCACAGCATTTTCCTTTTAAAAATTCTACCACTTTATCAGGGTCCTGTAATTGTTCGGGCGTGAAGTCCCAAAACATTGGAGGCGAGAAGTTCTCTAGATACCTGCCCATATTCTCCCACATGCATGCAACCCATGACTATCCAGCCTCGGGGCAGATCTCTGGATGGTAGTCTTAAACAGTTGTTTAACCCTAAACAAGACCTGAAACACATTCAAGAGACATAGCAATAGGACCAGACTGGTTTGAGCATCCCAAGGATATTCGAAATTCTCAAAAGCTGTCATACGTGGTCTGAAGGAGAAAAGGGAGGCAAAAGAGCTGGGGAAAGTATCCCCTCCTGTTTCCCCCATAGATCGGGTATGATTATTAATAAATTCTGAGAGACGGCGACCAAGGTATGGGCAGGACAGCAATACTGCATAAACACCCCAACATGGCCACCTGAACAGTGATGTTATCATATCATAAGCTGATATTGCACAGGACAGCAAAATGATAATCCTGATCCCTCTCCCTGAGGTAATAAACAGCATCACAGGGAGTACATAGAACATGTAAGAATTTACATAATACAGACACGCAAACAAATGAAGCAACATTGTAACTGGTGACTATCTAACTAATATGAGAAATGCATATAACAAAAAAGGCAAAACTCGTGGGTTGAGATAAAGGCAGTTTAACAGAACAGCAAAGGGAAGAGAAAAAACAGTAACAATAACACCGATGAAGGAATATACAAACGCGATTACAGCACCGCCGCTCACCGACCGGACCCGGACCGCCGCAGCCCGCTCTGAGCAGCAACCTCCTGCCCCCTCCCCCGGCCAGCTCCCCCCTATCGCCCGGGCATGGCTCACATGGCATGGAATACCTGTGTCCCCTCCCCATCCTTGGGGAAATTAACCCTATCCCTGCCGGAACCAGGACACCCACCTACAGATTTTCAACTAATTTAACCATGACCACATTTAAAACATTATCCTGCCTACAGCAAATTGGGTCTTGGCTGAAGAACAACTGGTGTGAGCTGAATCAGACAGGAGAAATACTATGAAGGAGGTTCAGCTGAAAGGCACACAGCCCTCTTAATCAAAATAGTGGGAGACCCTGGCGTTCTGCATACCACACAAGGACCCCAAAAATGCCTCCTTCCAACTTCAGTGTACTAAAAAAAAATCATCCCTTTCTGTTTGTGTGGAACCTGTCCATCAAGAAATTCTTATTGTAGTCATTTCTATGCTGGATCACTGTAATATGAAGATAGTGTTTGGGCTCTAACACCTATCATGGCTGCCTACCCTCTCTCTGACTCAGGCCAAGATAATCAACTTAAGCTATCATTCAAGTTCCTTCTATGGCTTCCACTCAACTATTAATGCCAATTTAAGCATTTGGTTAATTTGCAAATCAGGCTCCAACTTCATCAAAGGCTGATTTTCCTCTGTTTTCCTCTAGTTTTGTTGTTTTGTGCAGCAAGAGAGTAGAATCCTAAGTCATTATATAACGTGCAAGTTCTGCTAGCTCTTCACCCTTTTTATTTCATATTTTGGGTATTGCTCTATAATATCTTCTCCAATCATTACTCTCAAAAAACACACATCTGCGGCTCCACTTTTGAAAGATGCTATGTTTGTCATTTAGTATTAATAGAGAAGTACCAACTAGTTAATTTCAGTATTTTTATTAGCGAGAGGTGACATTATTAAGGTCATTAAGACAATGGGGAACTATGAAGGGTCTCTAGTAAATGCATCATGTAGATCCGCAAATAGTGACTGAAATAGAAACATAGCCTCTTTGATCTAAAAGATCACACTGCAGGTTATTATGGTCAGTATACTGACAGCTCACATCAGAAGAATCTAATGGAAAAAGGAGGGCAGGAACTTCTGCATGAAAATGACATGGCCAAGAGGTAATTAAAAAAAAGAAGTAGAGGAAGTAGCAAATTGATGGTAGTAAAACAAGGAAACAGGCATAGGAGGAGCATGAGTAAACAGAGATTATGAAGGTCAGCAAAGGTGCCAGAAGGAAACCAGACACACAGATTAACGGAGCTGGACTAAATGAGACTGAATAATGCCACTACTTTGGGCAAGTTATGGAAGACAGAGAAGTTGACTGTGAGAACCAGTTTAGTCTTTGGAGTGCAGGAAAAGCCTGAAGCAAAAATATCAAAGAGTGTATAGAAGATCCATATGCCACCAAGCAGTGGGCAGATGAGCAATGAGGGTATTTACCATACAACCTGACCTCAGATGATTTCTCAGCATTGAATTGGGATATTCTTTTCATATGCACTTTTCTCAGCTGTGCTTCATCACTCAAATTCACTCAGTTTATTCTAATCATACGTCTTGCCCATATCCTTCTGTAATTTGAAAAGAATTAGCCTTAGGCATTCTGAAAAAAAAATCACCATTAGTAATAAACCAGATGTAGAAATACCGTTTACTGTACTATTCTAGGAAAAATTGAAGATTAACAGCAACATAAAAGGATTTTTTCCTCATGTTCTGTTCCATCTCCTTCTTTCTTTATTTGCAACTGTGTGGAAAATCTTGTTACTAGAGGTTGGTGTTCACAAAGTAGACAGAGGAGTCCTGGAAATAGTTGACTTTATTCGGATAAAGGGAGAGTCCACTGGGGCATACCCCTGTGGGGTCTCTCAAAATTGCCAGAGGACGCAGCCTTCTTTTATCCTAACTCCTTGACCGCATATGACCCTCTTCCTTTCTCCATTGGCTGAGATACTTGGAAGGTACAGACTTCCCCATCCGCCTACTACATATTTTCCTCTAGCGTGTACCTCTCCTCACATCATACATATCATACATCGCATGTATCATTAACTCTGACTTTATGCTGCCCAGAGGTGGAGAGGTTAATATTCATAAGCTTATTAAGCATGCACACTAAACTCAAAAGGTGAAAAGTTCAACTTTCGTGTTTTTTTAGTTATCTAACTTCTGCAGTTTCAGCTAACTTCTTTATTTGTAAAGATACTCCTATCCCTATCTTATCACAATAAATAAGAATAAATCTATCTTAATAAATATAAGTCAAATGTTTGTCACAGAACAGTCTTCCATAACAAGCTAAACAAACTCTGTCAAAGCTTGTGCCTTGACTGAGTTTACAAACCAATATTTAACCGACTGTTCACATGGAATCTTTTTATGTGCTTTATGCTATACAGGGTGCAGCAGAAAGAAACAAGGGCTTATGTTTCTCTTTGCAGAATTCAGTAACTCTGAAATACACATTACAGGGAACTTCATTATTACAACAGGTAAAATCTTTTGATGAGGGATATCCACAGGTTCCCATACAACTGACTCATCACCTGTTAGCCAAGAATGCACTCTGCTACTGTTCAGTGCACATACTTGTGATATAAAAAGGCCTAAACCATAGGCCTTGAACCAAAGTTGACTTCTGAATGAACCTAGAAGTTGACTTCTGAGTGAACCTCCCGATCAGCATCATATCAGCATGAAATACGACCATGGGAAAAAACCCTGGAAACCATAAAAGATAGAAATAGAAACCTTTAAACCTAAGCCAGGAGACAGGAACTCCTCAGATGCGCCTGGGATCCTGGCCAGATCCTGGATGTGCCCGAGTGAGGCAAGCCAATCTGCCAGATGTTTCTGTGCATTTTGACATATAGATTTGTTTGTTAAACTGTATATAAGCAGGACCCTCTCACAGCAAAGACGGAGACCTCACCTACGAGTGGACGCGCTGCGTAGGATTTCCCAATTGCCGGGAGCGGTTCTCCGATCCTTCACTGTGATAGGGCTCCCCAGCTGAAGCACAGATCTGGATGATGGTAAAGTATCAGGGCAATTGGTGATGTATCTTTCTTAATCACTATAGTTAACTCTATGTAGTAATGATTAGGTGCATTATCTTGCTTATTCTTTGTGCTGCTTTTAACTAAAGTAAAATAAGCTTATCTTTTTAACTTGGTGTCTGTGTCCTTTCTGCTGACCCTGTCTATTGGCAAAACAACTTGTGAATAACTTTTACTTCATTCCTGGATTCTAAAGAGCAAAGGCCACACTTTCTCAGTGGAAGAACTGAAATCAGGCTCCTCTGTATCATAGCATATATCAGGGTTTAACTTCAAGGACACTTGATAGTTGAAGAGCAAAAAATAAACTTTTCAAGACTGTATACCTCTCTTTAGATCTCAGTCTAATAAACCCTGTGAAAACTAACTCCATGTCAATGAGATATGGTTTTAGTTGCCCTCCATACATATCCCTGTGGTGATCATGTCTGTAGAATATTGCCAGTTTTCATACTTTAACTGTTCATAGGGATTTACATAGTGAACACTGTGTCAGCACAATCTGTTTTCTACTCATCTGGACTATATTAGATGCAAGTATAAACTGTTGCAGCAGAGGTGCTCTATATTAGTATTTGAAATGGTCATGATCTATGCAGAGGGCCAGGCCTCATCCACTTGAAAATCATGCATGTTTAATACTTGCTGTCGGCCAAACCAGTGAGTGTTTCACATTTGAACAGAATTAATTCCAATTTTCTATTGTGAAGCACAGCACCAAGGCTTTTATTATGGACTGATTAGAGCAGATACTCTATGGGTTGGGCAGCCATAAACTAGTTTTTTATTACCCTTACCTCACTGCTGGTGAAGTTGTTGGTATTCTTATTTATTGTAGACTGAACTTTGGAGCCAAGCCAATTTGGCATTTGTACTTTCTTTCTAAGAAGTACATTTCTGTATTTCTGTTCCTGATATCCTTCACTGCAAATTCAACACATACTTGTCTTTTAGGCATGTCTGAAGGTGATCTATATGTAGTTATTGTCATGGCTCACCAGCAGAGCTTTCAGGGAAAAGGACTGTCAGAGACATGAAACTTAGCTGGTTATCATGTAAATATCTATATGTTGCTCCAGATCTGAGGCAGTCACTTGTATACAGCTTCCTAGCAGGTTCACAGCAAACTTCACAAAGGCTGCAACCTGCAAGTCACCCCTTGACTTCAGGAGGCAGCAGATTAGCCTCCAATACACAGCTAGAAAAATCTCCATAGCACTTGAGGTCAGCAGCACAAGTTCCCTGGGAGCTTGTTTACCTGACATATTTCTACATCCTGTCCCTTTGTACAATACATGCATAGCTCCGAATAACATAGTTTTAAACTTCTGAATTAAAAAACTTTATACACTCTTTAGGGTAATATCAGGTGGGTATTTCTATTCAGATGGATGGTTCTATTTAAATATCTGATCATCACGCATGCACAGATGCCAGAGGTTTCTATTTCCTTTTGTAAAATGCTCAGACCAATGTACTGGGCATTACTATCCATCTGTGCTTGCTGTTGAAGCTGCAGTAACTTGTGCTATACACACATACACAACATTGCTGGGCAAAAAAAAGTCTCCAAGAAACAGTCTCTTCTTTGTCAAAGACTGACATATGTTTCCTAAAATCATATGGGATTCACTTTCAGAGCAACATGCTGCTGTTATGGAGCAGAGAGCTGCTACTGCACAGACAAAACCAAACATTGTCCTGGACACAATTTTATGAGGAGGCCTAAGCTGTTTGGCATGTGAGAGGAGCACTAGCCAGAAGATTTTTATTTTTTTAAGCCTGAACAATTACAGATTTTGAATGGTGTGCAATACTGGGGGTCATGGGACTTCCTGCTGACTGCCACACTGTGGCTTGCAAGTGGCACATCAGACATGCAGTGAGATGTGATGCTGCCAAGCAGTATTCTCAACATAGCTTTATTTTTTAATAAGGCACAGCTGACTAGGAATGAAGCACTGCAAGGAAATGCTTAGCTGGAAAAAGTCAGCATGTAGTCCATACCAGAGGGAAGAAGTTGGAGAAAAGAAACAGCTGTGATGGTGGAAATAAATTTCTACATCTGGCTGCAAAGCCAACACACCCTGTCCAAACCAAGCCTCGCTTAGACCATATATATATGTTTTATATATATACAAACTCCACTGGTTCTATTCATAGTTTGGCCTATAGCAAACTTGCGAAGTAGTTCATATCGATGCAAAGGAGCTTTGAACAAGCACAAGCCATGGCCTGTTTAAGTTGATTGTATTTTCTGCAAATCTAACCACCATGTCTAACCAATATTTTAGAGACAGTTTCAGTGGGTGGCTACTGGTATAATGGCACTAGTGATTTAGGAACCCCCTGCAATGTTAAAGTGCCATTTTTATACACCTCTGTAGCACCATAAGATGACAGAGATGTGGCCTGAAATTTAAGAGAGGATTGTAGAAAGTATTGTTTCATGATACCACAATGTCACAGTGTGTTCTCCCATCTCCACAACAAGGAACATAGTTATTTTAACCTTCAGCACCACAAGCTGCTTAATATCTCTAGGTATCTGTGTTTCTTAAACAGTGCTCTTTCTCTGTTTAAAAAAAAAAAACAGTCAAGGAGAGATGATGATTCAATGCTGGAGAAAAAAAAAGCAATGCATGTGATCGGTGAGAACACTTGCCCCATCTATGAAATCATCTACTTGTGGCTAGATGAACATCTGCTGCATAAAGTCAGCTCTGGTTTCAGTATGCCACAAAACAATTTGGTTTTGGTTATTTTCTGAGGAACGATGCAAGAAGAATGTATGCTATATCCAGGTAGCTAATAATGTAGCATTTAATAATGACACCACTGAGCAAGCAATGCTAATAAAATTCAGTATCTGTCTCAAATGTATTGTTAATCCAACATGATTCAGAAATGGATGGATAGGGGTGGGAAAGTAATCAAGCATACTTGATTACATTATTTCCTCTGTTCTTTATCAAGAAAACCAAATGCCAGCATGTGATTGGCTCTGACTCCAACACACAGTACATTTGCAATAACTGTTTTAATGGACTGCTTGAACTGATAACAGAATGATAAAGAACATCCAATAAATTCAGCATATACATACAATATAAATCTGGCCTATATTTATCAGTGATTAACTATGACAGAGAGTAGTAGCTTATCTAGGAAAATCCATATGCTACATAGGTCAGATCATCAGCTGGTATAAATCAGATTAGCACCAGTGAAGTACTAGCAGTACAGCAGGAATTATCATAGCCGCCAAGTTTGATGCTGCAGCATCTGTGATATTCTATGCCAATTATTTAATGACATTATTAGTTATTTGCATCTAATTTGCATATAACCAATTTCCTTTTTGAATGTCTGCACTACTGTTATAGGGGTGGAAAGCAGCCCTCCTGAACAAAACTCTCAGCTTAACTAATAAGTAGTAGCCAGTGGAGGTTATCATAGCCATACAGGTTGCCCAGAGAGGTTGTTGAAGCCCCATCCCTGGAGGTGTTCAAGGCCAGGCTGGACGTGGCCTTGGGCAACCTGGTCTAGTGAGAGGTATCCCTGCCTGTGGCAGGGGGGTTGGAACTCGATGATCTTCAAGGTCCCTTCCAACCTAAACCATTCTATGATTCTATGATTCTATGATTCATGTTTCTCTAGTCCCGTCCCTGTGAACTACACTGCACCTTCTAGTTGCTAAATATGATGGTCTTATGAGGAGCAGCTGAGGGAACTGGAGTTGTTTAGCCTGGAGAAAAGGAGGCTCAGGGGAGACCTTATCGCTCTCTACCTGAAAGGAGGTTGTAGTGAGGTGGGTGTCGGTCTCTTCTCCCAAGTAACAAATGATAGGACAAGAGGAAATGGCCTCAAGTTGCATCAGGGAAGGTTTAGACTGGATATTAGGAAAAAGTTCTTCACTGAAAGGGTTATCAAACATCGGAACAGGCTGCCCAGGGAAGCGGTGGAGTCACCATCCCTGGAGGTATTTAAAAGACATGCAGATGGGATGCTGAGGGACATGGTTTAGTGGTAACTTGGCAGTGTTGGACTTGATGATCTGAAAGGTCTTTTCCAACCAAAATGATTCTACAATTCTATGGCAGTAAATTTGTGACTTAGGGGTTGGAACTGAGAGTCCTTGCCAGTGCCATCCTGCTCCTTGCCCCCAGCACCAAAGCCTTGTTCCCTATAGCAGCCACAAACAGATCCAGGTGGGATTTATGTTGGTAACCTACAGCCAAAAGATTATTACCAACAATGTTCTCAGGAATTTAGTACCCTAATAGAACACTAGTAACATATCTTCAAGATATGCTGATCTCCTCTGGTGACCAGTGATAGGACACAAGGAAATGGAATGAAGCTGCGTCAGGGGAAATTCAGATTGGACATTAGGAAAAGGTTCTTCACTGAGAGGGTGGTCGGTCACTGGAATAGGCTTCCCAGGGAAGTGGTCACGGCACCAAGCCTGTCAGAGTTCAAGGAGTGTCTGGACGACACACTTAATCATATGGTTTAGTTTTAGGTAGTCCTGTGAGTAGCAGGGAGTTGGACTCGATGATCCTTATGGTCTGCACTGGGGAAGGGAATTGAGACGAAAAGGGCCGGCAAGGGGCTCTTTTGGGGGCTTTTCGAAGCCGGGAAAAGCAGCTAGCCCGTGCCGGGACTAGCAGCTCGGGGGAGGGCGGCTGACGCGGCGGGGGCGGAGCCAGCACCACCCGCGGCAGTTCTAAACGAGCCCTTGGGAGCGCATCGACAAGGTTGCTGTGCACTGAGCAAACACGTGGGTGTTACCCAGACGTCACCTGGGAGCACAGCGGCAAGGGTGGGCTCTCTGAGCGGGCAAATAGGGCGTAACAGTTTGCACGGGAGGGCGCTGAAAGCCTGCCAACTCGGCCAGGAAGCCATGGTATCCCTGAGCTCTGCACCCACCAGCTCTGATGCAGCTTTCCAGACAGAGCTCTCATGGGAACACGCTGCCACCCAGGCGTCGGGCTGCAGGGAACAATGCCCTTACACCAGTGTCGGATGGCAGCGGTGAGTGTGCCTGTGGGAGGTGTGCCCAAGTAGAGGAGCTCCTCCTCCTAGTGACAGAGTTCTGACAGGAGGTAAGCAGGTTGAGAAGTATCAGGGAGTGTGAGAAAGAGATCACTGGAGTCACACCCTGCCCTCCCTGAAACAAACCCTTCAGGCAGCCAGAGCTCCAGATACAGAGGACTCCCTGTCCTCTATCAGCATGGCTGAATGTGGTGATTTAGGGAATGGGGGGCAATGGTGACAAGTTCCTGCCCGATGTGGCAGGTGTGTCTCCCCAGCAACCCTCCCCACCCTTCCAGGTGCCCTTGAAAACCAGGTATGATGTTCTGCAAGGGGAACCAAATAATGACAAAGATGACAGCTCGCCTAGCTTGGAGTTGTCACCGAGGCCAAGATGGACTATGCCTTGCATCATAACATCTTCAGTAAAGAAAGAAAGACAGGTCCTTGTAGTAGGGGACTCAATTTTGGAGGGAGCGGAAGGTCCTATATGCAGACCAAATCCACTCCTTAGGGAAGTCTGCTGTCTCCCTGGGGCCAGGGTTAAGGACTTTCAGAGAAAACTCCCTACCCTAGTTCACCCCTCAGACTACTACCCTTTAATGATTTTTCAGGTAGGCAGTGATGAAATTGCAACAAGAAGCCTGAGGGCCATGAAGAGAGACTTCAGGGCCCTGGGATGGCTGGTTAGGGGATCGGGAGCACAAATAGTGTGTGCTTCTATCCCACCAGTTGCAAGGATTGATGAGGGGATAAACAGGAAAAGCCAGCAGATCACTGCCTGGCTCCGAGACTGGTGTCATCGGCAGGACTTTGGGTTCTTTGATCATGGGCTGCTTTACAAGACACCCAGGCCTGCTGGCAACAGATAGGGAATGCCTGTCTCAAAGGGGGAAAAGGATCCTGGGGCAAGAGCTGGTGGGGCTCATTGAAAGGTCTTTAAACTAGACTCAAAGGGGGATGGGGATAAAACTGGGCTTGCTAGCGAGGAGCCTGGAGCGGCATGCCGGTACCTGTGGGACAGTGTGTTAGTAAGGTCTTACAGTCAGCTGTCTCAGGGGAGGTGGGGGATGGTGATCCATGCAAAGACACAAAGGTTGATAGGCTGATAACTTTGGAAGCATCTGAGACTGGTCTGGTGGGAATTAGGGCTTCTCCCTCCAAGAAGGTGGCAGGATCATTAGCCCAGCTGAAGTGCATCTATACCAATGCATGCAGCATGGGCAACAAGCAGGAGGAACTGGAGGCCATTGTGCAGTGAGAAAACTACAATATAGTTGCCATCACGGAAACATGGTGGGATGACTTGCATGACTGGAGTGCTGCAATTGATGGCTACCAACTTTTCAGAAGGGATAGGCAAGGAAGGAGAGGCGATGGAGTGGCCCTCTATGTCAGGGAGAGATATGAATGTCTAATACTTAATGATAGTGATGATAAGGTCAAGTGTCTATGGGTAAGAATCAAGGGGAAGGCCAACAAGGCAGATATCGCAGTGGGAGTTTGTTACAGACCGCCCAATCAGGAAGATGAAACTGATGAAACACTCTATAAGAAGATGAGAGAGGTTTCACAATCGCTACCTCTTTGTTACAAAATTGGGTTTTTCAGGCAGGTGCCGAAATGGTTAAATTGCAGACAGAATGGAAATAATGTAAAAAGAGATAACTGCAAAGAACTCAGACAGCATGGACTGTAACTCAAGGCCGGCCGGGAGGCGAGTACAAGTCGGTCTAGGAGGTTAAGCGCACAATTACAAGACTGATATGAAAGGAATCTGCAGGACGGAGCACAAAGCTCGCCCAAAGAATAACAAGGCAGCCTCTTCAAGAAGAGAATAGAAACCACCAAGGACTCTCAGGACCACCGCTCAGGATGAAAGTACATGTCCGGCTGGGAGGGGTTAGTGAAATAATTTTCATATGGATAAATTGTCATGAATATGTAAAGCCTACATTGTAATAAATAGGGTCTAGCTAGAAGCTGTGGTATGCACGCTGGGCGGAGTGATCCCCCGCGCATCCAGCGCTGCAGTAAAGAATGCCTGCTTCTTAATACTACATTGGTGTTAAGGAGTTTATTCCCGATTTCGGTGACATCTTGTTCTCATGGGGGGACTTCAACTTCCCAGATGTGTGCTGGGAATACAGTACAGCAGAGAGGGAACAGTCCTAGAGGTTCTTGGGAGTGTGTGGAAGATAGCTTCCTGACATAGCTGGTGAAGGAGCCATCTAGAGAGGGTGCCCTCCTGGACCTGCTGCTTGTTAATAGAGAAGGACTTATAGGAGATGTAATGGTTGGAGGCTGTCTTGGGCATAGCAATCATGAAATAATAGAGTTTTTGATTCTTGGCGAAGTAAGGAGGGGGGTTAGCAGAACTGCCACCTTGGACTTCCGTAGGGCAGACTTTGGGCTGTTCAGGAGATTGATTGGCAGAGTCCCTTGGGAGGCCATCCTGAAGGGCAAAGGAGTCCAGGAAGGTTGGACACTCCTCAGGAAGGAAGTCTTAAAGGCGCAGGAACAGGCCATTCCCATGTCCCAAAAGATGGGCCGGTGGGGTAGAACACCGGCCTGGCTGAACAGAGAGCTTTGGCTGGAACTCAGGAACAAAAGGAGAGTTTATGGCCTTTGGAAAAGGGGTGGGTCACTCAGGAGGACTACAAAGCAGTGAAGCTATGCAGGGAGAAAATTAGAAGGGCCAAAGCCCAACTAGAACTCAATCTGGCTATTGCTATAAAAGACAATAAAAAATGCTTCTATAAATACATTAACAACAAAAGGAGGACTAGGGAGAATCTTCCTCCTTTATTGGATGCAGGGGGAAACACAGTGACTAAGGATGAGGAAAAGGCTGAGGTGCTTAATGCCTTCTTTGCCTCAGTCTTTAATAGCAGGACTAATTGTCTTGAGCCCCTTGAGCTGGAAGACAGGGACGGGGAGCAGAATGAACCTCCCCATAATCCAAGGGGAAATGGTTAGCAACCGGCTACACCACTTAAACATGCACAAGTCTATGGGGCCAGATGGGTTACATCCAAGAGCGCTGAAGGAGTTGGTGGATGTGTTCACCAGACCACTCTTCATAATTTATCAGCAGTCCTGGCTAACCGGGGAGGTCCTAATGGACTGGTGATTAGCAGATGTGATGCCCATCTACAAGAAAGGACAGAAAGAGGGAGACGAGGGAAAGGCTGTGGATGTTATTTACCTAGACTTCAGTAAAGCCTTCGATACTGTTCCCCATAGCATTCTGATGAAAAAACTGGCTACCCAAGGCTTGGACAAGCGTACACTCTGCTGGATCAAACACTGGATGGATGGCCGGGCCCAGAGAGTAGTGGTGAATGGAGTTAAATCCAGCTGGTGGCTGGTCACAAGTGGTGTTCCACAGGGCTCAGTGTTGGGGCCACTCCTGTTTAATATCTTTATTAATGATCTTGATGACGAGATTGAGATCATCCTCAGTAAGTTTGCAGATGACACCAAGTTAGGTGGGAGTGTTGATGTGCTTGAGGGTAGGAGGGCTTTTCAGAGGGACCTGGACAGGCTGGATCAATGGGCCGAAGCCAATGGTATGAGCTTCAACAAGGCCAAGTGCCAAGTCCTACACTTGGGCCACAACAACCCCATGCAACACTACAGGCTTGGGGAGGAGTGGCTCGAAAGCTGCCTGGCAGAAAAGGACCTAGGAGTGTTGATTGACAGCTGGCTGAATATGAGCCAGCAGTGTGCCCAGGTGGCCAAGAAGGCCAATGGCATCCTGGCCTGCATCAGGAATAGTGTAGCCAGTAGGACCAGAGAAGTGATTGTCCCACTGTATTCAGCACTGGTGAAGCCACACCTTGAGTACTGTGTTCAGTTTTGGGCACTGCAGTACAAGAAGGATGTTGAGGTGCTGGAGTGTGTCCAGAGAAGGGCAATGAAGCTGGTGAAGGGTCTTGAGAATAAGTCTTGTGAGGACCGGCTGAGGGAACTGGGGTTGTTTAGTCTGAAGAAAAGGAGGCCTAGGGGAGACCTTATTGCTCTCTACAACTACCTGAAAGGAGGTTGTAGAGAGGTGGGCATTGGTCTCTTCTCACAAGTTACAACCAATAGGACGAGGAAATGGTGTCAAGTTGCACCAGGGGAGGTTTAGGTTAGACATTAGGAAAAACTTCTACACTGAAAGGGTTATCAAAGAGTGGAACAGGCTACCCAGGGAAGTGGTTGAATCGTCATCCTTGGATGTATTTAAAAGCCATCTAGATATGGTGCTCAGGGACATGGTTTAGAAGTGGGTCTGGTAGAGTTAGATAATGGTTGGACTTGATGATCTTAAAGGTCTTTTTCCAGCCATAATGATTCTATGGAACTCACAGTTTTGAACTAAAGAAACTCAATGGACATTTTAGAGGAATAATTCATAGCTTCAGATAATAATATTTGTGTGTGTGTATATATATACATTAGAAGACAATGATGCCATGAAAAGCTGAAATCAGGACTCAATAGTCTTGGTGACTATTAAGCAGGTATTCTTTATTGCAGCGCTGGGCGCACAGGGGATCACTCCTAATATGCACATCGTAAAGGGTTAGTTATACAGCTTATATACATGCCATATATACATATTCACAAGGTTTCCGGGAACTCATTACCATAGGTTACCGCCCTCCCCCGCATGGGCACTATAGTCTCTTGGTGGTCCTTCAGAAACTTCTGGTAGTCGTTTACTTTGTTTACTCCTCTTTATCACTGTATTCTTTTGGTGAACTGTAGTTCTTTGTTCCTTATCTGGTTGCCAAAGCCCCTGAGCTGGTTGTGTCTCAATGGTCTCAAGATATCCTGTTCTCTTTGTTGGGTGATTGTTGTAGTTTCACGCCCAGTTCTTTAAAGATAAAGTTAGCCCTGTTCCTTAAAGATAAAATAAGTTTCCATCGGGTCCTCTTTTCAACAAATATAATAGTAACTTGAGTGTGACATATATATGGTATGAAATAAGGGGTGTAATGTCCTGGTTTGAGCGACACAGGACTCATTTCTAATGCTTGGGAAGACTGCACTTTTAGAGGACTCTAGTGTCTGAATTTGTGAAAATATTTATAGCCAGCTATGGTGTGTGGGTTTCAAGGTGTCAGTGTTTTTGAGCTTGCCAGGTGCAGGGATGAGGAGGAGCAAGACCTGAGCACTTGACCCAAGCTGGCCAACAGGATTAGTTAATACCATCAATGTCACATTCAATATAAATTAGAAAGTTTGCTGTGAAGTGCTCTCTCTCCCTTGATGGCTGCCATCCTGAGAACTTTGTGCCCTGGTGCCGGATCCCTGAGGCCTTCCCTTCCTCCTGAAGCTGTAGCACTCGCAGTGTCCAACATTTGCTGTCCACTGCTGGGAGTGCGCAGCTTCCTACTGATATAGTTGGCTGAGTATAGTCTTTGTATAGTTTGTATTGGTATCGGGATCAATATTGGTTCTTTAGTGTTAATAATGTTAATTATCTAGTCTTATTCTATTGAATCTGTTTATATTTCAACCCCCCGGGGTTCCTTGATTCTTCCCGATTCCCCTTCCCAGGTGGGGAGGGGTCATTGGGTGATAGAATGATTGTCTAAACGACAATAAATTGTTGTGGGTTTCTCAAACCATAACAATTGGTCAATCAGCCCCAGACATTAGAAGGAAATTGCAGAAAATTGAAGGAGCAGGGTAAATGAATGTTTCCCAGTGTGGTGGTTTAGCCTTAACTGGCAACAAAGAACCACGAGGCTGCTCGCTCAACCCCCCACAGCTGTGAGGGGAGAATCAGAAGAAGGCGGCAAAACTCGTGGGTTGAGAAAAGGCAGTTTAACAGAACAGCAAAGGAAAGAGAAAAACAACAACAGTAACACTGACAGAAGAATGTACAAATGCGATTACGGTACTGCCGGACCCGGGAAGCCCAAGCCCGCTCCAAGCAGCGATTTCCTGCCCCCTCCCCCGGCCAGCTCCCCTCTCTAGAGTGGACATGGCTCACATGGTATGGAATACCTGTGTCCCGAGCCAGATCCTTGGGCAAATTAACCCTATCTCTGCCGGAACCAGGACACCCAGTTAATAGAAATTGCATATAAAGTATCTAATAATCGAGATGAAAAAGAGAAACGGGAAAAGCAGAACAGGATCAAGTTACAAGTGTCGTTGTTAGCCACAGCACTGAATGGAAATAGCATGAGAGGCAGGGTCAGAAAATAGGAATGAGAGGAGGCACCTCCAAAGGGGGAGGGAGCCCAAGGGGGGTTGTTGAAGACAAATCATCTTTGACCCCAACCAGTGTGCCTATTGCAAACAAGAGGGACATTGGAAAAATGCATGTCCTGAGTTAAAGAAGAAAGAACTGAATGAGGAAACCAGTCTCATAATGCTGGAAGTTTTGGACTGAGGAGGACTGGGGGAAAATATTACTGTTTCCCCAGCCAATCCCCTGGTTCTAGTTAAGCTGGGGAATGTTATTATAAATTTTTAGTGGATAGCAGAGCTACCCATTCTGTATTAACTAGTCACATAAGTCCACTGAGCAAAAACAAAATTCCTATTGTTGGGGCAATGGGAAAGGAAACTGTAAGGCCATTTTTGAAACCAACAAAATGTATAATTGGAAATACTAAATGAATTAATGAGTTTCTCTATATGCCAGAATGCCTTTTGGTGCTATTGGAACTGGATTTGTTATGTAAATTGAATGCTTAAGTAACATGTTCGAGAGATTCTGTGCAGTTACACATTCCCAAGGACATAGCTTGGAAAACTCCAATTTGTTTAGTTACAGGACTCCAAGTGGCAGAAACTCCTGAGAATATTATACCAGATGAAGTAATGAATGCAGTGATTCCTACAGTGTGAGCGACAAAAAAAACCCTGGAAGAGCAAAAGTGTTAGGAAAATCATTAAAGTTTTAAGTAGAAAGATTAAATTAATACATAAAATCATAGTTATTATTAGTTGATGATTGTTAATATAAAATGTATTGAAATTAACAGCATATTGTGCAGACAATGTTCACTCTCTCAGAGTGATAAGACCGATGTTTATAGCTGATGTTCAGACATGGTATGCAGGAAAGCTCTCGCTTACACTTATTGTTCTAACACCCAAGGCCAGCCGGCTGTGGTTTGTAAGATTTAGGTCTCTGAGAAGCAGATAAGCGGCGTATCAGGGGAGTCAAGCAGGACCTTGAGGAACTTGGATGGAAAACAGACCCTGGAACTGAGTCAAAAAGAGAAAAGGTGAAAAGGATAAGGTGAGGAAGACTTCTTACTTCATCAGAACGACCACCGACGACCACTGGAGGGAAGATGGGCATGCGCAAAGAAGGAGGCTGATGTCGCAATAGGATGAAGTAATCCGTAATGCATATGTATAAGATAATGTAACAGTACTTGTTGAATATGTATGAGATTGTGTAACCAAAAGAATATAAAATGGGTACTCGGCAAGGCCGTCTTCGGAGCCAGATTTGGGTGCGTACCCCTGGTTCCCGGCGCCTTGAAATAAAGCACCGCATATAACCGAAGAAAATTGGTTATGTGTTTGTCTCTGCGCTAACAAAAGGAGTAAGTCCTTTGAAAATCGAGTTAAAACCTGGAACATGACTGGTAAGAAAAAGCCAATACTCCATTAAATTGGAAGCATGAAAAGGATTAGAATCATTAATTAATACTTTTCTGGAATATGGACTATTGCAGTAATGTCAGTCTGAATATAACACTCCCATTTTATCTGTGAGGAAACAAAAACCACAGGAATACCAATTGGTACCGTCACCAAAATCGGGAATAAACTCCTTAACACCAATGTAGTATTAAGAAGCAGGTATTCTTTATTGCAGCGCTGGATGCATGGGGGATCACTCCACCCAACATGCATACCACAGCTTCTAGCTGGACCCTATTTATTACAATGTAGGCTTTACATATTCATGACAATTTATCCATATGAAAATTATTTCACTAACCCCTCCCAGCCGGACATGTACTTTCATCCTGAGCGGTGGTCCTGAGAGTCCTTGGTGGTTTCTATTCTCTTCTTGAAGAGGCTGCCTTGTTATTCTTTGGGCGAGCTTTGTGCTCCGTCCTGCAGATTCCTTTCATATCAGTCTTGTAATTGTGCGCTTAACCTCCTAGACCGACTTGTACTCGCCTCCCGGCTGGCCTTGAGTTACAGTCCATGCTGTCTGAGTTCTGTGCAGTTATCTCTTTTTACATTATTTCCATTCTGTCTGCAATTTAACCATTTCGGCATCTGTCTGAAAACTCAGTTTTGTAACAATTCCCCCCTTTGAGACTTCTGAAACTTCCTTCAGGAGTCTCACTTCCAAATACTTTTCTCGATTGCCCTTTTAATACGTCCAAGACTGATCACAATTAGTATTTTACCCAGATCTCTCAAATCTGCCCCTTCCAGCTTCTGCAATTTCTTCCTTATATCCAGAACTGAGTGTCCCAGAAAAATGAAGGGCAATTGCACTGCCTCCCTGGGGAAGGAATTTCCGTTTTGCATGGTTCAGAATTATTAGATTTGCTCTGACTCATCAGGGCCATTGTAGCATTAAGAACTGCAATATTACTGGTATTTAATTTTTGTAGACACCTCCAATTAGTTCTGCTGATACCGTGAGTGGGGCGTGTTCCCCACTCTATACACCACTCAGTATGCCCCATGTATATCCAATGTCCCTCCATGGGTCTAGTCCAAGTTTTAGGTCCTTTCCGAAGGATTGTGCATTCCTAGATAGTATTTTTAATGTGTGTGTCATTAAAAACACATAGTGTATGAAAGCTTCCCCCTGTCCCATGTGAAATGTACCCTGGGTCTACCTTGCGTCCTCCAACACACTTCCCATCCAGAGAGAGTATACCAACCATCCCGTTGTCTCCTTTAATCGGGTCAGCAAGCACCATGCTTCCCCTGGTCCGGCAGTCACCCTTCTTGTCCAAAAAATGGGAAATGTTTGCCCTTCTGACTGAATTAGTGATGTTTTCCCACTCTCTAAGCAGGGATAAGTTTACAGGGATTATTGCCCAAGGGATAGGTTTTCCTGCTGAATGGGGTACTGGGAGACAGGCGGTTATACTACTCATATTCCGCATCCTCCTGAAACCTTTTATCAACTGCAAAACGAATTTGAATTTGAGACCCTAAATATTTATCATCTCGTTCCTTCCAGCTTAAGTTCAAGCAACAGCTCAAAGTTGATCTGTGCTGTGCTCTACAAATTAATCCTTTCGAATCCTGTACCCTTACAGAGAAATCGAACCCTTCTGATAGATGAGAGGTGGGGATCATCCAAATAGGCCTTCTCCTAACCCAACAACAAACCTCTATATTGTTTCCTGATGGCCACCTTACCTCGTTGGCCTCTACCATAAATTTCAACTTGTCTCCCTTGGTTTGTTTCTGGATGGTTTTCACCTTGCTGACAGAATGGAATTTCACTGACATCATTAGGTAAAAAGGTTCAGGATCAGTACTAGTCACTACAATACTGTGAAAAAAGCATAAAACAACTCCAGTGTATTTACAATGGATCAAATGCATCCTTATCACACTAATTCAGTTCAAACAGTGAAAGTAAACATGGGCCCAAGTTCTTTAGTCTGGTGACCTTAATTTTCAAAGGTCCGACTGGAGTGGCTTCCCAGGAGGGTCCAGGAGCAGCCTTCAGTCGAGTGTAGTGGACCCACGGTTCTTTACCTGCAATCTTTACAGCAGTAAAGGTGGTTAGCAAGACCTGGTATGGCCCTTTCCATTTTTCCTGCAGCGGCTCAGAATTCCAGGTTTTTACATACACCCAATCTCCCGGTTGGTATGGATGAACTGGGGTGTCCAGGGCAAGGGGTCCTGTTAAGACAACATGTCGCCACAGAGCTGTAAGAACCTTCCCTAAAGAAATTAAATACAGGTTTAAATCCATTGCCCCTTTAACATACACCACCTGATGTTTCTTGACATATTTTACTGACTTGCCTTTTTAGTGTCTGATTCATCCTTTCTACCTGTCCCCTTGACTGAGGCCTCCATGGCATATGGTAATCCCACCTGATACCTAGGATTTCACTTAGCTGATGCATCACGTCTGCCACAAAGTGTGGACCCCTATCTGATGACATTCCTTTCAGCACCCCAAATCTTGGTATAATTTCTTTGAGCAGTATTCTAGTCACCTGTCTAGCCTTGCTGGTGTGGCAGGGAAAGGCCTTGGGCCATCCTGAAAAGGTATCTATCACAGAATCACAGAATTTTCAGAGTTGGAAGGGACCTCTAGAGATCATCTAGTCCAACTCCCCTGCTAAAGCAGGATTGCCTAGAGCACATTACTCAGGACTGCATCCCGGCGGGTCTTGAAAATCTCCAGAGAAGGGGACTCCACAACCTCCCTGGGCAGCCTGTTCCAGTGCTCTGTCACCCAAACCTTAAAGAAGTTTTTCCATGTATTTGAATGGAACTTCCTGTGTTCCAGCTTGTGCCCATTGCCCCTTGTCCTGTTACTGGGAACCACTGAAAAGGGTCTTGCTCCATCCTCCTTCAGCCCACCCTTTAGATACATGTATGCCAAAATAAGGTCTCCCCTCAGCCTTCTCTTCTCCAGGCTAAAGAGTTCCAGCTCTCTCAGCCTTTCCTCATAAGGGAGATGCTCCAATCCGTCAATCATCTTAGTTGCCCTACGCTGGACTCTCTCCAGTAGTTCCCTGTCTCTCTTGAACTGGGGAGCCCAGAACTGGACACAGTATTCCAGTTGTGGCCTCACCAGTGCAGAGTAGAGGGGGAGAATGACCTCCCTCGACCTGCTCGCCACACTCTTCCCTATGCAGCCCAGGATTCCATTGGCCTTTTTGGCGACAAGGGCACATTTCTGGGTCATGGATAATTTACTATCTACCAGGACCCCCAGACCCTTCTCCTCAGCACTACTTCCCAGCAGGTCCACCCCTAACCTGTATTGGTGCCTAGCATTCTTCCTCCCCAGGTGCAGGACCCTGCACTTGCTCTTGTTGAACCTCATTAGGTTCTTCTCTGCCCAGCTCTCCAGTCTGTCCAGGTCACGCTGGATGGCAGCGTGGCTCTCTGGAGTGTCAGCCACCCTTCCCAGTTTGGTATCATCAGCGAACTTGCTGAGGATACACTCTGTCCCCTCATCCAGGTCATTGATGAATGACTGTTTCAATGCTGGGTGTGCTAGCTTTGCAAAAATACCCCCTAGCACCCTTTTCTGCACAGAACTGCTAATAAATAGCTAATACCTCGACTCTGTGTGTTATTGGCTTGCACACCAGATAAACAGTCCCATGAGTTTTGGGACAATGTGTGTACTCAGCAAGGGGCAGAAAGTCAAGCACTGGCTCCACCTGTACTCTGAGCCAGCCGGAGCATTTTGTAGTTGTTCAGACGTGTTGGTGTATGGCTTTTCAGTACTGTCCGGTCCTCCCAACAGCATCCTGGGTCAGGTGGTGAAAGGGGTGCTGCTCCAGGTGTAGGTATCACAGCATGGGACTGCCAGTGTATGGAGGCACCTCTTCTCTCCAGGCTTTAGATTCCTTTCTAGGAGTTGAAGGGCATTACCAAAACACTGCATTTGACTCATACAGTTGTCTGTTTTAATGTTTTTTGCTCCAGGTGTGTATTTAAATCCAGCATCCAGTGCCAGTGTGCTTAGTTGCATTCCCCCCCCCCCCCGACTTTTAGGTGTCTAAGCTTTTTACTGAAGCCTGTCCCAGATCTCAGTGGACAATAGCTGAGCTGCTGTTGAGGCATGCACGTGAGGACTCGGTCCGTGGCCTGAGGTCTGTAAACACTAGTACATCCACTTAACCTGAAGTATGTAAATTGGCCCAGTGACTTTAGCAGGACTGCTTTACTTAGATCCTAATCACGCAATATATGTGATGGCTCTACCTGCGTGGTTTGTGTGGTAAGGTGTAGATCTTGCAGGATTTGAGGCCACATCAGGCTATTTTATGAATAGGGAGGTTTAAGAGAAGGGAGGTGGTTGGTTGTTGTTTTTTTTTTAAAGTGGTGTTTCTAGAGATCATGATTCTACTGTTTTGCATTTCAGTACTTCATTGCAGTATGTAGTAGCAATCACGAAGGATGCAATAAAAGGAATACCATTTACAGAAAAATGTCCCCCTTGCTCAAAATCAGCAGATCAGTTCTCTGCTTCAAGTGCTGGAGTTTCTAACTTTAACTAAATCCTGAGAAGAGTTCATAGACCGATGCTGAATGACTGAAAACATCATTACATGACTGCAAAGAGTTTTTTCTTGAAGGCAGTCTATATTGTTATATTCTAATGGGGCAATATGGCCTTCACTGTATGGCAATGAAGTAGTAGTTTTGTAATTCCCTAACTCAGGTGGATCTCAGGTGGAAATAAACAGATGAAGGCGGTTTCCTAATACATTTCAATTTGTCTTCCTACAGTTTTTTGCATCATTGGGACATTTTGCACCATTTTGTGTGGTAAGAGGTAAACAGTGCAACAAAGTCACTATTTCACCTGTGATACATCAGTGCTCGGCTTTCTAAAAGCCCCGATTCAGTTCGTTCTTCTCTTAGGAAACTCCTACCTTTTATTTCCTTTTCAATTAGTTGGTTTCCTAGGGATGACTGCATAGCTGATAAGAGCATCTCTATAAAGTATTCTTCAGAAATCTAATTAGAGCTATCAAATATGCATTCACATTATCACAGTAATGGGCAACACGTACTCCAGGATGTCCCGAGGTGTGCAATGCGGGGCAAGTGCACATCAACAAAATGAAGAGCAAAGGAGGAGGTGAGGCTAAAAATAATAGGTGAATGTCTTACACAGGGTTCTTTGTGTGAAAGGTGTTACTAATAAAATAGCTACAGATATATTTATTGATAAACGCTTTCTACCATTTTATTCTTGTTTGGTCTGATAGTTCCCAACATAGCTCCATTTGTAGATATGTTCCTATCATGTTCCTCTCTTATCTTTTGTTATAAAGTTAGTATCTCCTGGTGAAATTCAGAGTCAGTCCCCTTTGCCTCAGTTGGCCTTTGAGTGGGCTCAGGAATCCAGCTGTTCCAAGGTCTTTGCAGGACTGGAGACTCACACTCCCTCTGAGAGGAGCTGGAATGGACTTGTATCTGCTGTGAGAGGAAAGAATTTCACATATTGTGGGTGGACAGAGATGATTTGACCTATACCCACACCCTGAATATCAAGAAAAGGTTTTAGAAGCTTAAAAAGCTGGAAGAGTTGAAATACGTAAACATCTACTATGTAGTTAGATATGAACTGCATATCTTCAACACATGAACTTTTAAAAGTGCTTAACTGTAAGAACACAGTCTCAGGATATGAATTAACCTATGTCATCTAGAAACTAAACCACTGGTTTGCTAAAGTCAGTATCTTGGCAGTGTGTAATATTATCTGATTGTAACTACTGACCTGTTTTCAGAGTATAGTACCCAACAGAAAAAACACACAACAAAATACATTTTAATTGAAAACTTACCTTATATTTTCAACTATATTGAAAATATAGTCTGACATGATTCCCTGAATATTATTCTTTGAACTGAAAGCAGAAACTTGTTTTTATGGAAAATGATATGGAGATACAACAGAATTTCAGGAACTCACAGCTGATGCAGCTGAACTTGTCAGCAATTATTTGATTGAAACATGTTTGCAAAGAGAGATGACGGTTTTAAAAGTGTATATTTAATTGCCCTTTTCCAGGAAAGGATGTTAGAAACCTTGCCCTATTGTCGAGACCACCTGAGAGGAGTCATCTACAACAGGTGCCTGAAGCCTTGGATACAGTTACAATCCATAATTTTTCAAAGGCATAATTATTTTTCACATAACTTGATTTTACAATAACTCATAGCAGTTTGGTACTAGTAATGTAGTAATAAGTACTGTGTTAACAATAGAAGTTGCTAGAGAAGCTTTGGAAAGAACCACCATCTGAGTGACGTTTTGGCAGTTTGTTAATCCAGACTGTCAGGATTCCAGGGTGAAATATTATTTAGGCACACATTTGGCAGCTGGCAACAAACCCAGAGGTCCTCTTGTTGGGTTGGAGTTTAGCCAAGGTAAACAAAATGCAGTCATATGTTGTGTGCAGTCCTCAAAGTCAGCATGGGATTCCAGCATGTTGGAAGCCTTAACTGAGATGGTCTTTGTAGCAGTGGCATGCCAAAATGGATTCTTAATGTGCACAGAAAAAATACACTGAAAAGTGAAACTTAGCAGAAAGGCCTGGAATGGCATGACATAGCTCTTGATCTGCCCGCTGAACTGCAAAAAGAGGCAATTGTATAGTGTGCTGCTGAAGAAATCAATTATAAATTGCATTGTTTTACGAAAGTTAAAGGTCACATTAAAACTGACAATCCCGGGAGTCAACAGTATGTTACATTAAAAGTCATATAATTTATTAAAAGGCATTCCTCCCAGTACTTATCACTTGGTACACTTGTTTTCTTGGCTTTTTTCCTCTGTTTTTAAACCAATAAAAATCTTTTACAAGCCAGAAACTGACAGCTGACACAAATTTCTCCCTGAGCTAAAGAGTTCCTTAGTCTACTTATGCACGCTTGCCAACCAGGCTTGTCATTATTGCTAAATTTAACATTGGAAATAAAAGAAGTTTAGGTACTGGGGAAGGTGTGGTACAAATGGACAAAAGCCAGAAAAATATAAAGATGGTAGTCCATCTTTCACATGTTAGTCTATCCAGATAATGCAGCATACTTGTGGTGACAGAATCCAGCACATAAGGAACAGGTTCAGGGTTTTTAGTTTGTTTTCTCACTTCTTTGCATAGGAGAAACTTTGCATCACAGAAAGGTGGTGAGATGCCTCGTGCAACTGGAGTGCCGCAGTCAATGGCTACAAGCTCTTCAGAAGGGATAGACGAGGAAGGAGAGGTGGTGGGGTGGCCCTGTATGTTAGGGACTGTTATGAATGCTTAGAACTCAATTGTAGTGATGATACGGTTGAGTGTCTATGGCTCAGAATCAGGGGGAAGGCCAACAAGGCTGATGTTGTGGTGGGGGTCTGTTATAGACCACCCAATCAGGACAGAGAGGTAGATGAAACTTTCTACAAGCAGCTGGGAGAAGTCTCGTGATCGCTTGCCCTTGTTCTTGTGGGGGACTTCAACTTCCCAGACATCTGCTGGAAATACAACACAGCAGAGAGGGAACAGTCTGGAGGTTCCTAGAGTGTGTCGAGGACAACTTCCTCACTTCAGCTGGTGAGTGAACCTACCAGGGAAGGTGCCCTGCTGGACCCGCTCTTTGTGAACAGAGGAGGACTGGTGGGTGATGTGATGGTGGGAGATCGACTAAGGCAGAGTGATCACAAAATGATTGAGTTCTCCATTCTTAGAGAAGTAAGGAGTGGGGGCAGCAGAACTGCCACCTTGGACTTCTGAAGGGCAGACTTTGACTTGTTTAGGAGACTGATTGACAGAGTCCCTTGGGAGGCAGTCCTGAAGGGCGTAGGAGTCCAGGAAGGCTGGACACTCTTTAAGAAGGAAGTCTTAAAGGCGCAGGAGCAGGCCATCCCCATGTGCTGTAAGTCATGCCAGCGGCAAAGACGACCGGCCTGGCTGAACAGAGAGCTTTGGCTGCAGCTCAGGGAAAAAAGGAGAGTCTATGGTCTCTGGAAGAAAGGGCAGGCCACACATGATGACTACAGAGATGCCGTGAGGCTATGCAGGGAGAAAATTAGAAAGTCCAAAGCCCAGCTAGAAATTAATCTGGCTTCTGCTGTAAAAGACAACAAGAAATCTTTCTATAGGTACATTAGCAGCAAAAGAAGGGCCAGGGAGAGCATCCATCCTCTATTAGATGCAGGGGGAAACACAGTGACTAAGGATGAGGAAAAGGCTGAGGTGCTTAATGCCTTCTTTGCCTCAGTCTTTAGTAATAGGACCAGTTGAACTCTGAGGATCCAACCCCCTGAGCTAGAAGATAGAGACCGGGAGCAGGATGATCCCCCCACAATCCAGGAAGAAATGGTCAGTGACCTGCTGCAGCACATAGACATACACAAGTCTATGGGACCGGATGGAATCCACCCAAGAGTTCTGAGAGAGCTGACGGAGGTGCTCACCAAGCCACTTTCCATCATTTTCCAACAGTCCTGGCTGACTGGGGAGGTCCCAGCAGATTGGAAACTAGCCAACGTGACACCCATCTACAAGAAGGGCTGGAAGGAGAATCCGGGAAACTACAGGCCTGTCAGTTTGACTTTGGTGCCGGGGAAGCTGATGGAGCAGATCATCCTGAGTACCATCTGGCAGTATGCACAGGACAACCGGATGATCTGGCCCAGTCAGCATGGGTTCATGAAAGGCAGATCCTGCTTGACTAACCTGATCTCCTTCTACAGCATGGTCACCTGCTTAGTGCATGAGGGAAATGCTGTGGATGTTGTCTGTCTGGACTTTAGCAAAGCCTTCGACACCGTTTCCCACAGCATTCTCCTGGAGAAACTGGCGGCTCATGGCTTGGATGGGCATACACTTTGCTGGGTAAAAAACTGGCTGGAAGGCTGGGCCCAGAGAGTGGTGGTGAATGGAGTTAATTCCAGTCGGCGGCCGGTCGCGAGTGGTGTTCCCCAGGGCTCAGTACTGGGGCCAGTGCTGTTTAATATCTTTATCAATGATCTGGATGAGGGGATCGAGTGCACCCTCAGTAAGTTTGCAGATGACACCAAGCCGGGTGGAAGTGTTGATCTGCCTGAGGGTAGGGAGGCCCTGCAGAGGGATTTAGACAGACTAGATCGATGAGCCAAGGCAAACTGTATGTGTTTCAATAAGGCCAAATGTTGGGTCTTACACTTTGGCCACAACAACGCCCACCAATGCTACAAGCTTGGGGAGGAGTGGCTGGAAAGCTGCTCAGCAGAGTGGGACCTTGGGGTGTTGATTGATAGCCGGCTGAACATGAGCCAGCAGTGTGGCCAGGTGGCCAAGAAGGCCAACGGCATCCTGGCCTGTATCAGGAATAGTGTAGCCAGTAGGACCAGGGAGGTGATTTTACCCCTGTACTCGGCACTGGTGAGGCCGCATCTTGAGTACTGTGTTCAGTTTTGGGCACTGCAGTACAAGAAGGACATTGAGGCGCTGGAGCATGTCCAGAGAAGGGCAACGAAACTGGTGAGGGGTCTGGAGCACATGTCTTATGAGGAGTGGCTGAGGGAACTGGGGTTGTTTAGCCTGGAGAAAAGGAGGCTCAGGGGAGACCTTATCGCTCTCTACAACTACCTGAAAGGAAGGTGTAGTGAGGTGGGTGTCTGTCTCTTTTTCTAAGTAACAAGTGATAGGACAAGAGGAAATGGCCTCAAGTTGTGCCAGCGAAGGTTTAGATTGGATATTAGGAAAAATTTCTTCACTGAAAGGGTTGTCAAGCATTGGAACAGGCTACCCAGGGAAGTGGTGGAGTCCCCAACCCTGGAGGTATTTAAAAGACATTTAGACATGGTGATGAGGGACATGTTTTAGTGGTCGACTTGGTAGTGTTAGTTTAATGGTTGGACTTGATGATCTTAAGGGTCTTTTCCAACCTAAATGATTCTACAACCACGCAGGAGAGCCCGGTGCCCTCCCCATTATCATGGGCAGCTCAGTTTTCCTTCCTGCATTTCCTCCTCCAGGCAGTGGTTGCTGCCGATTTATTTTAGAGTAGAGGAAGGTGATGGAGAAACCTCAGCAGAGCACAGAAGCAATGCTGCCTGCTGTGATGCTCGCCCCTTTGGTTGACCAGGGGCTCCGTAGTGTGAGAGTAGTGCTGGGAGAGGTCCCTGCAGTGCAGAAACCCTCTCCCTAGCAGGGCTTAGGCACCCTCAAAGGAAAGGGAGAATCCACAGCATGAGCCCTGGGGCTTTGCCACAGAGCTCCTTATGTGGCAAGTGTGTACATATGTGAGATGCATAACCGTGTCTCAGGCCATAAAGTGTAGGTGCACAGGTGATTTCAGCTCTTCCAATCCTTTGCCACGACAGCTCAGCTGAGGTGCCTCTACACCAGTGTATGCAGCATAGCCAACAAACAGGAGGAACTAAAAGCCACCATTCCGCTAGAAAGCTATGACCTAGTTGCCATTACTGAAACTTGGTGGGACAAATCCCATGACTGGTGTGCGGCTATCGATGGCTACAGGCTGTTCAGAAGGGACAGGTGAGGAAGGAGGGGTGGAGGCGTTGCCCTCTACATCAAGAAATGGATAGAGTGTGTCTCTGAAGAATAGCCATGAACAAGTTGAAAGCTTATGGGTAAGAATTAGAGACTGAGGTAACAAAGGGAGCCTTGTGTTTGGTGTCTACTACAGGCTGCCCGATCAAGGGGAGCCTATTGATGAAGCCTCCAGCTACAGGAGGCATCACGCTCGCAGGCTCTTGTCCTGCTGGGGGACTTCAACCACCCCGACATCTGCTGGAAAAGTTGCACAGCAGGCTGTAGGCAATCCAGGAGTCTACCTGGACTTCTGTAAGGCCTTTGACATGGTCCCCCACAACTTCCTTCTCTCTAAATTGGAGAGATATGGATTTGATGGGTGGACTGTTCGGTGGATGAGGAATTGGTTGGATGGTTGCATCCAAGGGTAGTGGTCAATGGCTCAATGTCACAGAAGATCGGTAACAAGTGGTGTCCCTCAGGAGTCTGTATTGGGACCAGTACCATTTAATATCTTCATCAATGACATAGATGGTGGGATTGAGTGCACTCTCAGCAAATTTGCAGATGACACCAAGCTGAGTGGTGTGGTTGACATGCCTGAGGGATGGAATGCCATCCAGAGGGACCTGGACAAGCTTGAGAAGTGGGCCTGTGTGAACCTCATGAGGTTCAACAAGGCCAAGTGCAGGGCCCTGCACCTGGGTTGGGGCACCCCCCCCCCCCCCCCCGATATCAGTACAGTCTGGGGGATGAATGGATTGAGAGCAGCCCTGCAGACAAGGACTTGAGGGTACTGGTGGGTGAAAAGCTGGACATGAGCCAGCAATGCACGATCGCAGCCCAGAAGGCCAACCGTATCCTGGGCTGCATCAAAAGAAGTGTGGCCAGCAGGTCAAGGGAGGTGATTCTGCCCCTCTACTCCACACTGGTGAGACCCCACCTGGAGTACTGCATCCAGCTCTGGAGCCCTCAGCACAAGAAAGACATGGACCTGTTGGAGTGGGTCCAGAGGAGGGCCACAAAAATGATCAGAGGGCTGGAGCACCTCTCCTATGAGGACAGGCTGAGAGAGTTGGGGTTGTTCAGCCTGGAGAAGAGAAGGCTCTGGGGAGACCTTATTGCAGCCTTTCAGTACTTAAAGGGGGCTTATAAGAAAAACGGGGACAAACTTTTTAGCAGGGCCTGTTGTAATAGGACAAGGAATAATGGTTTTAAACTAAAAGAGGGTAGATTTAGACTAGATATAAGGAAGAAATTTTTTACAATGAGGGTGGTGAAACACTTGACTAGGTTGCCCAGAGAGGTGGTGGATGCACCATCCCTGGAAATATTCAAGGTCAGGTTGGATGGGGCTCTGAGCAACCTGATGTAGTGGAAGATGTCCCTGCTCATTGCAGGGGAATTGGACTAGATGACCTTTAAATGACTCTTCCAACTCAAACTATTCTATGATTCTATGACTGCCCATGGCTGGATTTAGCTGTTCCCAGTAGACCCAAGGGCTACAGTAGTCCTGGGAAGAGGGATCTCTGCTTCCCCTGGCTCCTGCCATGACCAAAGTGTCTTTCCCATCCATCAGCTCTGCCAGTTATGTCCACATCTGTCCCAGATTGAGATTTCTCTGCTTTTAAAAAGAGGAGTAATTCTGTTTTATTGATCCTCATCTTGCTGAATTAAGTCATGTTTAAACAATAATTATATTTTCACCCAGGAGAGAAGGCAAAGAGATAAACGTCTCTGGGAATTAATGCATTTCAGATGCCACATGCTGGGGTTAATTTATTGATGGGCACTGAAGCTGCTATCTCCTGTCTTGCTCACCAGCAATAAGCAATTAGCCCCCATCATTCCTCAACTGAGGAAAAGAAAGAGATTTTGTTTCATTACCTTCCCTCCTCTCTTGTTCTGTTCAGCCCTGGCGCTAATCTTTTGCAATCAGTTCTGCTGCAAAGCCTCCCGGGAACTCCATTTTGCATGTGCCTTGTTAGAAATGCTGCCCACATTTCAGCTAAGACAAAGCCTGGGCCAGTAAACAGCCTTCAAAATGCACAACAAAGCCATGGAAATTGGCTTCTCGAGGAGAAACCAACTGTAGATATGTTCCTCTCTCCTCTCCCCAAGTTGTCCAACCTTCTCAGTGTGGCATTTGTTGGCTGACAGGGATGCAACCAGCTCTTTCCAGACCCTGCCTTCCCCTGCATCAGTCAGCCCATGCAACTCCCCAGGGCATCAGCTTGAGATGGTTAAACTAGTTGCTTTGCTCTTGGGGGTGTTCTCTGAATTTTCTGTGCAGGAGATGGTTTGTAGACTCATGCAGGCTGTGTGGTTTGTTTGTAGACATCTGAGTGGGTTTTCGTTGTTGTGCTAATGCTCTTTTGTTAAGGTGTCTGGATTCAAGTGGTGTGATGGGCTAGCTGGGTCTCAAGGCTTGGACTTGTGCCCATGAGCTGGGTGTGCAGTGGAGATGTGCATCCAAGGGTCGTGTAGATATAGTGCTTAGGGACATGGTTTAGTGGTGGGCTTGTCAGTGTTAGGTTAATGATTGGATTAGATGATCTTACAGGTCTTTTCCAATCTAGGAGATTCTGTGATTCTGAGACACAGCTGGGACAGCTGACCCCAACTGACCAAAGGAATATTCCATACCATATGACATCATGCTCAGTATATAAAGCTGGGGGAAGAAGAAGGAAGGGGGGGATGTTTGGAGTTACGGTGTTTGTCTTCCTAAGTAACAGTTATGCCTGATGGAGCTCTGCTTTCCTGGAGATGGCTGAACACCTGCCTGCTGATGGGAAGTAGTGAATGAACTCCTTGTTTTGCTTTGCTTGCATACGCAGCTTTTGCTTTATTTATTAAACTGTCTTTATCTCAATGCACGGGTTTTCTCACTTTTACTCTTCTGATTCTCTCCCCCATCCAAACTGGGGGAGTGAGCCAGCAGCTGCGTGGTCCTGGTTGCTGGCTGAGGTTAAACCACAACAGTCCTTTTTGGCACTCAACGTGGGGCTCGAAAGGTTCAAGATAACGACAGATTTGATTGGAATGCGCTAGATCGAATTTATAGCTGTTATTGCTGTTTAGTTATTAATTGGCAGGCTCCTGTGCTTTCCATGGGGTTTGCTTGCCTTACTGTAAATTAGTCTTGTGCTCATTAGTGGTGCTTGCTAGTGCTTCTTGCTTTTGCTGCTTACTGTACTGCTTATCATCTTACTCTGCTGTGCCTGGGAACATTTTGATAACAGCAATGGAGATGGGCCTGGGCTGGCAGATGGCTAGGGCTGCTGTTTTCTGTGCTGCTGCACTGGACAGGCTGGAACTCCAAACTTGAGTTGCAACAACTCTGCAGACACTAAAGTCAGTGAAGAAGGAGGGGGAGGAGGTGCTTTAGGTGCCAGAGCAGATTCCCCTGCAGCCTGTGGTGAAGACCATGGTGAAGCAGGCTGTGTGGTCCTGGTTGCTGGCTGGTGTTAAACCATGACAGGAGCAAAGCGGGGATCTGTCCCCAGGCCCGCATGAGCCATCTGAGAGCTTGGAAGGAAATCTAGTAAGAAATATCTGGGATGCTAACAAAAAGTATGAACCCTTCCATCAGCTGTAGGTCTGACCTATTGAAGTAGATCACAAAGCTGTAAAAGATTTTTTAAAAAATAAATAAAAAGGAAAAAAAAAGCAACTAAAGAGTATGAGTATGCATCTGGCAGGTTTTGGACAAGTCAGTCTGTGATCCCACAAAACTGGTGAAAATATTTCACATGTGTGGCAAGAAGAAACTTCCAGGAGGATCGCAGTCTGCCAGGATTTCTGCCAGTGGCAAGGAAAACCATGTCTCAGTAGTCTCTTAGACTTCATTAAACATATCAACAAGCAATGAAGGAGGAGGAATGGGGTTTGTAGTCCACCCAGGCACTCAGAGGAACTTTGGATGGGGAGCGTTCAGCCCAGCCCCAGGAGTTACTGCTGGTATAGGCAAAGCTGCCATGACCCACAGGAAGGAGGCAGGACCTGCTGGTGTGGCTGTATAGAGGGATCAGCTTCGAGCAGCATTCAGCTCATGGGGTGTCTGCATAAGCCAGCTGGGTCCTTGCCCACTAATCCTTGCTGAAACCCACTGCTGGACAAGCCCATATCATGGAGGAGAGGCTGGGAGGAAGGGTTTGGATAAAGGTCATCTTCTCGGGGTGGCATCATCACAGGTGGGAGTGTAGCACTGTGTGAAGTGGGAGCATTGCTTCCTCTGCTGATGTTCATTTGTAAATAGAGGCATTGCCATAGCAGCTGGGAGCCCCCAAATGCTGGTGGAAGCCAAAATCTCATTTGCACAGATTTTCAGACCTAGGGAGCTGAGGTACAGCCCATTATGTGGGCTTTGCTCTTCGTGTGAGCTCTGGCTGCTGAAGAAGGGCTGTGTCCTGTCCTAGTACTGAGCTCCTTTTGGGAAGGGAGGAAACAATCCTCATCTGTGGGTTATGCCTGTTGTTTTTTTATGCCTGTCATTACATTTACAAAGGCTTTCAGAAAAGGAAGATCTCATAAAACAGTGACAGATGGAGTGGAAACCTTTAGTGCTTCAGGGGTTCGGCTTCATTTAGCCTCCAAAAGCTTGGAAAGGTCTCGCCTTGGAAGTCACATGCAGCCATCCGAGGAAGCCAGCCATCTCACATTTCCAAAGCAGTCTGGTCCTCGCCAGCCCATTCAGGGACACGTGTCCAACTGAACTTGGACTGAAGGTGCCATTCATTATTTATCTGCTTTGAAGGGTTTCCAGTGTCTGAAGTCCTGGATTGCAGGTTGCCCTGGGACTGCAAAGCCAATCTCTAGACAGGCTGAAAGAGCAAAGTGTGGCAGCTCTGGGCACTGCTTGCAGGAGTCCACAACCTTGGTAGAGAGTGCTACAAATCAGCCTTGGAGCGTGTCAGCAGGGCTGTGTGTGATGGGCCCTGGGACCAAAAGGTCAGGCAGTGCTGGGGCTGAGACATTCAGGTCCTGCACATCCATCAGTAGTGTTGGGAACAGAGTGAATCACTCACTGCTGTCTTCAGGCCATCTGTGATGTGTCTGTGACCAAGCAAAGCCCTGGATAATGGGGAGCACAGCCACAGCAAGACACTGAGACCAAACATCATCATCTCTGCTTTCTGGGGAGAGGATTTTGATAGGGTGGGAACAGAGCAAAGGAACAGTGACGCATGCTCAGGAGACCAGATGCTGGGACATGACATGCACAAACCTTGACAGAGTCTTTTGGAGGGTTTAATTTTTCTGGGCAGACACTGTGCTTGTGTGCAAAAGGAAATACCTAATACCCAGATTCCTAATCCGGGTTAGAGATGCTGGAGCATAAAAATAAACAGAAGAACAACTTGTAAGATGTGCAGTCTGTCCTGTGGATGAAAAGAGCATCTTTCAGGATAAGCAGTCTTGGGCAGCATTAAATGGAGTCGATCCATGCAGAGAAGCCAATATAATTGTGGCATATTAAAATGAGAAGGAGAAGAAGAAGGAGGATTGAGCGGGGCTGCGGCAGGCTCATTACAAAGGGGAAAAGCGATGCTTGTCACCTTGCAATGAGTGCTTCAGGAAGGCCAATCAGGCAGAGAAGTGAAGTGAAATCACAAAGCAATCGACAGTGATGGAGGCAGGAGGGGTTACAGTGGTATTAGTCCAGTGTATGGGCCATTGATCTCTTGGTGTAGGATTTGCTGGGAAAGATTGTTATTTAGGCTCAGCTGCCACCAGGCACCAATTGAAGCTGAGAGCCTCATTGTATCTCCTTCCCTTGTTTAGAGGCATACTGGGGGAACAGTAATGACATGGGACTTTGGAAGATGTCATTTGAAAAGAAAAATTTGTTTATACATTTATGCAGGATAGGAGTGTTTTGGGTTTTTTTTCTGGTTCTTGGCATTGGCTTAGCTTGACTTAGCCTTAGTGAAGGTGCTGTTTGTGTCTCCTGCATGTCAGCAGGATCAGCACAGGGTCCATCAACCCACCAGCAGATTCAGCTGTCGTAGTGTGAGACCTCCATGAGCTCCCTTTGCTCCCAGCTCCCCCGTTCAAGTGCAACAGCAACCTTGCAACCCCTGGGCCACCAAGAAGTGCTATTTAGGAGGTGGGATATGACTTGTCCTCCAATAAGTTTGGGGGAAGTTAGGGGTTAGATCAATCACTTGAGAATGGAGGTGTCTACCCTATCTGAGCAAGATAACCAGCAGTCAGCTTTTCTCTGTGTTGGTGAACCTTCTCTTCACGTGAAGTTGTCCATCTTGCTGGATAGTCTGGACATGTCTTTTCCAGTAAGCTTTGTGAGTCCATGGACTTTTGCATCCTTGATGCATTTCTTTCTCCATATTTCTGTGATTACATTCTTGGCAGCTCCAGAGAGATGGCTGTGGGCATCCTATTGATCCATGAGAAGGACTTTGGGATATTACACAGAATGGTAGGGGTTGGAAGGGACCTTTGGAGATCATCTAGTCCAACCCCCCTGCCAAAGCAGGTTCACCTAGAGCAGGTTGGACAGGAACACATCCAGAGAAGGAGATTCCACGACCTCTCCAGGCAGGCTGTTCCAGTATTCTGTCACCCTCAAAGTAAAGAAGTTTTTCCTCAAGTTCAGATGGAATTTCCTGTGTTGCAGTTTGTGCCTGTTGCCCCTTGTCCTGTCGCTGGGCACCACTGAAAAGAGTCTGACCCCCATCCTCTTGACACCCATTCTTTAAATACTTATAAGCATTGATGAGATTCCCTCTCAGTCTTCTCTTCTCCAGGCTAAACAGACCCAGGTCTCTCAGCCTTTCCTAATAACAGAGGTGCTTCATTCCCTTGATCATCTTTGTAGCCCTCCACTGGACTCTCTTCAGTAGTTCCATGTCTTTCTTGAATTGGGGATCCCCTATTGTTGAAGAAGAATCCAGGAAGACCCTCCTGGTGAGTCGTGAGGTTCAGACTGGACCCCCTTGCTTTCTAAACTCCTTCTCAGAGAGGAGTCTAGGTGTGGCTGGATCCAGTCTTAGCCTCCGACTGTAAAGAAGAGTTCAGACCCTAGGTTCTGTCACAGAGTTGGTTTAACACAGCTTGAGCTAGGTGCCTCTGAAGAGCGACCCCCTCAATTATTTTCCTGTGCTTTTTAAAGCCTCACAATCTATTATATAAGCTGTTTATGCATCTGTTCACGCAACAAGTGAGTGTCTTTTGTTCAATCAAATTATTTAATGGTTACGTGTCCTCTTCGATGATTGGAGTTTTGGTGCAGGTGCTTTTACCTTCTTACACAGTTTCATGATTGTTTTGTTCCATCTGCACCTGGATCTCATCCATCTTCTGCTGACTCTGGGTAGAATGGTCTCTTTCTTCACTGTCTGCACCTGAAATTCATCTGTCTTCTGTAGACTCCAGGTAGAATGATTCTTTTCTTCATTTACAAGAATTGTAGTCCCTTTTCCTTTGGTCACTCTAATTCACATTGCTCAAGCATATAATCTTCATTAATATTACTTATACAATTTCATTATGTTAGTTAAGTTACAATGTATCAAAGTCATACAAGACTACTAGCCATTCTTCTTGGACTAAAAAGGAGTTCAGCCTAAATTCACTATGTTGCTAGGTTACAGCTTGCGGCCTAAGGAAGGCTTCACCAATCTAGCTACTTATGCTAAGCAAAACTTCAGTTTCCAACAGATAGAAACCCAGGAGGAAAATTTCAGGATTTAGGTAGGCAGATTAAATCCCATTACATTCTTTATCCTGCCCTAAATCACAGCTCCAGACTGAAGACCACATAGCAAGAACCACCAAGAGTGAAAGTTAGCCCATAGCACATCACAGCTTTTTTAACATGTTGGGGGATCTTGCAAACCTGTCTCCAGCCTGCTGAACATTGAACCTTCATGCAAATGTTGCGTCTTTAATTTGTTCTGTGGCCTGGGCCAGCAGCTCCCAAGCTTTTCCTTGAACAACCCATTGCCAGAGGGTCCCAGTCAGGCTGTGACTGCTTGCTGGGAGCTGCAGGTTCTGGTGGATTTTCTCTCCCGCACAACATGCGTGCAAAGTTGGCTTGCCAGAGTGCCAGGTAAAGCAGTGCCAGGGCTGGAAGAGCGGTGGGAGGTGGGTGTCAGCAGGCAGAGTCATTTGAGTCAAGCCTGGTGAGCCATAACATGAGGGATTAGTGGATAAGGGCTGTTAGGTGATTGAATTGTTTTTTCCTTCCTCTGATAAGTTTGGGCCATTTTTCTTAACTTGCTTAGTCCTGAGGAGTTTTTTTTTTTAGCATAACCAGTATTTATGGAAGGCTTTCAGATTTGCTACTTCAGGCGCAGTCATTGGTGTACGCCGTAGCAGCTATCTCATAGCCCCACAAGCCACCGCTGCAGCATCCAAGTGCAGGATGTGCTGGCGTATGGGGATTCAAGATGGGTAAAAAGACACCAGCCCAAATTAATTCTGTGCTTTAGGTGTTTGTATTTCAGTGGGGCCAGGAGAGCTCAACCAAACCACAGTGTTGATGTACCAGGTGCCATAGGATCACAGGGGAGAAGGAAAATAAGAGCCTAGCTCTGATGCAAACAACTTGAACACCCTTGGGCCGGTCATTTAATCTGCTTTTGGGATTTCAGCTCCATCTGTAAGATAGGGAGAATGATGCTTCCCTTGTTTCTCTCATCTGTTTGAGTTGTCAGCTCGTTAAGGTGAGCTGCATCTTGCTGGGTGCCAGCACAGACCTGTGGGTGACAAGGGTGCCCATCCCAGGGGGCTGCAGGCAGTGTGTCAGCGCTGGGGAAGAGCCACCTCCGTCCCCTGTGCCAGGACCATGCACTTCCTGCAAGAGGCATTTTCACTGGGAAGCGAAGCGCTTGCTGATAATCTATCCCAAGGGATAGACAGGGAAAATCCTTGAGGGAGCCATTTTCCATTGGAAAATGAAGTCCCATCAACATCCAAATGTTATACAAAATCATATTTCTCTGTTGTGGGGGGAGGGGGGAAAGGGCTGCAGTATGTCTTTTTCAGAAATGGTTAGGTTCTTCACTTTAAATTGACATCTCCTCCCCCCAAAAAAGAGTTGCTCTCATAATTTGGGACAAATTGGCCACTCAGGTGGAATGACAGATGCTCTCCAAGGAGAGGCAGAAGAGAGAGAGACTTATGAGTTTAGAAGGAATTAAACTACTTTAATGAAATATTAATAATAAAATAAAAAGAAAATAATGAAATATATACAAAACCATATCAAGTTCCCAGGATGACAATCACGACACTGGCTGGCACTGGGGAAATCCCAGGCTGGACCCAGTGACAGATGGGAACTGGATTCCAGATCTGGATTCAGCATTGCGATCAAAGGCAGACAGACAGAGTCCTCCTTGGACGCCGGCCACTGAAGAAAGAGGGCTGACCCTTTGATCCCTCAGCTTTTATGGTGAGCATGAGGCAGATGGGATGGAATACCCTGTTGGTCAGTTTTGGGTCACCTGTCCTGTCCGCACCTCCCCGCAGGTGCAACCCTTCTATGCTTTTCTGCTTCCGACCCTCCAATGGGGCACATAACAAAGTTCATAGAATCGTAGAATCATAGAATTGCTGAGGTTGGAAGGGACCTTTAAGATCATCAAGTCCAACCATTAACCTACCCTGACAAAACCCACTTCTAAACCATGTCCCTAAGTACCGTATCTACCCTTTTTTTAAACACCTCCAGAGATGGTGAATCCACCACCTCCCTGGGCAGCCTCTTCCAATGTTTAATAACCCTTTCAGCGAAAAAATGTTTCCTAATATCCAGTCTAAACTTCCCCTGACATAACTTGAACCCATTTCCTCTCGTCCTATCACTTTTCACTAGGGAGAAGAGGTCAGCCCCCACCTCTCTACAACCTCCTTTCAGGTAGTTGTAGAGGGTGATAAGGTCTCCCCTCAGCCTCCTCTTCTCCAAGCTGAATAACCCCAGTTCCCTCACTCGTTCCTCATAAGATTTGTCCTCCAGACCCCTCACCAGCTTTGTAGCCCTTCTCTGGACACGATCCAACACCTCAATGTCCTTCTTGTAGTGAGGGGCCCAAAACTGAATGCAGTACTCAAGGTGGGGCCTCACCAGTGCCGAGTACAGGGGGATGATCACTTCCCTAGTCCGGCTCACCACACTATTCCTGATACAGGCCAGGATGCTGTTGGCCTTCTTGGCCACCTGGGCACACTGCTGGCTCATATTCAGCCGGTCAGTATCATAACCAAATGAAGGAGGGGAGAAGCTTCACATAGTGTCACCAGGGAGACTGAGGTTAACACACAACTTTTGTATACCCAAGATGTTCGCAAGAGGGTGGTCAATCAAGGCAGAAGGTGTTAGAGAATACACTCAAGACCATAACTAGTTAAATAGTAGATTAGGGCCCAACATGTTCTCTCACCTCATCTGAAGATGCATGGTAAATATATCCAGTGCATAAAATTCAACTCCAGTTCTGGATGGGACATTTTACTGTTTTAGCCAGAAGCTCAGTAATTTCATTTTACTCCTTAAAAGAAACTGGATAACACAAAAAAAAAAAAAGCCTAAAAATTAATTAAGTTAGCTGACCTTGGTTGTTATAGCAATAAGTATAAGCAGGAGCCTCTCTGCATACCATGCCTTGGCATCAACTATAAACATAAGTCTTATCACTGAGAGAGCGAACTGTTTCTGCACAATATGCTGTTAATTTCAGTACTTAGAAGAGGCCTAGCTAAAAAGTAAAGTTACTGAACAGAAAATTGGTTCTGTTTTACCTCAAACCAGGACAGTTGCAAAGCCTTTTGTACAGCACAGTGGGGTGGTTTTGAAAAAAAAAAAAAGCTGAAACATGAAACATGAAAAGTGGCAGTTCCCGTTTCACTGCCTGCACCCCCAATGCAGGCAGGGACCATGGAGCTCTGGTGTGCTGGAGGACTTGTACTGATGGCGAGGTGACACAGGGTGCAAGTGCCACCAAGGAACTGTGGTGTCATTCGGTGCTGCCCTGTTCCCTCATGTCTCGGTGCTGCAGGTTGCACCCCTGATTTCTAAATCTAGCCTGGGTGATGTCTTTGAGTCCTGACTCCATGTGCAGTGTGCCCTGTGCCTCCTCCTTGCTGGGGGCTGGGTCATAAGGAGGAGGATGAACCTCCTGTACCTGTGGTTAAGAAAGCAGAGGAGATTTTCCATGCTCAGGCCACAGAAGTTCATGTGTTAAGTTGCAGGAGTCCCAGCTTCAAACCCAGCTGCTGCTGATCCACCCAGGGGTGTGAGTGTTACATCAGTAAGTGACAAGCCACTGGCCTACGGCAGGCAAAACCCAAGCCAACAGACAGACAGGTAGAGCCTTAGGGGCTGAATTTTAGAGCTAGTAAATGAAAAAAAAAAAAAAGTTAATTTAACATCAATGTTTGTGATTTTACACACCCAAGAACCTGGAAATTGAGCTCTGCTTCTCACACAGGAAATATAACTTGGCACTGCACAGATTCTACAGTATGTAAAATTAGACCAGAGAAATAGTAAATATGCCACAGGGACCAATACTGTCTTGGCAGAAGGAGGATGGACTGAGTGGGGTTCAACAGGCCTTTTACGCTTCTGACTTCCTGTCCTGGTTTGAGGTAAAACAGGACCAATTTTGTTCAGTAACTTTGCTTCTTAGCTGGGCCTCTTCTAACTACTGAAATTAACAGCATATTGTGCAGACAATGTTCACTCTCTCAGAGTGATAAGACCTATGTTTATAGCTGATGTCCAGACATGGTATGCAGAGAGGCTCTTGCTTATACTTATTGCTATGACAACCAAGGCCAACCAACTTTGTTATTTGCCCCGTTGGAGGGTCGGAAGCGGAAAAACACAGTGGGGTCGCACCTGTGGGAAGGAGCGAACAGGACATGTGACCCAAAACTGACCAACAGGGTATTCCATCCCATCTGCCTCATGCTCACTATAAAAGCTGAGGGATCAAAGGGTCAGCTGGCTCTCTTCCTTCAGTGGCCGACGTCTGAGGAGGACTCTGGCTGTTTGTCTGCCTTTGGTCCCAATCCTGAATGCAGAGCCGGAATCCAGTTCCCGTCCATCACTGAGTCCAGCCTGGGACTTCCCCAGTGCCAGCCGGTGTTGTGATGGTCATCCTGGGAGCTTGATACGGTTTTGTATATTTCTCATTATTTCCTTTTATTTTATTATTAATATTTCATTAAAGTAGTTTAGATCCTTCTAAACTCGTAAGTCTCTTTTTCCTCCTCTACCTCTCTCTTTGAAGAGGGGTAGAGGGGAGCATCTGTCGGTCCCATCTGGGGTCCCCTATGTCCCCAGTGGCCAATTTGGCCTAAACCACGACACTTCCATAATTCTGTGCTAATAAAAAATATTGCACAATGCCTGATGCTAATCTGCAGCCCTGAGCGGTGTGAAGTGGGAGCCAGGTTGTTATGTGAACTAATAGCAGTCACCCCTGGTGTATTCGCATGGAGGAAGGCTGTTATTTGAGGGCAAGCATGTGGTTATTGGCAAATAGCAAGCAGGTTGCAGTCAGCGGGATCCGAGATGTGCCCTCCCCAAAGCTTGGTAAATACAAGCATCTTTATGCTGTTGCTGGACCACACTGAGCTTTTCTTGTGTTTACGACTGTGATTTGGCCACCTAATTCTGAATCTTATTGATTTCCCCTTAAACAACATTGAAACCCCGATCTAAGCACTCCTTTGTGGCCTACGTTATTTGTCCTGTCTGCATGAAAAAGCAGGACCAGAAAGCAAACCTTTAATTCATCTGCGGTGCTAACACCAGTCACCTGGCAGTGAAAGGCAAAGGGTTGAGTGAGCCCAGCTTGGAGGATCTCAGTAGGATTTTTCTGCCATGTGCTAGTTCCCATTAGTGCCATTCATCTCCCTCTGTTCCTCCAACACCTTCCCTGTGCCATGTCGTACCGCCCCGTGTGCTGGGGCAGCAGCAGTGTAGATGCAGGGGGTTGGAAGAATTGCTGCTTCACTGGGCAACTGCTCTTCCTCAGGATGAGTCATCTCAACTTGACTTTGAAAGGAAGCTGAACAGACAAGGTCCAGTCCAGCCTTCCCTTTGCCTTAGGATAAAAATGGTGTCATAGCTCAACCTGTCCTGGCAAGGAGAGCACCAGGACATGAGCATTTTTGGACCAGAAGAGCTAGGACATCCAATGGAAGGTCTCACCAAGACATCCTGCTGGAAAACAGATCAATACATGAGCTCAGGTCCCCTCCTGGGATGCAAGAGCAATGTCTTCTGGGAAAAAAACACCAAACAAGATCACCAGTCTGACAGCATCCAGTCCTCTCGTCTCTGCTCCAGAGCAGCTGAGACAGAAAAGCAGAAGTAGTAGCAGAGGCACATCTTCTCCTGGTCCTGCATATGGCAACACAAGACGATCAGTGCTGTGGTGATGGTATGTGACCATTGCAGATGGGTATACACCAGCATTAGCACTATCCAGCAGAGCTCAGTCCTACCCCAAAGCCATGGGAAAGGGCAGCTTCTTTGGGGTCTCCTACACATGCATGGCTGGAGATACCCTGTTACTGAGGTAGGATGGATTTAGTTGCTGTTCCCAGGTTTGCTTGTCCCCTGTGGCCAGGGTGTCAGGGCAGCACACTGCTGTACAGCCCCTGCTACTCCCAACAAGAGCTGGGTGTGATGGCACGCAGGGAAACGAGGCTGTCTCTGATTTGGAGCCCTCCTGGCTTGCAGTGAGAGGCGCTGCCAGCATGATGCTCCAGGCTGATGTGATTTGGCAGGTCCGAATAGCTGTGAGAGAGGCTCCATCCCAACATGGGGCTGCCAAAAATGCACCAAGACCAGTACAAGACATGGACATAGCTGTCCTGTTCTGGTACAGCGAGGGCACACTCTGCCCTGGTGAGATCCCACTCAGATGAGGGCTAAAGCTGTCAGTTTAGCCAATCTGATATCTGGTGTGATACAAGCAGAAAAGTGATGCTGAAGTTACTCATCCACTAAGGCAGCTTCCCCCATCCTGCTACTATGTCTCCCAGTCAGGGCTCAGCATGGGACCACAGCCCACAAGGCACGGGGAGCTGCCACATCCCTTGGGGCTGAGCCAGTGGTGCAGCAAGGACTCGGCCCTTGCTTCTGCTGCGATTTTGTGTTGCTTCTGCTTCCAGCAGTGGGTCTCTGTTCTGCGGTGTCCCACTGGGTTTAGCGCTGTGTTTTCTCCCCAGGAAGGTGCTTAATGCCCTGATACTGCATAGCCTTGTTGGCCCCTATGCACAAGCCATGCAAGTGCCACCATCCCAACCGTGCCACCTGGAGCTGGGTCCCGGAGTCGGCATGCTAAACTGGTAGCAGAGCAGGCATCACACCTCCCCACTGCTGGACCATTGGGTCCAGGAAGGAGCCTGTGGCGTGGGTTATCATTTGTGACAATGGCATATTTGATTACAAAAGTGTCCCTTCATCCCCAGAAAGTCTCCAGCAGCTATTGCATTAAGTTTCATGGAAGAAGCATCAGCCTCTTCCAGCTGAGTGGCTAGAAGGCCCTTTTCACCCCATGAGGGACATCCCCAGCTGGGTTTGGAGTGTAGCTGCAGAGGGAGGTGCGTTCAGCTGCAGAGTGGTGGTGGGAGGTCAGGCTGCTGCAAAGCTGGAGAAGATCTTCCTCAGAGGCAGCAGGGCTTTGCTGCCCCTCATGGGAGGGCATTTTGTGGTCACATCCAGACCAAGAGAAGAGGCTCTCCTGCCTTGGAGTTTGCCCAGAGCTGTCCGTGTCAGAGAGGGAAAGTGCCTCCTTTCCAACGTCCCTGAAGTAAACTGAGGTCTGCTTCCAGGCTATCGTGGAGTGATTGAGTACAAGTCCTTTAGCAGGAGAGGTTTGTTAGGGGTTTTTTTTTGTTTTTTTTTTTTTTTTTAAGAGAGCAAAGCTGCTGACTCCAGGGATTTACCAAAATAGAGCAAACAAATGTGGGCTCTGCTTGCTGCAATTCTTCATTAATGGACAAAATTAACTTGGAACGGTCCATATCTTTGGCTACATTGATGACATTTAATTACACCTGTTTCCTTACAAAGATGTATCTAGTTTTAAATCACTCGTGGAAGAACTGCCTCCTTAAGCATGAAATTCCATCTTCTTGAAGGGAAGGTTTCTGCTGGCAACAAAAGCTGTGCAAAGACCAAGCAGCACCAGAGGGAATAGATGTGCGGAGATCAAGAATAGGGTATGCTTCAGGAAGCTGGTGTCGGGAAACTCTCTCCAGTGCCAGAGGCTGTTTCATCTCAAGAAGGGCAGACCTCAGGGCTGTGAAGCTGCAGATGAGAACAGAGCCACTGGCATCCTTTGGGCATGGTAAGTGATGCTCATGCCAGCCAGCACAGGTGCTGGAGCAAGAGAGAAGCTGCAGGGTTGTGCCACTGCTCTGTGAGACCCAGACCCAGGGGCTGGAGAATGCCAGGAATGTCTCTCTCCATGCAGGAAGGATGAGGGGAGATGTCCAGGCCACCTCCTCCCCAGGCACCAACACATGAGACATCACTGTGAAAAGACACCTCAGTCTGGGACAGAGCTGAGCAGAGGTGCTTGCAGCTCTTGCTGCGATGGCCAGCCAAGGTGGGGATCAGTGCTCTCCACCTTCCCTCCCCATGCTGGCTGGGCTCTTTCCCCTTGCCGTCCCCACCCTCCAGGACATCCCACTTGTCTCCTGTGGGTTTGTTCATCTCATTTACCGTGGGAAGTTGCAGAGCGTGAGATCTCGACGATTTATCTGATTGGAAAGCTCTCGGCATACCACTGGCACTGTGTAAATATTAAATGTATAATTTATGAATGCATACACAGAGAGCTAATTAGCCACTGAGATGATTATTCATGGCTAGTTGCTTAGCTCTGGGAGGGAGGTACGAAGGCTAAAGGGGTGATGTAAAGACCCCTCAGTCCAAAGGCACATATGCAATTCTTCGTTCTGCTGCAGAAGTGCTTCACGTCCTGTCAGGGGAAGGGGGGACATGTCCTTTCTTTCTGCCTCAGTTTCCCCATCTGCAAAAGAGGGGCAGAGCCAGAGGCTGTGCATCCTGCAGAGAAAAGCGTTTGTGTCCATCCCCAAAAATTCTGTGGTGCCTTCCTCTTGCTCTCTCTGTGCTTACACCAGCCACAACCCCACGGTGCATTTTGGCAAAGGGCTCTGGAGGGAACGGTTGGCCCCATCTGCCTGCAAATCACTGTGATGGTGAGGGCAGTTTTGGCCCCCATGAGTGCGTGCTGGAGGTTGGTGCGTGACGGGCCCTGGCACAAAGAGCCCCATTGAGGGGCTGCGGTGAGCACTGGCGCCAGGAATGCAAACCCTCTTCTCTGATTCTTCTGCTCACCATTCAAAGGATGTGGCAGAGCCCCCGGCAAGGCTCTGTGCACGCTGCCCATGCTGACAGGGTGGGAGCCTTGGCAGGCACAGAGGGAGAGCAGCCAGCAGAGTTGCTTGGGCTGCAGGAGGATTCCAAGAGGAGTTTTGTTTCTTCCCAGTGCAATACGTGTCAGGGCAGCCCTCGGATTTGCAGGATTTCCCTGTGGTGGTGTCCTTGCAGTCTCAATGCAGGTCAAGATTCATTAAGAAGGAAAACAAGGATGATGTTTCTGTTGAGGAGCTCCAGCTGAGCAGGATGGATTTGGGAAGCATCAAACGCATTCCTACAGGCCCCACATCTCAGCCGCTTCATCTCATCTTTCTTCCATGTTTCTGCTGGACCACTGTCCTGTTGGTCCCCATTGCATTGCAGTTGCACAGATCACACCATCAGGTTGTCACTCATTATCACTAGGAGGGCAGCAAAGCAGCTCCATAGCTCATTTCATCAAGCTGCCCCAGGTCCACCACTGGGAGCTGTGTGTAGCAGCTCCCATCTTCTGCTCTGTGGTTTTGCAGGGCTATGGGTAAAGCTGTAATTCGTGCCCTCATTATGCATCACCATGGTTCCTCTCCAGCTCTGGGACTTTATGTCATAAGCCGTGCTGTGCCTGGCTAGCATGCTGTGCTGCAGCAGATGATGTGGCCCTTGGTGGGGCTGGATGCTCAGAGGCATGTTACTGGTTGGGGTGCAGCATCACAACCTCTCCATCATGTGCGCTTCACCCTCATGCTCATCCAACCCAAAAAGACATTGGAAGAGCAGGGTGGTGTAGGGGCAGGGCAACATCTCTAAGGATCACTTCTAGCAAATGATATCAACAGCATTGGTGAGAAGGGATGTTTGGAGGTGACTAGTCCAATCTCTCACTCAGAAAATGACCATCCCCAACAGTAGACCAGATCAGCCACGGCTTTGTCAACAGACCCCTGACAATCTGCAAGGATGGAAATCCCCCCTCTCTGTAGGTACCTGTCCCAGGGCTGCACCACCCTCCTGGAGAATAAATTTTCCTCCATGTCCAGCTCGAATCTCCTGAGCTGCAGCCCCTAGCAATTGGCCCTCATTCTGCTTGTGCCACCAGTTAATGTCCATCCAGCAGGGCTGGCCCTGCAGCACAGGCACCATCTTGGTCATTGGTCCCATGTGTTTCTAGTGATGTGATGACCAAGAGGGCAAAAAAACCACCCTCCCCTCCCTGCTTGAGGGAGTCGTGAGGCTCTGGGTTAGCTGGGGTAGGTTCTGCCCATGCCCAGCCTGTGAGGAAGTGGAGACTCCCAGTAAAAGCTCTAGTCACCCTTATCTATCCCCTTCCTACCCTGGTACAGCCCTCGGATTATTATCCATTATTGATTTTTCATGTAGGCAGTGATGAAGTTGCAATAAGAAGTCCAAGGGCAATCAAGAGAGACTTCAGGGCCTTGGGACGACTGGTTAAAGGATCAGGAGCACAAGTGGTGTTCTCCTCTATCCTTCCAGTTGCAGGAAATGATGAGGGAAGAAACAGGAAGACCCAGCAGATCAATACCTGGCTCCGAGACTGGTGTCACCAGCAGAATTTTGGGGTTTTTGATCATGGGTCCGTCTACATGACACCAGGCCTGCTGGCAACACACGGGGTACACCTTTTTCAAAGGGGGGAAAGGATCTTTGTGCAGGAGTTAGCAGGGCTCATTGAAAGAGCTTTAAACTAGATTTGAAGGGGGAAAGGGATAAAACCAGGCTCTCTAGAGATAAGCCTGGGGGCGGCCTGCCAATGTTTGAGGGACAGTGTGCTAGCGAGGTACTTCAGTCTGCTCCAAGATGTGCTGAGTACACTGGAGCACATTTGAAATGTCCCTGTACTAAGGCGTGCAGCACCTTAGCCATCTCAGTGGAGGAGATCCCCACGGCAGCAAAGACGTAAGGGTTGTCGATGCGTTAGAAAGCACAGAAGCACATGAGAACAGTCACATAGGAATTAAGGCTTCTTCCCCAAAAAAGGTGGCAGAATCAACAGACCAACTGAAGTGCATCTACACCAATGCATGCAGCATGGGCAACAAACAGGAGAAGCTGGAAGCCATTGTGGAGCTGGAAAACTGTGATATAGTTGCAATCACAGAAACATGGTGGGATGACTCACACAACTGGAGTGCTGCAATGGATGGCTATAAGCTCTTCAGAAGGGAAAGGCAAGGAAGGAGAGGTGGTAGGGTAGCTCTGTATGTTAGGGAATGTTTTGACTGTCTAGAGCTTGACAATGCTGATGAAAAGGTTGAGTGTTTATGGGTAAGAATCAGGGCAGATATCATGGTGGGAGTCTGTTATAGACTACTCAACGAGGATGAAGAGGCAGATGAAAAATTCTATAAGCAGCTGGGAGAAGTCTCACAGTCGCTAGCCCTTGTTCTCATGGGGACTTCAACTTACCAGATATCTGCTGGAAATACAATACAGCGGAGAGGAAACAGTCTAGGAGGTTCCTGGAGTGTGTGGAAGATAACTTCCTGACACAGTTGGTGAGTGAGCTAAGTAGGGAAGGTGCCCTGCTCTGGACCTGTTGTTTGCGAACAGAGAACGACTTGTGGGTGATGCGATGGTTGGAGGCTGTCTTAGGCACAGCAATCATGAAATGATAGAGTTTTTGTGGAGACATTCCTAAATGAAAAAGGGCATGACTTGGTTCCGTTGAGCAACCCAGGGTTGGAACTAAGCACCCAGAGTGAGGAAGAAAAGATCTAAGTAAACAAGAAAGGTGACATCACAAAACCCGGGAGAAGGGTTAAACAGAGGCGTGTGGACAGAGGGCCTTAGCCAATCGAGTTGCGGGGCGTTGTGCGTGAACAAGGGAGCTGGATCAATCATAGCGTTGTTGACTATGCATGCTTTTGCTGCGAGCCTATATATACTCTGCTAAAGTACTCAATAAACGAGAACGATCATACTCACATCGAGACTGCGTCGTTACTCCGGATCCAATCCCACTTCGACAAGTTTTCAATTCTCAGAGAAGTAAATAGTGTGGTTAGTAGAACTGTCACCTTGGACTTCTGGAGGGCAGATTTTGGCCTGTTTAGGGGCCTAGTTGTCAGAGTCCCTTGGGAGGCAGTTCTGAAGGGCAAAGGAGTCCAGGAAGGCTGGACATTCTTCAAGAAGGAAATCTTAAAGGCACAGGAGCAGGCTGTCCCTATATGCTGAAAGATGAGCTGGCGGGGAAGATGACCGGCCTGGCTGAACAGAGAGCTTTTGCTGGAACTCAGGAAAAAAAATTTATTGTTGTTTGGCGGGCAACTCCGGAGGACTACAAAGATGTTGTGAGGTTATGCAGGGAGAAAACTAGAAGGGCCAAAACCCAACTAGAACTTAATCTGGCTACTGCCACAAAAGACAATAAAAAATGTTTCTATAAATATATTCACAACAAAAGGAGAACTAAGGAGAATCTCCATCCTTTATTGGATGTGGGGGGAAACAGTGACCAAGGAAAAGGATTAGGAAAATGCTGAGGTCTGTAATAGTAAGACCAGTTGTTCTCTGGGTACCCAGCCCCCTGAGCTGGAAGACAGAGACAGGGAGCAGAATGAAGCCCCCACAGTCCAAGGAGAAATGGTTACCGATCTGCTACACCACTTAGATGCACACAAGTCTATGGGGCTGGATGGGATCCACCCAAGCATACTGAGGGAGCTGGCAGAAGTGCTCATGAAGCCACTTTCCATCATTTATCAGTAGTCCTGGATAACTGGGGAGGTCCCAGTTGACTGGAAGCTGGCAAATGTGATGCCCATCTACAAGAAGGGCCGGAAGGAGGACCTGGGGAATTACAGGCCTGTCAGTCTGACCTCGGTGCCAGGGAAGGTTATGGAACAGATCATCTTGAGTGCCATCACACGTCACATACAGGACAACCAGGCAATCAGGCCCAGTCAGCATGGGTTTATGAAAGGCAGGTCCTGCTTGACTAAACTGATCTCCTTCTATGCCAAGGTGACCCGCTTAGTGAATGAGGGAAAAGCTGTGGATGTTGTTTACTTGGATTTTAGTAAAGCCGTTAACACTGTTTCCCACAGCATTCTCCTGGAGAAACTGGCTGCCCATGGCTTGGAAGGGTGTACTCTTTGCTGGGTAAAAAACTGACTGGAAGGCCAGGCCCAAAGAGTGGTGGTGAATGGAGTTAAATCCAGTTGGCAGCCGGTCACAAGTGGTGTTCCCCAGGGCTCAGTATTGGGGCCAGTTCTCTTTAATATCTTTATCAATGATCTGGATGAGGGGATCGAGTGCACCCTCAGTAAGTTTGAAGATGACACCAAGTTGGGAGGGAGTGTTGATCTGCTTGAGGGTAGGAGGGCTCTTCAGAGGGACCTGGATAGGCTGGATCAATGGGCTGAGGCCAACTGTATGAGGTTCAACAAGCCCAAGTGCCAGGTTCTGCATTTGAGTCACAACGATCCCATGCAATGCTATATGCTTGGGGAAGAGTGGCTGGAAAGCTGCCCAGCAGAAAAGGACCTGGGGGTGTTGGTGGACAGCCGGCTGAATATGAGCCAGCAGTGTGCCCAGGTGGCCAAGAAGGCCAACGGCATCCTGGCTTGTATCAGAAATAGTGTGGCCAGCAGGACTAGGTAAGTGATTGTTCTGCTGTACGCAGCACCTGCAGTGCTGTAGGCACCAGTGAGACCATGCCTTGAACACTGTGTTCAGGTTTGTACCCCTCACTACAAGAAAAACATTGAGGTGCTGGAGTGCATCCAAAGAAGAGCAACGAAGCTGGTGAAAGGTCTAGAGCACAAGTCCTATGAGGAGCAGCTGAGGAAACTGGGGTTGTTTAGCCTGGAGAAAAGGAGGCTCAGGGGAGACCTTATCACTCTCTGCAACTACCTGAAAGGAAGGTGTAGTGAGGTGGGTGTCTCTCTCTTTTCCCAAGTAACAAGTGATAGGACAAGAGGAAATGGCCTCAAGTTGTGCCAGGGAAGGTTTAGACTGGATATTAGGAAAAATTTCTTCACTGACTTCACTGTCAAGCACTGGAACAGGCTGCCCAGGGAAGTGGTTGAGTCACCAACCCTGGAGGTATTTAAAAGATGTGGCGTTTAGGGACATGGTTTAGTGGTGGACTTGGTAGTGTTAGGTTAATGATTGGACTTGATGATCTTAAGGGTCTTTTCCTACCTAAATTATTCTATGATTCTATCCTAAAGCAGAGCTCGTGTCCATAATGCAAGATAGGGCTGCTGCAGCGTGGCGAGGGGGGGTCTGTCCCCATGGTACCCATTCCCAAAGGGAGGTGACGCCTGCCAGTGAGGTTGCCACACATTTGCATGGTGGTGGGACTGGGTGCAACTCCTACGCCTGGCATGGGGCAGGAGGAACATGGGGACCTGGCTTGGCTTCAGTAAAAGCCTCAGCAAGCCTAGCTAGGAGAAACGCCTCCTCTGAAGCTGTGCTTTGGTTTTCCGTTTTGTCAGGGGCCTTAAATCATTGCCTTGAAACCCAAATTTTTCCTGTCCTTAGCACCCCCTTTCCCAACATGGATAGCATCCCCAAAGGTCCCTGTCTGAATTAGGTGTCCTGACAGATGGTCTGCAGGAGACTTCAGATCTGCCAGGGTCTCCTCCAGGACTAACTTTGCCCTGGGGTTCTCTCCTTTGCAGATGAGCTCAGGCTGTGGGCTTTTGCAGAAATGGCTGGATCATGCCAGCCTACAGGCCCATGTGGTCCCATCTCCCAACAGGATCCAGGAGATGATGTCTAGAGAGGGAGAAAAGAGCAGGACAACACAGGAGGTTCTTCTCCTGTCCCTCCCCACCATCAGCAACCTGCAGCCTCCCTGGGCTCGCTGGGCAGTGTGGTGTTTTACCACCCTGGGTGGAACCTTCTGCTATGGATTCATTTAATCACTATTTTCCCCAAAATGTTGACATCCAGAGCAACTGATGGACATGGGTTTCTGTAATTTAATCACACATTGTGCGAAAAGGCACTTTCTGTTGCTTGTTTTCATTTGCTGCCCCTTAATTATTTTATCAGGAGAAAGAACAAGCGGTCCTTCTCTATTCATCCTCTCCATGTCATTCACCGTTGCTTAGATGTCTATCACATCTCCACTCAGTTATCTCCTTTTATGAATGAAGAGATCAAGTCTGTTAAGCCATCCTTATGTGGGGGTCTGTTTCCAGCCTTTGCTCTTCTCCATTTCCTTTCTCTGCTCCTGTCCTGGTTTGAGGTAAAACAGAACCCATTTTCTGTTTTGTAATTTTACTTTGCAGCTAAGCCTCTTCTAACTAACTGAACTTTCTGAAATTAACAGCATATTGTCCAGACACTGTTTGCTCTCAGAGTGATAAGACCTGATTAGCTGTAATTTATGCCAAGGAATGGTATGAAGGGAGGCTCTTGCTTATACTTATTGCTATAACAACCAAGGCCAGCTAACTTTGTTATGTGCCCTGTTGGAGGGTCGGAAGCAGAAAATCATAGAGGGCTCACACCTGCAGGGAGGAGCGGACAGGAGATCCAAAACTGACCAACAGGGTATTGGATTAATTAATAAAAATATTTTTATTATTAATAAAATAATAACATAATTTTTATTTAATTAATAAAATAATTTAAAAATTAATTATATGCAATATATACAAAACCAGTGTCGAGCTCCCAGGATGATGATCATGTCACCGAGAGGCACGGGGAAAGTCCCAGAATGGACTCAGTGACAGACGGGAGCCGAATTTCAGATCTGGATTCAGGAATGCACGGATCGGGATCAAAGGCAGACGAACAGACAGAGTCCTCCTCAGACGTCAGCCATTGAAGAAAGAGGCCTGACCCTTTGATCCCTCAGCTTTTATAGTGAGCATGAGGCAGATGGGATGGAATACCCTGTTGGTCAGTTTTGGGTCACCTGTCCTGCCTGCTCTTCCCTGTAGGTGCGACCCCTTTACACTCTTCTGCTTCCAGCCCTCCAACTTGGTACATAACAAAGTTAGCTGACCTTGGTTGTTATAGGAATAAGTATAGGGCCAGGAGGAGAACTTGGGCTTCCCTGGCCACCCAACATGGTGTCAGTCGTTCCCTCACTTCCTATACAAGGGATGGTAACATCTATTTCAAAGGAAGCTCTGCCCACAGGGCTCCAAGCTCACCTGGTTTCCTCCTCTTCCTCATCCACAGACAGCCACATCCAGTATGAGCGGGTAGGCACGGACGTGACCATGAAGTGTGGCTCCATGGACTAGGACGCGGCTGTGATCTGGACAGCCAATGGTACCAACATCGATGAGTCCCACCTGAACAGGTCCTACCTGATCCTGAAGAACATAGATCTGACAGAGCAGCCAGTACTCCTGCTACGAGGGCTCCTCCTGGCACCTACCAGACCTACCTGAGGGTGGGAAGTGAATACCCTGGCATGTGATATCAGGGGGGACAAGGGAACAGAGTTCTCTGCTCCCATATTGAGCTCTCACAGCCTCCTCTTGCCATGCCAACCCCTGTACTGTCCATACATATGGTTGCGTGCTGCACACCGCCATACAAGCTTCCTGCAGCATGCTAATCCCAACAGCAGGGTGGGATCTGCTTCTCCTGCCCCAAACTATACATCAAAGCTGGTAGATTAAATATGCCCCAGGAATAATTTGGGAAGGGATATTGCTTCTCCATCCAGCTCAGTACCATGACCACTGTCTCTGTGGGTGGAAAGGGTTGGGGCTGAGCCATTCAGAGGGCATTGCAGCCAGGAAGGAAAAGTACCTGGACGGGGTTACTGCAGCATGGTTGTTTTGGAGGAGCAGCCAGAAGGTGGTGGCAGTTGCTGTGTGTTTGCAGGAGCCCTGTGTATGGGTGTGTTGGAGGACAGCTGCATGTTTGTCCTGGTTTGAGGTAAAACAGAACCAATTTTCTTTTCAGTAATTTTACTTTGTAGTTAAGCCTCTTCTAACTACTGAAATTAACAGCATATTTTTCAGACAGTGTTTGCTACCAGAGTGATAAGACCTATGTTTATAGTTGATGCCAAGTAACGGTATGCAGAGAGGCTCTTGCTTAGACTTATTGCTATAACAACCAAGGTCAGCTAACTTTTGTTATTTGCCACATTGGAGGGTCAGAAGTGGAAAAGCGTAGAGGGGTCACACCTGCGGGGAGGTGCGGACAGGACAGGTGACCCAAAACTGACCAACAGGGTATTCCATCCCATCTGCCTCATGCTCAGTATAAAAGCTGAGGGATCGAAGGGGTCGGCCCTCTTTCTTTAATGGCCGGTGTCCGAGGAGGACTCTGTCTGTTCGTCTGCTTTTGATTCCAATCCCTGCATTCCTGAATCCAGATCTGGAATTTGGCTCCCGTCTGTCACTGAGTCCATTCTGGGACTTTCCCAGTGCTTTCCAGTGATGTGACTGTCATCCTGGGAGCTCAATACCGGGTTTTATATATATTGTATATATTTTGTTATTTTACTATTAATATTTCATTAAAGTAGTTTAGTTTCTTTTTCAATCCATAAGCCTCTCTCGCTCTCTCATTCTTCTCTCCCTTGGAAGAGAAGTTAAAGAGAGTATCTGTCATTCATTTTATGGCCAGGCCAGCCCAAACCATGACAATGTTTTCCAGGATTTTGCATATCTTAAGCGCGAGATGCGCTGATTCACAGGTCTCAGCACAGGAAATAAGAATTGTGTTATATTTCACATGATGCTGAGAGCTTATAGCAGCTGTGTGTTTGGTGGGCTGCTGTGTTTGTACAGCTGGTAGCAACTGTGTGTTTTGCAGTATGGTGTCTGCAACCAGGAGCGGTGGGTGTTTGGGAGCACCAGCTCGCTTAGCCGGCTGTGGGATGGTGTCTGCTGTGGAGGATGCTCTGAGGCACCAGCTGAGAGCCCCACCAGCTGGGGATGCATAGTGTAGGTGGCCGTACATTCCCAGGTTTGAGGGACACAGCAGAGCCTTTCTCTGCTTCTTGTCTCACCTTCAGCACCTTGCAGATGAGCCGGTGTCCATCTTAAGCTGTGGTCCAGGGGCAGAAGGTAGCAGGAGAACCAGCCGTGGCCTGCATAAGCCCTGCAAATCAGGCAGGAGGGGCTCACTGCAACTGTAGGTCAGACTGAAGAAATTCAAGTTTCGGGGATGCTTTATGGTGTCCAACCCATGGTTTCAGGGTCCACTGGGAGGGATCCTGATGCATGAGCCAAGGGGTAGGGGTGCTGGAAGAAGCTGGAAGGCAATGCAAGAAGCAGGTGAGGGGCCCCTATTTATCTGCTGGAGAGGTGCAGTGAGGGCAGTATTCTCCCACCACCACCCCCCCTGGACAGCTGGGGGTAGAAGATGCTTTTTAAGGACCCTGGGCTGCATTTGGCCCTAATTTTGCGTCCTCCTCGGGCTAGAGAGGGAAGCTCCTTGGGTTGCTCCTTACCTTCCGTTCTGATGTTGGTGCAGTGGATACAATTGTGCCTTCCTCCAGCAACCCACCGTGGCTTTTCCTCTTGGCCACCTTGCAGGCACGGTCCAGGTGGGAAGGGTGCTGAAAACCACCTGCCACATACCCAGAACAGGCAGGGACTGCCGTTTCCCTCATCCCTGCTGCAGCTTTCCTTCCCCAGCATACCCCAGCTGCACCACACTGGCTTCACCAGCTGACGCCAAACCACAACAGGAGCTTGCACACAAGCTGCCAGTGGGAGCAGCAGCATCGGGGTCCTCCGATGCCTGCAAACCATGTGCAACCTGCCACGGCATAGGGATGGAAATTCTACCCCAGATTCTGTCCCGTCCCAATGCTCGAGCAGAGGTGAGCAGAGTGGCTGGGTGTGCCAGTCTGCAGACACAGCTCTGTGTCTTTTCTGTCTTCTGGGTTTCTTCTCTTTTACAGCAGCTGTTGCTTCTCCGCCCGCTTCAAATTTTTCCCTCCTTTTTATTCCCCAGACAGTTTGGAGAGGAAGCACAGCTGCTTCATCCATGTCCTGGGCATCTTCTTCATCTTGGCAAGGTGAAGGTGTCAGAGATGGCTTGGTAGCAATAAAAATCCAACAAGTCTGCATCTGTGCATGAGGTTTAGAGAGCCCCGTGTTGGTACAACATGCCCACGGCATGGGCACGCAGCGGGGCAGAGAGTGAAGAAGGAGGCTGCTTCCCCCTAAAAGCGTGTCCATCACCATCTCCTCCATGCTTTTCCATGCAGGGAGAGCTCAGATCTCTGCCAGGCTGAGGTCTCCCTCTCATTTCTACATGGCTGGAAGGAAAGGAGATGGCTTAGACACAAGGCTGGGCATTGCAGACTGTGCTGTGGGGATGCTGTGGCATCAGGACTCAGGACACAGCAGTGCAATGGTGCAACTTGTCCGGGAGTCCCTTAATAGCATGCAAGCACTGAAACTCTGCAAAGTCCCTGTGAAAAGAAGGGTTGATGGTGTCAACTTGTAATGAGCCAGCGTAACTTGCTGTGATGCGTTTTCCTCCTGCTCTCTGAAGGCTGGCAACTGAAGAAGGAGCTGGCGAGTACCCTCGTTGCACTGGGAGATGCCAGATTTTGTGGAGAGATTCCTGAGGGTTTTGCCCAGAAAGGGGGAATGAATGGGTTTTGCTGTTTACTGGCAACTTCAGAAAAATTCCCTGGAAGTTAGAGCCAGCTGAAAATTTTTGGTGAATCAGGAAGTTAGAGAATTAAGTGCTTGGGTTCAAGATTTTGCTTGGTTTATTTTTGTTCAATGAGATTTTAATGAAATTGGAGGGAGCTCCAAAAGGAAAAGCCCTGGAAACTCAACCTTCATTTAAAATCACCAGAAGCAAACAAATTGCTGCTGCTGTTGTGTTTCTGTTGGAAGTGAGAAAGCTGCAAAGCAGCCACGAATGTGCTGCCCTTTGGCATGACCAGATCCGTGGTGTTCACAAGGGTGAGGTGCAGGGGGGGACAGTTTGCTCTGTCCCCATTTGGGTGGCCCCTTGGCTGCAAACAGGTGCTGCCTGCGGGTGAGCCTGAGACAGCTGGGGAGGGAATGGGTCCATGACCATGGGTGGGTGAGCAAACATCCTCCTGGGCACCCTGGGGCTGGCATGGGCGCAGAGCTTCCAGGGCAGAGCAAGTGCTTACCAAGCCCTGAGACACAAGGGGTGGGAAGGAGAGGGGTAAATGCCTCCACTGGCACCGGAACTATCCGCTTCTGTCCCTTCCCGTGCTAGGACGATGCTCTCCCCCTCCCTGGGATCTCCCTCCCTGCAGGATCACCACCCCTCTGCCCAGAATTTGGCCTTGCCTTGTGCCAAATTCTGGTCAGAGAGCCCCTGAGGGCATCCCAACCTGGCCTGGAGGAAAGCTTCGGCTCCAAGCTGTGCCGGCATCCTGAAGGATACCGCAGGTCATTGCATCTACAGCAGGAGAGCTGTGACAGCATCCCCCAGACTCTGATGACCTCCAGAAGTGGAGTGCGCCTGTGTTATTTCCATTTCCGTTCCCACTGAAAGCCCAGTCCCTGTCTCTTAAAGCTTGTTCAAACCAGCCCTTTTTCTCTGCACACAGCTGAAGGCCCTCCTGGCTCCACAGTAATCACCCAGAGCTTCACCAGGAAAAGCAGGTAATTAAATTCAGGCCCTTGCTTCTCTCCTAGCAAGCAGATACAGAGAGACAGCAGTCCTGCAGAGACTTTTTTCAGGGCAGGGGGGAGAAATTTGAGTCTTGATCTTCCCCATAGCAGCTGCTAGTATGTGGCTGCTGAGCCAGGGACCCACTCCCCCCATCCAGCCATGCCTCGCTGGCTTATCATTTCCAATCCTATCAGAAACAAAACTGCTGCAGCTTAATGCTTCATTACAGGCTGTTATGTGTCTCCTGCACTGCCCAAGAGAGCAGCAAGGAGGGTTCTGACTCTATTTCATAACTGTTTCATGGTTCCTAATTGACAGATAAAAATTCTACTAACTCAGTTTCATTGAACATAATCCATGGGCAGGAGTGGTGGTGCTCTTCTGGAGCCCAGGTGGCAGCACGACTTTTGATCCATTATTTTGACATGGGAAATCCATAACACGCTGATCTGCCATAGTGATGACAGGTTTACACCTCACTTTTTCCTCTGTTGGTTTTGGCTTTTACAACCCTGGGGGAAGGCTGTGGGGAAGGGTAGCTGGGGTGGCTGGAGGAAGTGAGATGGTGGCTGGTGCTTCATTTCAGGTGGCTGTTCCTGCAGGGGTCTGCAGCACCCCCGACAGTGCTTTGCAGTGAGGGTTGGCTTGGCAGCATGTCCCTGTGGGGCTCTGTCTCTGTTCGCCTTGGGGCTGTGCCTCATGCTGGCCTTGGGACTGTCACCCTGTGGCTCTCAGGCTGAGCCATGCTTGTACCCGGGGAAGATCTGCCAAGCCTTTCAGCTCTGGTAGGAAAGCACCTGTACTTGCTCAGATGAAACAGGAAGGGATTTGGATTTATTATTGTACATTTGGAGATGTCAGGAAACCAGGGTGTTTCTTATTACACTGCATGGTTAGCAGGATCTCATCAGTGCCTGGGGGTTTCCCCTGCCTCTTTCTGCTGGTGCAGGTGACCAAGTGACCCAGACTTCTTCTATGCTCTGCGATGAAAAACGCCAGCCATACAAACCCTGCTCTCCCTAGGGATGCACACACAATCACATGGCCAAAAATGCAGGGCCAGGATGTGCAAATAGTAACAAGGAGTGTTACAGAGGTGGGATTCAAAAGCCACACGCTGGACCTGAAACCTGCTATTCAACCCAAACGCTTGTGGATTTGCTTTATCATTTCCCATGTGGGGCCACCACTTGAAAAAAGTCTTTGGAAATGAGATTTTTCAGGGCTTTCTCCTCCCATCACGGTGGCTGGAAACTTCAATACCAGCTGGGAGTCTCACAGGTATTTATGATCACCGGAGGGGTTGAATTGCCCCAGGGGTAGAAGCAGAGCTGCTTCCAGGTGGCATGGGCAGAGGTAGAGTTGCAAAGGAGAAGTGTCAAGGGCCCATAGCTCTGTGCAGAGCAAAGCAAATCTGACTGCAGCTGAAAGTATCCTGGGAGGATGAGAGGTTATTGGTAGCAAGCACTTCAGGAATAACATGGAAGATATTGATTTAAATAAAAATCACCATAACGGCAGTGTGGAGAGCTGGCTAGCCGAGCGAGGGCATGTCAACATCGAAATGTTGAGTCATCAGGATCTCAAGAAATACCGAGAGCAGCTCCCGTGAGAACTAATAGATAACAAAGACAGTCTGCCCTTGTTTATTCCAACAAAAGCTAAACAAGGAACTTGTGGTTAAAAGAAATGAGAATTATGTGCAGTGATAAGATGTGTATGCAAAGATAGACCTTGAGATGCCTAACCAATAAGGAGCTTGGCTTTTGCAATATGTATGAGCTAATTAAGACTGTTATAAAAGGTGTAACCGTGCTTTAATAAACGAAGTTTGCTGATCCCTCATATTGAGTGACTGCTTCTTCCCTCCGTTCTGGCGAATGGCACGACAAATTGGCGCCCGAACAGGGACCCCGGCGACCCGATAGCGGAGTCCGGCCCGGCGACCCGATAGCGGAGTCCGGGAGCCACGGTCGGCGGAGAAGTTGAGTGCGGTCCTGTAAGCAGCGCAGGAGGCGAAAGGGATATCTTCCCCGCGCCCAGGAGCACCTAGAGAGGCTGTCCCGCCTGCCACGCGCCGCCGAAGTCTGCAAAGGCTGCAACAGCGTGCTGATAGAGGTATGAACAGACAAGCGGCGTATAATCTGCTCAAATGCTTCTTAGAGAAGCGGGGCACTGAAGGAATAGACTTGAAAAAGGAACTTCCTGGTCTGTTAGGCTGCTCGCAAGTATTCTCTCTAAGAGAGGGATTGAGACAGCGCCGAAACAGCTGATTAAGCGGATTAAGTTGGGACAATGGTGGGGGCATTTTAAAGATACGCATATGTTGTTTTCCCCCATGGAGTGGCGATCTTTCGGTGATACAATGTGGGAAAAAACGATAACCGGGAGTGAGAAAGAGGAGAAGGAGATAAAGGCTGTTTGCGAGTTGTGGCGCGGGGTGTTAGAGACTTTAAAGGCTATGAAAGCAGAGACAGAAGTAGCCCGTGCTGCCGCTCAAATGCTGGGTCCGGAGAGCACGGAAACGAAACCTGGTGCGTGGGCACGGTTCTTCGGGCGGCCGGCGGTGAAAGGGATGACTGGAATTACGTGTAAAACTGTTGCCGAGGTCCGCGCGGGCGCCGACCCTGCTCCGGCGACACCCGAGATGCAGGGGGTGCGGCTGCAGTCGCCATCGCAGCCAGGAGGAGAAACCTGACGACCTATGCCTTCGGCTCTTCCTCTGCCCCCCCCCCCCCCCCCCCCCCCCCCGCCGTCGCCGCCGCTCCGCGGTCGCCCATGCTGGGCCCGGCCTCGGCCCGCGCCGCCTCTCGGCCCGCCTCGCCGTAGTCCCGCCGCAGCAGCGTGAAGCCCTGCCGGCAGCACAGCAGCCACCACAGCCCGCCCGGGAACGGCATCGCCCCGCCGGCACCGGACGGGACACGACGGGACCGGAACGGGACGGGACCGGCCCGCCGCGCACCGGCCGCCGCCACCGGGACCGACCCCGCCGCCGCCCCCCCCCCCCCCCTCTTCGGCTCCTCCTCTGATACAGACAAAGTGTTACAAACAGTGCTGCAACGTCTTGACGATGGTCTATTTCAGACGCGAAAATTCGCCCACAAAAGACAGACTTAACGACTCAATTGAGGACATTGACAGACGTACGGACTTTACTAGGAGACATTCAATGGGTGTGCAACTGCTCTTGGAGTTGCCTATTTCTCTGTTAATTTGTAATACTGTTGAATCGTCGTATGCAGTTATTTGTCAGTGGCAAACAGGAAAGGGGGAAATTCTCCCCTGCCCCCCGCCCCACCTGTGCCACTGACAAATCATCAGGTGACAAATCATCAGGAGACATGTTTAAGATTTTAAAATGAGTCTTTTTAAGAGTACAACCCAAGTCTAGCATTCAAACAAGACCGGAGGCAATAGGGGAGTTGATCAGGAAGGGCAGAACAAGAATCATAGAGATTAGTGGAACGGAACCTGATGATGTCAGTATTCCAGTGAATGGTGCCGATTTAGAATGGTGGTTGCGTAACTCAACTTCCATCCAAGAAGCATTAATAGGCTATAATGGTCGTATACATTCGCAACAACCAAAAGGGAAAATGTGGCAAGTATTAAAACGAAATCAGTGGATGGAAAAAGCGCATCATGTATGCAAGCATTTACTTGCATGCTTTGCCGTGTTAGGAGTGCCCGAACAGATTAAAACAGACAACGGGCCTGCATACATTAGTCAAAAGGTAAGAACTTTTCTACTGAGATGGGGAATTAAGCACGCAACAGGAATACCCCACTCACCAACCGAGCAAGGCTTGGTTGAGCGAACCCATCAAGTGCTAAAAGATTATCTAAATAAGCAAAAGGGTGAAGACACAGATGCACAACAGCGATTACACAGAGTATTGTTTACGCTAAATTACTTGTGTCTTATGGGCGATCAAGAGGAACCGCCAGTGGTGATACACCATCAAAACATTAAGCTGAATAGTACCACTACCCTACCTAAATTTATGGTACATTATAAAGACCCGACCACCGGAGCATGGGTGGGACCAGTGCCAGTCATTTTTAATGGTCGAGGGTACATGCGTGTCTCTACAGGAACAGGCCCAGTGTGGGTCCCGAGCAGAGCGATAAAACCAGCATTGGAAAGACGACGGACAGACCAATACCAGGAGATGGCACAACAGAATGGGCCCAAAGAATCTTAAGAGCTTGCTAATAAGTAGTTGCATCCTTCTTTTGGATGCAGAAACGGCAGGGCTTGATCACCCCTGCAGTTTCAAAGGAATGTCTGGGTGGCTTTGGCAAATATGACCGGTCAAGATTCCATCTGCCTATCCACAGCATCACCCGAGAATCCATTTTCCACCTGTCTAGTCGGTCTTCCGTCTGACCAGTGGCCTTCCAACTTACAAACGCAATTCCTAGGTAATGGCTCTGCAACTCTTGCTGATAGCCGGGATGGATGGGCTGCATATCTACCACCCCTCCATGCCGAGCCGCAAGAGCTAGAACTTGTAGGATCACTCATGATAGATAGCTGTGTGTACTACACAAACAATTTTTGCCTTGTTTTTTTTTTTTGCACTAGGAGTAGCAGCAGCACACGCTTTAACCACGCTTAATAAATTAGGATATTGGCTTGCTAAACAATCTAACGCTACACTCCAGAATAAGGCTGCCATAGATTTTTGTTATTAACGCATGTCATGGGTGTGAAGACTTTTGACAGGATGTGTTGTATGAACCTCTCAGACCACTCCAAATCAGTACACCAAAGCATCAGAGAATTATATCAAGGAATGCAAAAGCTGAGAAAAGATGATGAATGGGGATGGTTGAATCAAATACTATCAGGTTGGGAAATCAAAAGTTGGATAGCTATGATTGTGAAAACTGGCTTGCTTATATTGCTCATTGTAGTTCTTATAATCTTAGTTGTATCATGTATCCTCTCTTGTCTACAGCGCATGTTCATGAAAATTGTGCACCAAGCCTGGGTTGCTCAAAAAGAAGAAGGGGGAATTGTGGAGAGATTCTTAAATGAGAAAAGGCATGGTTTGGTTCTGGTGAGCAACCCAGGGTTTGAACTAAGCACCCAGACTGAGGGAGAAAAGATCTAAGTAAACAAGAAAGGTGACATCACCCTGCCCGGGAGAAGAGTTAAACAGAGGCGCGTGAACAGAGGGTCTTAGCCAATCGGGTTGGGGGACGTTGTACGTGAACAGGGGAGCTGGACCAATCATAGCGTTGTTGAATATGCATGCTTTGCTGCGAGTCTATATATACCCTGCTAAAATATGCAATAAGGGAGGACGATCATACTCACATTGAGATCGCGTCGTTACTCCATCGCGGGTTATGGAATATAAGCCGCCTTAAGTGGACGCAAAACAACGTGAGCGAATGGCTTGATAACTATGACAAGTGGGACGATAGCTTCCCAATAGGGCCGCCTCCGCAAGAAGTAGAACTGGTAGACTCGCTGAACGCTTCTTATTGTCTGTTTATAAATGCGAGCTCCGACCATTGTGCCGGGGAGCCATCTTCCCTACCATGTAGTGTCATAATACCCACACCCGTGTCCCCAGTTGGAAATGAGTCCGACTGGGAACATTGGTGTAGCCACATCCTTAGAAACCTGTCTCATGCAGCCCCGGGCACATTATACCCAAGACGACTCCCTGCTGGGCTTTTCCTCATCTGTGGTAACCGAGCTTGGAATGGAATCCCCTCCAAGCCCGAAGGGGGCCCCTGTACAATTGGTCGTCTAAGTCTTGCTCTGCCGCATCATCATCCTAAAAAGAACAACCCCGTAAGATGGCGCAGAGAGGCGGCGCAGGTATTGGATAATACTTGCAACGACAATGTCAATCTTTGGAGTAAATGGGAGGTAGTTTTCGCTTCCTTTTTTTCTCCGGGCGTAGCGGCGGCCCGCGCACACCGAAATTTAGAGACACTTTCATGTTGGATTGTCAAGCAAGCTAATTTAACTAGCAGGGTACTGTCTGCAATAGCAACAGAGTTAGACTCTGTGCAGCACGCTGTTTTGCAGAACCGCATGGCTATTGACTTTCTGCTTTTAGCTCACGGTCACGGGTGTGAAGATTTTGACGGGATGTGTTGCATGGATTTGGAAGATAACTCTAGCTCCGTACACAGGGAGATTAAGCAACTGATGGAACACTCACAGAAAATACAGAAAGACGTTGGATTTTTTGGGCTAGAAGGCCTAACTAATTGGTTAGGCCTAGGAGGGTGGCTAAAGGGGCTAATTCAAAGCTTAGTATTGGTCTTAGTAATAGTTATTGTAGGGCTTTTAATGTTTAGCTGTGCTTTGTCATGTATTAAGCGGCTTATAACGCAAGTTACCAATAACGCTTGGCTGGCACAAAATAAAAACGGGGGAATTGTGGAGAGCTGGCTAGCCGAGCGAGGGCATGTCAACATCGAAATGTTGAGTCATCAGGATCTCAAGAAATACCAAGAGCAGCTCCCGTGAGAACTAATAGATAACAAAGACAGTCTGCCCTTGTTTATTCCAACAAAAGCTAAACAAGGAACTTGTGGTTAAAAGAAATGAGAATTATGTGCAGTGATAAGATGTGTATGCAAAGATAGACCTTGAGATGCCTAACCAATAAGGAGCTTGGCTTTTGCAATATGTATGAGCTAATTAAGACTGTTATAAAAGGTGTAACCGTGCTTTAATAAACGAAGTTTGCTGATCCCTCATATTGAGTGACTGCTTCTTCCCTCCGTTCCGGCGAATGGCACGACACGGCAGCTCTAACAGGACCCTTTGGGTCACTTGGAGGAGAATCAGAGGCAGCAAAACTCCAGTGCTGGCACACTTGGAGTTTCTTAGCTACAAATATCATGCTGGAGAGAGCCAGGACTGCTGCCCATGCTCCAGAGTGGACCAGGACCAGGGACAAGGGCACAGATTCTGTGCTGGGGTGTGCACCACACACCGGGGAGCTTAAAGAGCATTGCTGCAGTGAGGTTAGAGGCTCGACCTGCCATGACCCACAAGGGCACGCCGGACCGTTTGCAGCACTGGCGAGAGCTGCAGTGCCGGAAGATGGATATCCATGGTCTCAGCCAGTTGCAGGGCCACAATGGAGGTAGGATTCCCATGGTTTGAGTCAGCTGCATTCCTCCCCAGGGTCAGTGAACTGTGCCAGGTTTTGGTGGCCTCAGCTGTCTCCGGCCTCAAAGCTTGTGGTGATTAACTGCGCTGAGGATGCTCAATTTGAGTGGACAAAGCAAAGGTTAAGGGGCTCCAACTGGCTGGGGACAGCTTCTGCTGCTTATCCATGAGAGAGGAGAAGAGCAGTTTCTTGGCCACCCTTCATACCAAGAGTTCTTGTATCAATGGGGTGTGAAGGAGTGATAAAATGCTACCAGCTATCTCTGTGGACAGCTAATCCATTGCTATGGATTTGTTGTTAGGGAATTCAGCAGACCCATACAGTTCCTTGTAGCCAGCTGTAACTCTTATACCGTGGTACAGCAAGCTGCCATGTCAACTGATCTCATCACAATATGGAGCCATCATGCTGTGCTATCGGCAAATGGGGACATGATGCAAGATAATAGCCAAGCCATTGAGATAAAATGAGTCTCAGCATGTAACAGAAGGGTTTCTCCACTCCAGGGATTTTTCTGCTTGAAGTTTTTTGTTTGTGCTTTCCTCTAAATGAATGTTTCCTCCCAATCACTGTGCTTCCATGGGAATCGGGCATTTTGCAGAGGAAACCTCCCTTCAGCTTTTCCATCAAATATAGCGGGCAAACCATCTGCAGGATCTGCAGCACAGACAGCACGGGCTGTGCCAAGGTGGCTTCACATTACCAGACCTCTATCACCCAGCCCCTTCCTGCTCAAGGGAATTTAAACCACCTGGAGCAGCTCCCTCTGCAAGGACATGGTCTCTCTGAGGCTAGCCAGCAGCCTGGCACTTGCATTGAGCAGCGTGTCGCAGTGTGTCGAGTGCCAGGCTCAACCCAGTGCATTCATGCATTATAGTGGGTGAATGGAGATAACGATTCAGCCCAGATCCTGCCCACTGGGTCATCTCAGGAGTATTACAGACCTGATCAGCATCAGCTGCTCCCTGAGGACTAGAGAAGATGGGCAAACCCACCTGCTTGGTATAGCTGCTAGGAGTGGGCATATGCCAGGAGCTGTGGCCAGAGCTCCCCGGCACTTTGTGCAGGGTTTCTGTTCCGTGGTACTGCAGTCTCCACTTGCACTTGGGCTCTGCACAGAGACAGTTATTCGGGTTTATCATCCCTGTAAATGATGTGCATGGGTTTTTTCCAAATCAACACGACCTTCTTGCAGGTGTGGAGCTCCCAGTGCAGTGCTGTTGGCATTTCGTAGCCTTCCAGCAGCACCCTAGTGCCTGCAGCCCCCTCAAGGTGCTCATTTTAACTTCAAAAACCGCAGATGGGGCAAAACCAACAGAGATGCTGCACAAGCAGCCAAAATCCAGCTGTCTGGGGCTGCACAAGCCCTGCTGTCAGTGAGTCGCAGCTGGTGGTACCATGAGCCTGTGTCAGGCAGCATCCGCAGCAGGGATAAGGATGTTTCCAGCTCTCTTAGAGGCCAGTTTATAATGCTGGGATACTCTCCAGCCAAACCGCTTGGGTTCAGTTTTCCATTAACCCACCTAATTTCCTTGTTTGCTTTAATCTCCCAGCAAAAATGAAACCATTGGCTGCTTTGACCAGCTCCTTGCCTGGAATTAAATGACTAACTCCTAACTGGTGGTCCTGGGCTGGCTTGTCCCAGAGAGAGGGTAATAGAGAGTAAAATTGCAACCATGGAGCTGTGGCCAAACAAGTAGCCTTGTCCCCGGGTACTGTGAGGTGACTGACCCCAATGTCCTCGCGCCATGGACAGAGGCAGGTGTGTGCATCCCCTGCGGTATCCCTCTGACATGGGATGCGAGGATGTGGGGGACCACTGCCGCCACCTGCCTTGCTGCATGGCCCCTGCCAGGGCAGTGCCCTGAAAGAATCTCTGAAGGGCAGCAGAGCTGCCAGGAAAACATTCAGCCCTGATTTAAAGACTTCCAGTGGCAAGGAATCAACTGGAGCCTTTGGCAAGCTCTTCCAGGGTTTAATTACCTGCGTGTTAAAAAAGTTCACCTTTTTACTTGGTTGAATCTGCACAGCTTTGGCTGTGTCTGCTTGGGTTCATGCTGGCAGATGAAGGGTCAGGAGGGTTGGATCAAGCACACCATTCACACTGCTGAGCCACAGCCATCCTGGCTTTGCACATTGTACCCACTCTGGCCAACGAAGGCATTTAATGGGCATCGTGTTTGCAAAGTTAAGGGGCTTTCTAGTGCAAGTGCATTGGCTACACTCCCTGTTCAGCCTTGAAAATGCTGCAGACAGTCGTGTATCCCATGTAGAGGAGAGGCTCGAATGCCAGCTGGTGATTTGCCTTCCCCAGGTGCCTGTCTGTCCCCATTGAGTATAGCAAGAGTGGAGACAACCTGCTTGGCCTGGCCACCTCCCTTCCAGGTGGTTAAAGATGGATAAAGGCAGCCCTGAGAACATCAGCCCAGCCCTTTGGACAGGTGAATCCATCCAGCTCTCCACGGCCTTCCTGCAAAGCCTCTCTCCCTGGGCTTGTGTCACAGTTTGGCCTCAGTCGGCAACAAAGAACCACACAGCTGCTTGCTCAACCCCCCCATAGCAGTGGGGAGAATCGGAAGAAAAAGGCAAAACTCGTGGGTTGAGATAAAGGCAGATTAACAGAACAGCAAAGGGAAGAGAAAAACAGTAACAATAACACCGATAAAGGAATATACAAACGGGATTACGGTACTGCCGCTCACCAACCGGACCCGGACCACTGCAGCCCACTCTGAGCGGTGACTTCCTGCCCCCTCCCCCCGGCCAGCTTCCCCCTATAGCTCGGGCATGGCTCACATGGCATGGAATACCTGTGTCCCCTCCCCATCCTTGGGGAAATTAACCCCATCCCTGCCGGAACCAGGACAGCTTGGCTCCCATTGGGCCATCCTCTGATCCCACCAGCATCCCTCCTTGATGTGGGGCTTGGCAAGGGCAGGATCTGCCTCGCATGCCTCCATCACCGGGGGTAAAGGCACCTGGAGGATATCACTGGGTCGGACAAGCATGAGCTTGTGGATGTTTGAGCAGAAACAGGTTCTGTGCCAAAGTGGTCAATGTGGGGACGTTTCATTAAAGCCATGCGGGGAAAGGGGCTCTGCAGCCACAGGCAGCTGCAGGCAAGGTCCCGGTGATTGCCCAGGCATGACCCCCTTGGGAACACCATTAGCTTCCCCCTGCCCCGTATAACACCATCACCTCTAATGCCTCCAGATTAAGAGCAGTGCAGGGTCTCTAACAGCCTTGTTATCCCAATAGCCGCCCAGCAGCCACTCCAGCGCTGGGCACAGCCTGGCCCCCACGCATCAGTGCACAAGAGCTGAGTCTACGACTCGAGTTTTCTAAATCCGGCCCCCTTTCATACCTCGAGAGGCATCCCACATCTTGGGAGGCATTTGGCCATGCTGGGGACAACGTCCCCATCTTGGGGCTAAATCCCTGGCTCAGGCAGAGCCTTCCTCCCATCTACAGGTCTGTGGGATTTTGAGTGGCTTTCCTTACTGAGATCTATTGGCAGAGTTACTTTTAATAGCACATACGTGACGTGGAGCAGGATAGACCACTCTGTCTCTGGCTGGTATGTTCTAAATCTCAGCAAAAAAGAAATGCAATGGGCCAGGAGAGTGGGGGGTGAAAAAAAGCAGAAGGAAGAGATCATTTTCCCAGAGCCTGAAGTAGTCAGGGGTTAGGAGCTGGAAAGGCAAGGTCGTGCAGCTCGCTGGGGCAGAGTATGCAGTTGTTTATACTGGAAATGAGTTTCTGTTTATTGCAAGCTATAGTGGGGAAACCACAAAATGAATGTAAACCAAAATGGGAAGGGTGTGGGGAAAGTCAGGGGAGGGAGAGCAGGTGCCTTTGACAAACTCCAGAAGTCATGTCCAGTAATAAATCAAGCTGGAATCTGTCCTGGGATGCAGAACCCAGAACATCTCCTTAGGCTGCGGGGAAGCCAGGAGGGGGAGGAGGGCTCTCCCAGACCTGCCTGGGGCTGGGTGGGGAGCGGGGGGCTGGGGTAGCTCGGCCATCTGTGGGTGCTGAGCCCAGTGATGCCCATGTGCAGGCAGAGGGCAGGCAAATGTGGAAAGAGCACCCTGGTTCACCAGGACACTCTGGGAGATGCACGCGGTACTGAGGGATTTAGCAGGCAGCCTCAGTCAGCCCCTCTGTCCTTGGTGGCTATGCTTTGGCTGTTCTGTGCCTCCATTTCCTTGGCTGTAAGGTGGCACAGAGTGCTTTTCTCCCATTTATCACTTCTCCCAAGCTTTGCAGCAAATACCGAATGGGAAGGCAACTCCTGCAGTGTCACAAAGCCAGGGCATGGTGTAGGTGCCACTGGGCAGGGAGGTCCCCTGCTCTCTCCTGGGGCAGCAGGAATTAGTGTGTTAATGGGGCTGATGGTGAAATCAGAGACAAATCTCCCAATAACCCCACCGGGGCCAGCATCACATCCATTCTTTGTACAGGTTTTGAAGGTATTAAGTGCTAAGGATTTTGGTTCGACATCTGGATCCAGCTGCATTGTTGTGAGAAGCCCTTGCAGGATATTGCTCTAGACCAACCTTTCATATATAATCTATTGCTGTGGGTTTAGCACTTCAGAAGGGGTGATAGACATTTGTTTTGCAAATTTAAGCATTCCCCTCCTCTTCTTCCTTTTCTTTTCCCCTTCCTTGTAAAATGGATCCTATTAACTGCTGCAGATGATACAACACATGCCAAAACATTTGCAAACCATTTGGCTCACAGTGAAGGCTGCATTCCAGCTACAGACTTCCCCAAGGGTCCAAGTAAAGTATCGGGATGGGGAGGAGAGACAAAGACCATGCGTCTGCCCTCCAAGTCCTTGCCCAGTTCTTGCCTTTCCAGCCCATATTAGTGCCGAAAGCAGGAGACACAGCCAATGAGATGCATGTGTGAGCTATGACCTCAAAAGTCATATGCATTTCATTATGCAAGGCCATGGCTGAGCTGCTCTGCCATAATGCCATGGGTGCTGCTGCAGGAACTGATCTTGAAAAATGCCTGTGAACAACTTCTTCAGCACAGGGCAGGCACCAAACTGTGCCTCCAGCATCTCCCTGTTGCAGAAAAACCCCAAATCCTCCAGTACTGGATCCTGGGCAGGTTCAACCCCATGTCATTGCTGGAAAGGTCAGAAACTTTGGCAGCATCACAGCACTTCTCCACTTCAGGCATGCTGCCTTGCTTCCCGTGTGGCCGGTGGCACGTATGCCATGAGATGAATCTAGCTGCATTGGCATTAATCCAGCCAGAGCTGCTTTTTCCACTCCAGGAGAGAATGGCAATGTATTTGGGTAAATCCTGGACTGCCCTGCCCTGTATTTTTTTCCCCAGCACATCCTTGCAGCTCTCATCCGCAGCCGAGCCCCTGCCTTCAGACCTGTCCCCACTGCTCACTTCATCTCAGAAGGATGCTGAGCCACCTGTGTGCGTCGAGGGGAGAGATGTCCCTGTTGCAGGAGGCATTTGCAGTGCACAGAGCAGCAGTGTGCTCCTGGTCCATGACAGGACAGTGGGGCTTATGTGAGCCAGGACACCACAGCATCCTTCTGCTGCTGGCAAGGTCCGGACCATAGTGCTGGCTCTTCCCCTGCAATTTTCTGTGCAACACTTCAGAAAGTGCAACAAAATTCTTCAGTGACTCTAATAATGTTTCCTTCCAAAGCTCTTGGGTATTTCTCCCCTGTCCCTGTGAAGTCACGCTTCAGGTCTGCTGAAATCCTATCAAATACCTCCTGAAATCCCCTGGAGGCCCTACGACAGTTTATTGAGAGTCCAGGACTGTTTGACCTTGGAGTGGGAGAGAAAGGCAGGGGAAGAAAGAACAGCCCTGGGCTTCCCTGCCAAACTTGCTCCTGTGCTGAGCCTCTTGCAGAGACCATGACCCAGCCAGGAATCAGCCTCAGCCCACCAGTGGGGCATCTGGGCATCATGCCCTCCTCTCCCCTCCGACCCAGGCCTCCTCTTGAGGGTCTCCTGCTACACTGGGCAATGCCTCTGTGCGTGCAGTGCAGTGCCTCCCCAAAACAGCAACAGTGCCCTGATCACTTGTGCCTGGTGCCCATCCCAGCATCATGCCTCCCTCGCCCTGCCCAAAAGAGATTTGGGGACCTCTAGTTGACAGCTCAGTCCCCAGCTCTGGTTCTTGGCATTTCACAGAATCACGGAATTACAGAATTTTCAGAGTTAGGAGGGACCTCTAGAGATCATCTAATCCAACTCCCCTGCCAAAGCAGATTGCCTAGAGCACATTACTCAGGGCTGCATCCCGGCGGGTCTTGAAAATCTCCAGAGAAGGGGACTCCACAACCTCCCTGGGCAGCCTGTTCCAGTGCTCTGTCACCCGAACCGTAAAGAAGTTTTTCCGTGTATTTGAATGGAACTTCCTATGTTCCAACTTAGGCCCCTTGCCCCTCATCCTGTCACTGGGAACCACTGAAAAGAGTCTGGCTCCATCCTCCTTCAACCCACCCTTTAGTTACTTGTATGCCAAAATAAGGTCTCCCCTCAGCCTTCTCTTCTCCAGGCAAAAGAGTTCCAGCTCTCTCAGCCTTTCCTCATAAGGGAGATGCTCCAATCCCTCAGTCATCTTAGTTGCCCTACGCTGGACTCTCTCCAGTAGTTCCCTGTCTCTCTTGAACTGGGGAGCCCAGAACTGGACACAGTATTCCAGTTGTGGCCTCACCAGTGCAGAGTAGAGGGGGAGAATGACCTCCCTCGACCTGCTGGCCACACTCTTCCCTATGCAGCCCAGGATTCCATTGGCCTTTTTGGCGACAAGGGCACATTTCTGGGTCATGGATAATTTACTATCTACCAGGACCCCCAGACCCTTCTCCTCAGCACTACTTCCCAGCAGGTCCACCCCTAACCTGTATTGGTGCCTAGCATTCTTCCTCCCCAGGTGCAGGACCCTGCACTTGCCCTTGTTGAACCTCATTAGGTTCTTCTCTGCCCCGCTCTCCAGCCTGTCCAGGTCACGCTGAATGGCAACGCGGCCCTCTGGAGTGTCAGCCACCCCTCCCCATTTGATATCATCAGCAAACTTGCTGAGGATACACTCTGTCCCCTCATCCAGGTCATTGATGAATAAATTGAACAAGATTGGACCCAGTATAGACCCCTGGGGGACACCACTGGTTACAGGCCTCCAACTTGACACTGCTCCATTAATCACAACCCTCTGAGTTCTGTCACACAGCCAGCTCTCAATCCACCTCGCTGTCTCCTCATCATAGAAGAGAGAAATCTCCTCAGCAAACTTTCTAATTTATATTGAATGTGATGTTCATGGTATTAAATAATCCTGTTGGCGAGCTTGGGTCAAGTGCCCGGGTCTCGCTCCTCCTCATCCCCACACATGGCTAGCTCAAAAACACTGAGACCTTGAAACCCACATACCGTAGCTGGCAACAAAGTAAATATTTTCACAAATTGAGACACTAGAGTCTTCTAAAATGCAGTTTTCCCAAGCACTAGAAGAGACCTTACTGAAAAGTAAAATTACTGAAAGAGAAATTAATCCTGTGTCGCTCAAACCAGGACAATTTTCCCTCCAGAGGCTCCTCCTGGATAAATATACAGTTTCCAGGAGTTCTGATGGGACAGGTTTGCTGAGGATGCATGGCTGCTGATGGCCCCAGTTGTGTCTGATTTCACCTGGTATGTTCCCTGTCTCCTCCATCTGGAGAGGCTGGAGTACTGAGTTTGTGTGGCAAGGTTTTGGTAGCAGGGGGGCTACAGGGGTGGCTTCTGTGAGAAGTTGCTAGAAGCTTCCTCTATATCCGACAGAGCCAATGCCAGCCAGCTCCAAGATGGACCCACTGCTGGCCAAGGCTGAGCCAATCAGCGACAGTGGTAGTGCCACTGCGATAACATATTTAACAAGGGGAAAAAACCCCATGCAACAGCAGTTGCATTCAGGAGAGAGGAGTGAGAATATGTGAAAGAAACAACTCTGCAGACACTAAAGTCAGTGGAGGAGGAGGAGGAGGAGGTGCTCCAGGCACCGGAGCAGAGATTCCCCTGCAGCCCATGGTGAAGACCATGGTGAGGCAGGCTGTCCCCCTGCAGCCCATGGAGGATCCCACGCCAGAGCAGGTGGATGCACCCAAAGAAGTCTGTGACTCCATGGGAAGCCCACTCTGGAGCAGGCTCCTGGCAGGATCTGTGGCCCCATGGAGAGAGAAGCCCATGCTGGAGCAGGTTTGCTGGCAGGACTTGTGACCCTGTGGGGGACCCACGCTGGAGCAGTCTGTTCCTGAAGGACTGCACCCTGTGGAAAGGACCCATGCTGGAGCAGTTCGTGAAGAACTGTAGCCCATGGGAAGGACTCACATTGGAGAAGTTCGTGGATGACTGTCTCCCGTGGGAGGGACCCCACGCTGGAGCAGGGGAAGAGTGTGAGGAAGGAGCAGCAGAGACAACGTGTGATAAACTGACCGCAACCCCCATTCCCCATCCCCCTGCACCACTTGAGGTGGGGGGAAGGAAATAGAGAAAATCGGGAGTAACGTTAAGCCCAGGAAGAAGGGAAGTGTGGGGGGAAGGTGTTTTAAGATTTAGTTTTTATTTCTCATTATCCTACTCTGATTTTGACTGGTAACAAAATTAAACTAATTTTCCCAAGTTGAGTCTGTTTTGCCCATGACGGTAATTGGTGAGTGATCTCTACCTGTCCTTATCTTGACCCATGAGCCTTTCGTTATATTTTCTCTCCCCTGTTCAGCTGAGAATGGGGAGTGATAGAGTGGCTTTGGTGGGCACCTGGTGTCCACAGAGGGTCAACCTGCCACAGCTGGGAGGATGGATTGCTTTCTTGCAACCATTATATAAGGTGATTGCGTGGGCAGGGGCATTGCATAGTACAGATCATGCAGGGGTTTTGTGCTTGGAGCTGGGAAAAGAGGGAGTAGGTGATGCTGAGATGATGGAACAGCTCGTTCTGGGACTCATCTCAACG